>CM077086.1:19575571-19977866 GCA_039513925.1 Platanthera zijinensis | reverse complement strand
AACCTGAAAAGTATCTAAAACTCATAAGAGAAAAACCGACGGCTGAGTCAACCAGCGCGTCGATCCGAGGCAGAGGGTAGCAATCCTTAGGACATGATTTATTTAATAAGGAAAAGTCAATACACATGCGCCATTTTCCTCCCCCCCCCCTTTTTTACCATTACCACATTGGAGATCCAGCCTGGATACTGGATCTCCGAGATGAAGCCCACCTCCAAGAGCTTCTTGACCTCTTCCCGGATCGGCTCCTCCAGCTTGGTGGCGATGGCCCTCATCTTCTGGCGTATGGGGCGAGTCTTGGGGTCCAGGTTCAGGCGATGACAAGCCACGTCTGCGATGATGCCGGCATGTCTGCCGCGCTCCAAGCGAAGATGTCGACGTTGCTTTGGATGCAGGCTCGCATCCGCTCCTGGTCCTCGAGGCTTAAGCCTCTGCTGACCCGCACCCTTTGTACTTGCCCCGCCCTGGTGTGCACCTCCATCTCTATCACCTCTTCGGCCGGCTCCAGTCCCGCCCGTTCCCAACCTGCCCTTGCCTCCTCTGGCTCAAGCTCTTCTTCCTAACCTCATCAACCTCCATTGCTTCCGTCGGACTCGTCTCCTCTTCCCCGACACCCCCTTCCTGCTCAGCCATCTCCCTCTCCAGCTCTTCCGCCTCTGGCAACCATGACACGGTGTTGACCGTCATCACGTAGCACTGCCTTGCCACATTTGGATCCCGCCTGATCCTAACCTGCACCCCTCCATTGTTGAACTTGAGTCATTGATGGAACGAGGAGGGTACGCAGCGAAAGGCGCTGATGAGGGGACGCCCAAAGATGGCATTGTAACTACTTGGGGCGTCCACGATCACAAACCTGCAGTTCCGTGAGACGCCCCCAAGCCTTACATGCAGGCCTACTCCCCCTTCTACTTCTTTTCTCTCCCCAGAGAAGCCGAAAAGCGGTCCATCGGAAGCTAGGACCCTTTTCCCTTCCACCCTCATCTCGTCAAAGGCCTTCTTGAAAATCATGTTCACCGAGCTCCCGTTATCCACCAGTATCCGGGAGACGGTGAAGTTCTCCACCACTGTCTGGATCACTAACGCGTCGCAGAACGGATCCTCATAGTCTGGCATATCTGCGGATGAGAAGATGATCTTTTCTTCTGGGGGAGCTAAGGAGGTCGAGGCGACCCCTCTGCGGAACATGGTTTGCAGGCTCCCCTTGCGGGTTGTCTCGATCCCTACTCCCCCATGGATCACTCTGATCCCCCCTCGGGTCCCCACGTCGACCCTGTCTTCACATCTGTCCTCAACCTCTTCTTGTTGCACCTCCACGATCCTTACAGGCGGATCTTGCCTCCTAGCACCTCTATCCTCCCTCATCTCTAGAAACTCCGGACAGGTGGCCGTTGTGTGGCCCTCCTCCTGATGGAAGTCACAATAGGGCAACGCCACCCTGCCCTCTCTTCCTACTCCTCCTCCCCTTCTCCCAGCTCCCCGAATTCTTCTTCCTCTTCCTCTTCCCACCTCCATGGCCTCCTGCGGTGGTGGGAAGTGACCCCTCGGTCCCTGCCTCCATCCTCCTTGCTCCAACCTTCTTGGTTCCCGGTAGATGTCTCTTCCTTGAGGACCCCCTTGGCCCTGGGGGTGACCTTCCTGTGGCCTCCAACCCAATCGGTTGTTTGGCTCCCTGGCCCCCCCCCCCATGCTGCTGCCCCTGCCCCCGGGGTTCTTCTCTTCTCCTATCCTCTCTTTGCTCCCTCTGCTCTCTAACCTCTCCTCTGCCTTCCTTCACGCCGCTCCTTCACATCATCCTACGGCCAACCTGGCAACTTTCTTGCACACGCCGGGTTTGCCCTCTTCAAGTCTATCTCCTTAGCCGCCCTCTCCATGAGCTCCTCAAAAGAGAGAGGGGGCACTCTCTTCAACTCCATGCTGAAAAACCCTGGCCTCAGCCCCAGGGTGAAGGCAAGCATCAGCGCATACCCCGGGACCTCCTGGACCAGGAGAATCTCCTCTTGGAACCTTTTTTTCTCAACATAATGACCCAACGTCTCCTCCGGCCTTTGCCTCACTGCAAACAGGCATTCAGCCTCCTTCTTCCGCTTCTTTGAATTTCTTCGAGAACCTCACAGGAAACCCCTGCGCAGATCTTCAAAACTATCTTAGATGGAGCTTTATGCCGGCAACTGGTGGAATCCAATCCCTGGCTTTTTCTTTTTTTTTTTTTTTCAAAGTGATGGCAAAAAGCCTACACTTAAAAGCATCCGACATTTGCCTTTTTTTTCGACACCTTTCGTCTTCGAACCACTGCACATGCTGAATCGGGTCATCCTTCCCGGTGTAGTAGGTCATATCCGGCTCCCGGAACCCCTCCGGCACTGGAGCCGAGACGATGAGTTCACTAAAAGGGGTCTCGCCCCCTGCCTGGCGAGAGGGCACGTCCCACGACCTCGGCTGACTGGACCGATCCGCGAGACCGTGCCCAGGGAAAAGCTCCCGCACGATCGCCTCCCTCTCCCCCAGATCCATCGGAACCTCCTTCCCTGGGCGTTGGCCTGGGAAGAGTTCCCGCGCGGCCACATCCTTCTCGCCTTCCTCTACCGGGATTTCCTTCCCGGGGCGCTGTCCAGGAGCGTTCTCGCCTAACAGCGGAACAACCTCCACTGGAACCTGTGGCGTCTCCCACTCGTTCCTTGCCGAGAAAGCCAGGCTGATCGTCTGCATGACTTCTCGCCTGAAGTCCTCAAACATCTTCTTCGTCGCCTCGTCCACCCGGGTGGGGGATCCTCCTGCGCCAGATCCTTCACCTTCACCTCTCGCCATGGGACTTAACTCAAGATTTTCTTGCGCCAACTACTTCCACGCTCACCGCACCAGAACTGTTGAAGCCAAAATTGACCTCAACGAATGTTCACGAACCAAAGTGTAGCCGACGCCTACTTCTCCCAAATCTCGACCCCTGGTGGGCTGCTAAGGTCCTAAGACTGACCCAAAGCCTCAGCTGGGAGGTCCCACCTCACACCCGGAAGATCTCTGAGAGCTTCCCCTCCAAAGCCAAATGCCGGGCTGGGAGCTCTTCAGAAAGCACTTGGGTTGGAGAATAATCAAAGCCTGCTTTCCAAAGAGCCCCTATGGGTCTTTTTATAGTCTCCTCTTGGCCTGAAAATACTGAAGTACCCCTGATGGGTCTGCCAATAGCCGAATCCCGCTGCCATCCCCAGGGCACCAGGGTAATTTTACCTGTGAATAATGAAATAGTCCTTCAGGACGCTGGACCCTACCATGTGGGCCCACTTGGCGAGAACCCCGGACGAGAAGGCTCTCGCTGAAAACCAACTGGGCTTACTGTTGGGTTATCTCGTGAGGGTTGGCACAACACTTTGTGCACGCAGCGGAAAGGAAAAAGTACGAGAACAGCCCAAGAGAACTGGATCTGGCCATGATCGTTGTATCAAGAAGTAAACAAAATAACTAGGGCAAAATACCTTAGTGGCGTTGAGTCACAACTCAACGAAGATGCTCTAAGTATTGAGTGCTGTCGGTGGCGAGTTGTACGTGGAATAATATCCACGTCTCTGCAGAAATCCACACGAGCAGGAGAAACCCGAACTGCTCGTCGCACGAACAATCGGGAGGAAGACAGCCGCACCTTTGCAACTCCACGGACTGCTAGGTCCGCGCCAGGAGAGGCAAGAACAACGACTATCGCCGGAAAAAGGGAGGGTCAGCGAAGCAGACACGGCGGTGGCGGAACGCTTCCGTCCGGCGATGTGCGGGATGCGGCGGAATGAGCGATCGGCGGAACTCTTTCCGTCGGGTTCTAATCGGCCGCAAAAAGCACAAGTCTCTTTTTTTCCAAAAACCCTAAGTGTCTATTTATACCAAAGGTATAAATAGACCTAAAGGAATGGCTATCCGCAGACCACACGGCATAGGGTCCCTGGAAGGATTCGGCGAGAATCGGCAAAGGCGTTCGGCGAGAATCATCTGCCAAGTCGTCGAGAATCAGGGATGATTCTCGACGAATGGCCTTTAGTCGTCGAGTCATACTCGACGAATCTCGACGATACTCGTCGATCGGCGAGAATCATCAGGCAGATTCGACGAGAATCGATGGACAGTCCCGACGACTAAGTCTATGATTCTCGACGAATCTATCAGAATGATTCTCGACTAAAACCCCATAGTCGTCGAGACATTCTCGACGATTTGCCTTGGTCGTCGAGACATTCTCGACGATTTGCCTTGGTCGTCGAGACATTCTTGACGATTTGCCTTGGTCGTCGAGTCAAACTCGACGACCTTTCGACTATCCATGCCCTATGAACTTTACTGGCAACAATTGCCTGACCCCCATACATAATGGTGATTGGTAACCTTTACCAATACGGTCAATCTTCCAACTCCTCCACAGCTCTTATGTGCGACCCTGCAGGCTCATATCGCGTTGGCAGTGAGATTACATGTTTGACAACTCCTAGATCACCATGGTAACTCCAACAGTCTCCCACTTGATCTTGGAAGTATCAAACCATAAATCTCACAAATAATGAGCGGCATCTAGCAATGCATCATTGCTCCCCAAGCAATAAGAGTTTATAACTCATAAGCCTTCATGAACAATGTATCAGCGTTGTCTTTGTCCCTTTGTCCCTTACATCCGGAAAGAACTAGAGGCATGGACCGTGTCACCCTCATAATAGCTCAATCAAAGTTTCCTGATCTAGAACGGACATCCAGAGAATGGTGAGGCCAATATCACATATTGACTCCACCAAGCATGGCCATGCATTTCTCAGTCCAGTTCCATCAAGGGGCCCATGGATGCAACTCCTGTCATATAGGAGGACAAATTCCATATCTGCTCACACACAAACATCCAAATGATTCGTAACGTGCCCAACAACCACCCTTATCATCAACCTTTCTCAAGGAAGACTTTAGATGGCATCAAAGCATGCTCTTCCTCACTTGATGAATGTTGTGACTTCAGGTCAAAGGACCACAACACCATTGTCAATAGAGACCTACTTGTGACACGATTAGATAACAATCCACAAAGTAGTCTTTGGTCGGGTCTGTCCAGTACAACTTGTTCACTAACAAGTACCCACGTGATGACTTGATATCACAATATCATGACCTGTGAGAACTGGTCATCAGTCAACGCACGTGCTAGTCTTTATGTATCATCATTACCCTTAGATCCTATGATGATACCACGACCAGGGACTTTTAAGAATGATGCTTCAAATGAATCATAGGCTCTCACATTCAAGTCACGTACTTGATGTCCTATGGAAGCGAACATTCTAAGGGTATTCATTATGTTAACATTTAACTATCATATAGAAAAACCATAATAACGGAATATGCCATTAATTGTAAAAAGAAAATCTAGGTACATAATTCATCATATGAATAAACAATAAACAGCCAACAGAATATATCTTTACATGCAACCCACAAGGCTCCCACTAGACTTGATCATTCAGGTATCGTATACCCATTGATCTAGTATTACCATCATGCTTTCTCTGCGCGAGAGGCTTTGTCAGTGGATCTGCAATATTCTCCTCAGTCGGCACTCTGCAAATGTTCACATCTCCTCGTTCGACAATCTCACGAATAAGATGGAACCGCCGAAGTATGTGCTTGGAGCGCTGATGGGATCTAGGTTCCTTAGATTGTGCAATTGCACCATTGTTATCACAGTAGAGAACTACGGGACCAACAATGCTAGGAACTACATCAAGCTCGCCGATGAATTTCCTAATCCATACAGCCTCCTTCGCTGCATTAGCTGCAGCGATATACTCGGCTTCCGTTGTAGAATCAGCAACTGTCTCTTGCTTGGAACTCTTCCAGCTCACAGCTCCTCCATTCAGGCAAAACACAAACCCTGACTGAGACTTTGAATCGTCCCTATCAGTTTGGAAGCTGGCATCCGTGTAACCACTTACAACGAGCTCTTCCTCTCCACCATACACCAAGAACACATCCTTAGTCCTTCTTAAGTACTTCAGGATATTCTTGACTGCAATCCAGTGACACTCACCGGGGTCTGACTGATACCTGCTAGTCATACTTAAAGCAAAGGAGACATCGGGTCGAGTACATAACATTGCATACATGATTGATCCAATTGCCAAAGCATATGGAATCAACTTCATGCGGTCCTTATCTTCACAAGATTTTGGACACTGGTCCTTAGAGAGATTCACAACATGAGACATGGGCAAAAATCCTTTCTTGGACTCAAGCATGTTGAACCGCTTCAACACCTTATCGATGTATGTACTCTGGGTCAAACCCAGCAACTTCTTCGATCTATCTTTATAGATCTTAATACCAAGTATATAAGTCGCCTCACCCAAGTCCTTCGAAGAAAAGCAGTTCCCTAGGTTGTTCTTAACAACTTTCAGGGTAGGAATGTCATTCCCAATCAACAGTATGTCATCTACATACAGTATCAGGAAGATAACAATGCTCCCACTGATTCGCTTGTAAACACAAGGCTCATCTTCATTCTTGATGAAACCAAACTCTTTGATTTTCTCATCAAAACGAAGATTCCAACTTCGAGAGGCCCGTTTCAGTCCATATATGGACCTATTCAGCTTGCATATCTTAGTGGCTTCATTTGGGGATACAAAACCCTCGGGTTGTGTCATGTACACTTCCTCAAGGAGGTTTCCATTAAGGAAAGCTATTTTGACATCCATCTGCCAGATCTCGTAGTCATAATACGCAGCAATAGCAAGCAATATCCTTATGGACTTTACCATGGCAACAGGGAAAAGGTTTCATCATAGTCAATACCATGAATTTGTCTAAAACCCTTAGCCACCAGTCGCCATTTGAATGTCTGTACATTCCCATCCATGTCGGTCTTCTTCTTGAAGACCCACTTGCACCCTATGGGTCGTACCCCTTCAGGTGGTTCCACCAAGTTCCAAACTTGGTTTGCATACATGGAGTCCATTTCGGATTTCATAGCCTCAAGCCATTTGTCGGAGTCCGGTTTATTCATAGCCTCTTGGTAGGTTGCTGGTTCATCATCATGATCCATTAGCAACACATTACCTATTTGAGACACGAGAAATCCATATCTCTCAGGCTCAAATCTTGGTCTACCAGATCTACGCAGGACATGTGTTTCTTGAGTAGGTTCTCTAGCTACAACACCTTGTAGGCCTAATTCAGAATCCAATTCTGGTTCATTCACTATTTGTGGTTCTTGAACTTCTTCAAGTTCTACCTTTTCAGTCTTTCTTGATAAGAACTCTTTCTCCAAGAAGACACCGGTCCTTGTGACAAACACCTTGCCCTCAGACGGTAGGTAAAAGTAATATCCTTTCGTTTCCTTAGGATATCCCACCAGATAACATTTATCTGATTTGGGTTCCAGCTTGTCAGGCATTTGACGTCGCACGTATGCCTCACAGCCCCAAATTTTAATGAACGACATACTAGGACGTTTCCCAGTCCATATCTCATATGGTGTCTTCAGAACGGTTTTTGTTGGAGCGCGATTCAGTGTCATAGCAGCAGTCTCTAAAGCAAAACCCCAAAAGGAAACAGGCAAGTCTGCATGACTCATCATCGAACGTACCATGTATAACAGAGT
Organism: Platanthera zijinensis; assembly: GCA_039513925.1. Lineage (NCBI taxonomy): Eukaryota > Viridiplantae > Streptophyta > Magnoliopsida > Asparagales > Orchidaceae > Platanthera > Platanthera zijinensis. The sequence continues at coordinate 19,970,251 of CM077086.1, read as the reverse complement.
ACGATTTCTCCTCTCAGACACACCATTGTGCTGTGGTGTTCTAGGTGGAGTGAGCTGTGATATAATACCACACTCTTTCAGAGGATCACGGAACTCGTGACTCAGGTATTCACCACCTCGATCGGATCGGAGTGCTTTAACCCTTTTGCCCAACTGGTTTTCTACTTCATTCTTGAACTCTTTGAACTTTTCAAAGGTCTCGGATTTGCACTTCATAAGATAGACATATCCGTATCTACTGAAATCATCAGTAAATGTAACGAAGTAGAAATACCCACCTCTAGCCATGGAACTCATGGGTCCGCATACATCACTATGTACAACACCCAAGAGATCCTCAGCCCTCTTAGTATAACCAGTGAAAGGAGCTTTTGTCATTTTGCCTAACAAACAAGATTCGCATCGCTCAAATGATTCATAATCAAATGAGTCCAAAAGTCCATCCTTATGGAGCTTGGATATGCGCTTCTCGTTTATATGGCCCAAACGACAATGCCAGAGATATGTAGGATTTGAGTCATTTGTTCTTAGTCTTTTATTATTTTCTACATTATAGATCATATGGTCTAAGTTCAAAACATAAAGACCATTAAACAGTTGGGCTACAGCATAACAAACATCATTCTTAAATATGGAACAACAGTTGTTCTTAATTATAAAAGAAAATCCAATCATGTCCAGACATGAAATAGATATAATGTTTCTAGTTATGGCCGGAACAAAATAACAATTATCTAGTTCTATTACAAGCCCACTGGGCAAAGAAAGACGGTAAACCCCTACGGCTACAGCAGCAACTCTTACTCCATTGCCGACACGCAGGTCCACCTCCCCTTTACTCAGCAATCTTCTCCTTTCCAGTTCCTGCACATTTGTACAAATGTGAGAACCACATCCGGTATCCAATACCCAAGATGAAGGAGCAGAAAGGTTTATCTCTATAACATAAATATCTGAAGCGGAAGTCATACCTCCCTTCATTTTCTGCAGACCCTCAATATAAGAAGGACAGTTCCTCCTCCAATGACCAGCCTTGCCACAGTGGTGGCATTTCCCTTCCTTCACCGTGCTTTTCTTCTTCTTCAGTGCAGAAGACTTGGGCTCAAGATGTGACTTAGGTCCCACCTTCGTCTTCTTGAAGCCCTTGGCCTTGCCCTTGCCCTTATGCACCATCAGTATGGGGCTGGTAGGCTTGGCCTTCTTCATATTGATTTCGGCAGTTCTCAACATGCCTAGGAGTTCGGGCAGTGTCTTGTCTATTTCATTCATGTTATAGTTCAAGACAAACTGCTCGTAGCTGTCCGGCAACGATTGCAGGATCAGATCTGTGGCCAACTCTTGACCCAGAGGAAAACCCAGCCTTTCAAGGTTCTCTATATACCCAATCATCTTGAGTACGTGAGTCCCTACTGAGTCTCGAACTCCCATCTTGCACTGAAACAACGCTTTCGTGACGTCGAACCTCTCTTGACGAGCCTGCCCTTGAAACATTTTCTTAAGATGCTCGTCAATCTCCTTGCACCCCATGTTCTCATGTTGCCTTTGGAGCTCAGAGTTCATGGTGGCAAGCATGAGGCATTCGATGTCTAAAGCATCATCGGTATACTTCTTGTAAGCATCCTTATCAGCACGGGAAGAATTCCCGGTCGGCACCTCGGGGGATTCTTCTTCCAAGACATAGAGCTTTCGCTCTTGCCTGAGAACAATTCTCAAGCTCCTGTACCAGTCCATGTAGTTAGTCCCATTGAGCTTATCCTTCTCAAGGATGGCTCTCAGAGACAAAGTGGAGTGTGAACCACTTGCCATGGAATTCTACAAGAATTCATGCAGAATAAAATCAGTACCAAAGTTTCAAAATACAATTTATTTTAATTTGGACTCTAATTAAAACTCCCACTATTTTATTCGAACTAATAGCCCTCACTATTAATTCGGAGAGTTCATGCGAGCTACTCTCTTAGTGGACAAGATCCATATTTCATCAACACAATGAGTCAGCTTTGGCTTTCCTCTCACGATGTAGTTATTTAGGTAGGCAACGCTTGCCAATTGCATCCTCATGCAATTCTTGTATGGTTGGTGAATAACTCTTTATTCGCATCCATCATATGGTGCATGCCAACCCTATGCCTCTAGGCGCTCAACCTTTGAGGTCACCTAGTTAAGTGGGCCCGATGTCGACAGTGGGATATCACAATTATCCGCTCGCACCCTTACCAAGATAGATTAATGCACCTTGCTTTGGCAAGCCCACACTTCATCGATCGAGGCAGGAAGAGTGTCATCCATCGGAAGGCATCCGAACACTTAATGTTTGATGAAGGGATTTAAATTTTGATAGTATGTTAACAATTAACCATGATCAACATTTGATCAATGTGCACATCTAAATAAAATAAAACATTTCTAGAATGCTCATGCATCCCTTATGTGCACAACAAGACACTATCAACATTTGATAGAGCAAAGGGCTAAATCTGAACATATGGACATTTCCAAATATTCAGGTTTACATGCATTGGACAAAGGGGAAAGGCAACACAACTTAAAGCAGTAGACAACCTCATCTCTCTTTGTTGGATTCAAAATCCAAAACAAAATTCGAGGGATGGTTACTGCTAAGGAGACAACAACTTCTGCAATTAGAAATTGCTACGAAATCCCAGACGTTCCTGGCGGGGTTCCAAGGGGCAGCGCTCCTAGCGGTGGTCCCGCTGACCGATCAGCGGGCGGGGTCAAGGGGCAGAGCCCCTGTTGGGTGCGGGGCAGCGCCCCAACCAAATTTTGCAAAATCACCACCGATTTCCCTTGGAAAAATCATCAACAATTGATGTTCCAGGAATAAATCTAGACATTTAGAACACTTCTAAATCCCTAGGTTTACACGTGTTGGAATTCCCTAACTTCCAATACAACAATCGTGGCGGCAACCTCCCTCTGATACCACTGTTGGGTTATCTCGTGAGGGTTGGCACAACACTTTGTGCACGCAGCGGAAAGGAAAAAGTACGAGAACAGCCCAAGAGAACTAGATCTGGCCATGATCGTTGTATCAAGAAGTAAACAAAATAACTAGGGCAAAATACCTTAGTGGCGTTGAGTCACAACTCAACGAAGATGCTCCAAGTATTGAGTGCTGTCGGTGGCGAGTTGTACGTGGAATAATATCCACGTCTCTGCAGAAATCCACACGAGCAGGAGAAACCCGAACTGCTCATCGCACGAACAATCGGGAGGAAGACAGCCGCACCTTTGCAACTCCACGGACTGCTAGGTCCGCGCCAGGAGAGGCAAGAACAACGACTATCGCCGGAAAAAGGGAGGGTCAGCAGAGCAGACACGGCGGCGGCGGAACGCTTCCGTCCGGCGATGTGCGGGATGCGGCGGAATGAGCGATCGGCGGAACTCTTTCCGTCGGGTTCTAATCGGCCGCAAAAAGCACAAGTCTCTTTTTTCCAAAAACCCTAAGTGTCTATTTATACCAAAGGTATAAATAGACCTAAAGGAATGGCTATCCGCAGACCACACAGCATAGGGTCCCTGGAAGGATTCGGCGAGAATCGGCAAAGGCGTTCGGCGAGAATCATCCGCCAAGTCGTCGAGAATCAGGGATGATTCTCGACGAATGGCCTTTAGTCGTCGAGTCATACTCGACGACTCTCGACGATACTCGTCGATCGGCGAGAATCATCAGGCAGATTCGACGAGAATCGATGGACAGTCCCGACGACTAAGTCTATGATTCTCGACGAATCTATCAGAATGATTCTCGACTAAAACCACATAGTCGTCGAGACATTCTCGACGATTTGCCTTGGTCGTCGAGACATTCTCGACGATTTGCCTTGGTTGTCGAGACATTCTCGACGATTTGCCTTGGTCGTCGAGTCAAACTCGACGACCTTTCGACTATCCATGCCCTATGAACTTTACTGGCAACAATTGCCTGACCCCCATACATAATGGTGATTGGTAACCTTTACCAATACGGTCAATCTTCCAACTCCTCCACAGCTCTTATGTGCGACCCTGCAGGCTCATATCGCGTTGGCAGTGAGATTACATGTTTGACAACTCCTAGATCACCATGGTAACTCCAACACTTACTTCGGCGAGAGCTCCTGTCAAGAAGGTTCTCGCCCTTGATGGTCTTGAAGTCATTGCGGCTTAAGGCTCACTTAATGCCCCTGGCGGGAGCTACTTCAAGGCGGAAGCTCATCCGGTCTAGAACCCGAAGCCTGGCGCGGCGCGAACGGTTTCGCCCAACGCCAGGCGGGAGCCCTTAAAAACGAGAACTCTATAAGTTTGTCCTAAGGTTAACCCAGGGCTAGCCTGAGGCTAGCCCAATCCTGACCACTGAACCCTTGGGGTTCTACCCAGAAAATATGGGGTTGTACATCATGGGTTTGACCGTGCGCGCGATCGCCGCGCCTGATCCCCCGCGCGTCGATCCCACTACTCATGATGGGGAGACCGTCACGCCTCGCCGGCGGCCTCCTCCCCGGACACGTCCCTCCCGCCCTCGTTCATGGGGCTAAGGGGGGACAGCTGCTTGGGCTGCCCCCTCCTTGGCCGCCCAAACAGCCAAGGGGGCGGCCGCCGGGCCGCCCCCTTGTTCGGGTGCTGGTGCGGCCAAGGGGGCGGCCGACCGGGCCGCCCCTCCTTGGCTGTCGGTGGCCAAAGGGGTGGTGGCTGCCCAAACCGCCCCTTCGCCCGGCCGCCCATGTGGTCGAGAAGTGCGGTCGATCCCCCCCCCCCCCCCCCCACCCCCGCCTTGGTCGTCGGCGGCCAAGGGGGCGGCCGCCCCGGTAGCCCCCTCGCCCGGCCACCCGCGCGACCAAGAGGGGCGATCAACTGGGTCGCCCCCTGCCTTGGCCGACGATGGCCAAAGGGGTGGCCGCCCCGACCGCCCCCTCGCCTTGGCCACTAATGGCCAAAGGGGCGGTCGGCCGCCCCCTCCCTTGGTCGTCGGCGTGCGGCCAAGGGGAGCGGCCATCTCTCCCCGGCCGTCGTCGGTAGCCCTCCCTCGCCGGCAAACTTGGCAGCAAGTCCGTCGGCCGCCCGTGGAGGCCCGCTCCCGCCGTCCGATCAAGGGGGAGCGTACTCCGCCATTCGATCCACGTGTAACCACCCACTAACCACCAGGTTAGTGGGGGGATTTTAATTAATATTTTATTATTTATTCATGGAGGTCTCTAAATAGAGGGATGCGCACATCAAAAACCATAGTAAAAAATATTTATGAAGGTGGTTACGGTGTGCGGATTGCCGCATAACCACCGTAACCACCTCCTGGAACCTATAAAAGGAGCCCCAGGCCTTCTCATTTATCATCTTCTTTTCTGATCTCTTTTTTTGGAGTCTTCTTCTTCCTCAGGTCGAGGCTCTGTCAATTTCCTCCTACGAGCCACCTTCGAGCCGCCTCCTGACGACACCCGATCCATAAGCAGTTCAAGTCACAACCAACCGACAAAGCCTAATCGTCTAAGTCCCAAGCGGCTCAACAGCTGCAATACCATGTGTTTTGCCTCCCATCCAGAATCAACAAGTCACTATCCGAAGACCACCGAGCGAAGCGCAATCTTTATAACTCCTGGAGCAACAGCCTGTCGTCCGCAGCGTGCAAAGTGTTCTCTCACTCCATAATTGTAACAAGAGGTCGTCTGTCACCCTCAACTTCACAAACCAGCTGTAATCTCATGAAATAGTGGATTTTGACCGGCACAGATCTGATCACGTGGTTTTTTACCCAGTTGAGGATTTTTTCTAGGTTGAAACTACTTGTGTATAATCAACCCACTCATTTGGTTGTGTGCCCGCTCGACCGTTCCGAGAGCTATGACGGTCCAAGAATTTCGGCCCGACCGGGACGTCGAGTTAGTCCGCAACAGTTTGGCTCCATATGTGGGAAATGAGTTCCCTATATTTTCAGAAAATTATTCCCCCTGCACAGTGGTACGAACAGACAGAATCTCCAACCTGACAGCTTCCAACGAGTCGCTTTGATGGCAAAAAGAAGCCCCCGAACAACATCTGTCCCGGGGGGGCCAGCCCACTCCCATCTACTTATAGGCGTGCCTCTCGAGGCAGAAGAGGTTCTCGCCCCAGTAACAACATTAGAGGGACGAGTTCGTCAGATGGAGGAGCAGCAAACTGAGATGCCCACTCTGCTCAGGAATATGGGGACACCTCCCGCTCAGCCGCCTGCACCGACCAATCCCCCACCTTCACTAAGCCATGGCCAACCAAGGGAAGCTCCGCAAAGAGAAGCGTCAGAAGAATTCTTCGATGCCGCTAATTCGACTCACCTGGTCCTCAGAGCAGCCGGAATTGGTCGTCGCGGCCAAATCTTGGAAGAAGAGCCTCGCTTACCCCTGCGCAAAGGATTTACTTGGGACGAGATACGGGAAGTGATCGCCGAGGAGTACAGGCAGGTTGGCCGCCGAGATATTCATCCCCGTCAACCCCTTCACCAAGGCTCCCCACTTGCGCCCCCGGTTTTGGCCCATATAATCCCGCATGGCTTCAAACTACCAAATATCGAAACCTTTGATGGGACGGACGACCCGCTAGAACACGTCAACCACTTTATCACAATCATGAGGATCTATAACGCACCTGATTTGTTACTCTGCCAAGTCTTCCCTGCCACTCTCAAAGGTCAAGCTCGGACTTGGTTCCATTCTCTGAGGGAAGGAACTATAACGAACTTTACAGAGCTCACTAAGCAGTTCACCGACCAGTTCATCGCCAACCAAAGAATCGTCTGAGACCCCTCACACTTGTCGGGAATCCGACAAAACGAGGGGGAATCTTTGAAGGAATTTTTCCACCGGTTCACCGCGTAAGCCTGTCAGATCCCTCGAGTAGATCCAGAACTATTAAGAGGAGTATTTCTTGGAAGGCTCCGCCCTAGTGTATTCTACTCCACACTGATGAGAGAAGCTATTTCAAGCTACCCAGACGTTGTGCACCGCGTGGAAGCACATATAGCAGCAGATGAAGCTATCGATGCCCATCGTCAACAGTTCGGCAGAGACCAGAAGTGCAAGAGGGATATAGAACAGCCCTCAAAAGTCCAAGAAGGAAGATTTCAGGAAGAACGCCGAAATGGCCAGCGTCGGTGTGATTTCCAGAGGGAACAGCCATCCCGAGAATACACTCCGCTGAACACCACTCACATGAATATACTTTATGCCATCCAAAACGAGCCGGCTATGCACCGTCCCAAGCAGCCTGCCCCAAATCCAAGAAGCGATCAATCAAAGTATTGTGAATTCCATCGGGGAACTGGTCACACCACAGAAGAGTGTGCAAGACTAAAAGAAAAAAATCGAATGCCTAATTCGCCAGGGACTCCTAGGTAGATTCTTGCAAGGGCACCAACAATATTAGCAAGTTCCCCCTAGTCAGGCAAGAGATCAGCAAGACGCCCAACGAAGAGGGGCCAGTGGAAGACAAATAATCGAAAACATCGAAACTATCGTCGGGTCGTCAATTCTCTCTACCCAGATATTTTTGATAACTACCCGAGAGGATGTTCACGAATATGGAGGACGCAAGCAAGAATCCACCATAGCCTTTAGGGATGAGGACCTTGAGGAAATCCAGATACCCCACCAAGACCCTCTTGTGATCAACGCAGGAATCAGAGAGATCCCTACTACAAGGTCGAAAGGTACTCGTCGACAATGGAAGTTCAGTCGACGTCTTGTTCTTCTCCACTCTTCAGAGTATGAAACTTACAGTTCAACATCTCACGCAAGCAGCCAGACCCATCTACGACTTTCACAACCAACCAATACAAGTGCAAGGAACAATAACTTTACCAGTCACCATGGGAGAATTTCCAAGGCAAGTCTCGTACGTAATCCAGTTCGTCGTAATAGACTCAAGCTCGCCCAACAACGCGATCTTCGAAAGGCCTATCCAGTTGGTCTTCAAAGCCATTCCTTCGATCCTGCACCTCGCCTTGAAATTCCCCACTAGTGGAGGTACAGGAGTTGTGCGTGGAAACCAAGAAGTTGTCAAGACGTGCTACTCTAAGCAATCCCAGCCAACAGAAGTCGTAGCCCTGAATATCAGTGACTCTTTATTTTGAACTCCCTCAAAGATGCTTTCATCATATTTGAACTCTATGACAAGTAAAAACCGCAAGAACGGGTGCGTATAGACAATCATTTATTTAAACATTATGTTTTGTTTTCAACAGTGTCCGACTAGTTTGAGGTAAGATTAAGTCGGGTGATCCCCATGCGAACTAAGCCGCGAGCAATCCTCGTGTGAAAGGTAAGACTGTGCATGTGGTTTGAATACAAAAGCTATTCACCGAACATACCTTTCTACGCCATGACGTCATTAGGGCCTGCCCCCCTCACGACCAAGCCGCAAGCGATCCTCGTACGAACTAATCTGTAGGTGATCCCCGTCCGAACCAAGTCGTGAGCGATCCTCGTGCAAACTAAGCTGCGGGCGATCCCCGTGCGAAGCAAGCCGCGAGTGATCCTTGTGCGAACTAAGTTACTAACCAATTACAGGCACAATTATAGCCCCCACAAAGCAACATTACGAGCCAAATAGTGCTTAGGCAAGAGAAAGGACACAAATCTCATTACAACAACATATAAATACATGAGCAAGCACGCCAGTCAACAACCGTGAAACAACAACGACGACCCACTGGAAAAGCAAAAAATGCAAACACACACTAATACAAGAAACAGTGCCACTACACGTCAGTCGCGTCAACATTAGAACCCTCGTCACCAGAGAGGTCATCAAAGTTGAGGCCAGATACGTCGCATCTCAAGCTCCTGTTAACAAGACGAAAAGACTTCGAGACTCCACGCCTGAGGGACAACTCTCGAACATCTTCCATCTGAGGCTTCGCATCCTTGCTCCAGATCTCCTCGCGAACTTTCTCGCTGATCAAGCACCGATCCCGCATGTAATCCAGAGACTCCATATACTCCGCAAGGCCAGCAGCCTTTAACTCCAATACACGACAATCGAAAGACAGCGCCTCCACTTAGGCCTTCACCGCACCAAGCTTCGCCTCCAAACGAGAAGTCTCCTCTTGAGCGCGCTTCAGCATTTGCATTGTCCTCTCCACTAGAGACTTCTCCACCTCTAGATAAGCCCGAGTCTCCTCCAACTCCGCCTTCAGCTCCGATCCAATCTGGCGAAATCGGGAAACATCCCGATCATGACCATCCTTCAAGGCGACAAGAGAACCCTTCGTGGCTTGAAACTTCACTGAAAGGGCCAGATATCCATCTTTCAAGCTCACATCATAATCATTCCAGGTAACGGTAATCTGAACCTGGGCCTCAATCTGCAAAAAAATAAGGGTGAAGAAAGTTTAGCACAATACAACAATAAAGAAGAGCCAAAAACGATCAAGTTCATTTACTACTTCACTCATCTCCTTCAAAGAAGAAGATAGCATTGGAGCTGCTGCCTCCGCGGGGAAAGATTGGGGGGCAGACGAGCTAAGCACCTGTACCTTGGGAGGTGAATCGCCACGGTTGCCAGAAGGACAGTCATCACTCGGAGAAGACAAACAAGGTGCCGAGCTATCGCCACCTCGAGAAACTACAACGGCCTTCCGCTTTCGACTACAACCCAAAGACGTCTCAGCGGTCCGCCCAGAGACTGAAGAAATGTCATATAGAAACAAGTGATTCTCTTCTACGAACGAAGAAACACAGAAATGACGGTTAGACAACTCACGAGGCTCCAAAAATCCAAGTACTGGAGAGAACTCCCGCTCCTTTCCCTTTTGGCGACGACAATGGTCAGGCAACGCATTCCACAGCTCCGACAAGCCCCAAGAATTTTTGACATAACCGAACAAAGTATTTCCATGGCGGCGGTCCGTCCGGATCTTAAAATCAAGTCAACTCTCTTTGCTACAAATCTCCACCTGCTTGCCACCGTCAGAACAAACATCACACCAGTCCCAGAAGTAATCCAAAGAAAGTTTCCCACCATGCTCGCGAAAGAAGACGACCAACCTCATAAGGCGTACCACTCCCAAGGGAGTAAACTGGAAAATCGGCACGCCGTAGAGTTTCAGAATCTCAATCACTTCATTGCATGGGGGAAACCGAAATCCTGATCTCAAGGTAGTCTCGCAGATCGCAACTAACCATACGTACGATTTTGTACCCTCTCTTCAGCATGTGATATCCTCATCTCAAAGTCAGCAGGATGGCCGAACTGCCTCCTCCAAATGGAAACCTGATCCTTGGTAAGAGAAGAGCGAAGATGCATCGGCCGAGCAGTACGTTTTGGACCCTGTCACAAAGAGTAAAAGTTTAGGCTAAAAAGTCAGGCCAAAAGCCATCTGCAACGTCCCCGAAAGCATACACGTGCCCCGACATGCACGAAAAGCCCCCGTACGAACGTCCGTGCATGGCCACAGACGTGCGCGCAAGACAATAAACATGCACGCCCAAGAGCACGCGCTAGGACGCACACGGCCTAGCATGCACGATCAGGACCGCGCGTGGCCTAGCTCGCGCGAGGCCTGGCCCACGCACGTCCAGGAACGCGCCTCGCGCTCGAGGTCGGGCGCGCGCACGCCAGCGAGACCAGGAACACGCCTGCGTGACCAGGAGCGTGCCTGTGCGTGCGCGGGATCGAGCACGCGCGCGTAACCAAGCGCGTGCCCGCGAGCCCCCACGCGCGCAGGTGCGCCTGCGCACGCCCACACGCGCACTCGCGCTCGCGCCCGCACACGACGGCGCACAACCGCGTGCACCCGCGTGTGCAGTCTGTTGCGTGCTTACCAACACGACAAGCCGCGCACGTTTCAGTACGGGCTCGACCGCCCACACCTCTGCGGGGGCACCCACGCGTCCTCTTGTACGTGTCTACGCATGCGTGCTCATGCTCGCCCATGTGAGACCCCGCGCACCATCACGACTAAGGGAGCAATAGCTTCCTCCCCCAGGCATGGTTATAACCATCTCTATATCATAAAATAGATACTGACATTTTTTACCCGAATTTGCAGGGTGCAACCACTCGCAGGCGCAAATCCGGCATCGTTCACTACCATCGCCGCCATGAAAATGAAGAGAACAAGATCCTTGTTTTTCTACGTCCGAAGTGGCCTCGTGCAACAAGGATCTGGGGGCAATTGTTGGGTATGAACCCCATTTTATAGGTAAAGGGTGTGCACATAGCCACCCCCCCCCCCCCATGATCTCCACTAAAATTAGTGAGATCATGGGTTTGACCACACGTGCGATCGCCCCGCGCGATCCCCCGCGCGCCGATCCGACTACTCATGATGGGGAAACCGCCACGCCTCGCCAATGGCGGCCGACCTCCTCCCCGGACGCCGCCCGCCCGCCCCCGTTCATGTTATTAAGGGGGGTAGTCGCTTGGGCCTCCCCCTCCTCGGCTCCCTGAACTATCAAGGGGGCGGCCGCTCGGGCCACCCCTTGCTCGGTCGCTGTTGCGTCAAAGGGTGGCGACCGACCGGGCCGCCCCCCTCCTTGGCCGCCAATGCCCAAAAGGGCGGCCGCTCCCTCGCCCCGCCACCCGTGCGGCCAAGAGGGGAGGCCGACCGGGCTGCCCCCGCCTTGGCCGTCGGCCAACCGTGCCCCCCCCCCCCCCCCCGCCTTGGCCAACGCTGGCCAAAGGGGCGGCCGCCCCGGCTGCCCCCTACCTCGGCAGCCGGCACGCGGCCAAAGGGGAGCGGCCACCTCTCCTCAGCCGTCGTCGACGACCCTCCCACGCCAACGAACTTGGCGATAAGTCAGTCGGTCGCCCGTGGAGGCCCGCTCCTGCTGTCCGATCAAGGGGGAGCATACTCGGTCGTTAGATCCACGCGTAACCACCTACTAACCACCAGATTAGTTGGGGGAATTTAATTAATATTTTATTATTTATTCATGGCGGTCTCCAAATAGCAGGATACACGCATCAAAAACCATAGTACAAAAATTTATGAAGGTGGTTACGGTGTGCGGATAGCCGCGTAATCACCGTAACCACCTTCCGGAGCCTATAAAAGGAGCCACATGCCTCCTTATTTCTCATCTTCTTTTCTAATCTCTCTTTTCAGAGTCTTCTTTCTCAGGTCGAGGCTCTGCTAGTTTCCTCCTACGAGCCACCTTCAAGCCACCTTCGAACCGCCTCCTGACCACATCCGAGCCACAAGTGGGTCAAGTCACAACCACCCGACAAAGCCAAATCGTCCAAGTCCCAAGCAGCTCAGCAACTGCAAGACCAAGTGTTTTGCCTCTCATCCAGAATTAGCAAGTCGTTATCTGAAGACCACCGGCACAAAGCGCAATCAATAACAACTTCCGGTGGGACGGCTTGTCGTCCGCCGCGTGCAAAGTGTTCTCTCACCCCATAATTGTAATGAGAGGTGGTCTGTCACCCTCAACTTCACAAACCAACTGTAACCTCAGGAAATAGTTGATTTTGACCGGCACAGATCTGGTCACGTGGTTTTTTACCCAGTTGAGGGGTTTTTTCACGTTAAAACTGCTTGTGTACAATCAACCCACTTTTTTGGCTGTGTGCGCGCTCGACCGTTCTGAGAGCTAAGACGGTCCAAGAATTCCGGCCCGACCGGCACGTCGAGTTAGTCCGCAACAAATTTATAAAGTGCTTCTGTTTTCTGAAAATCTCAGTAAAAGAAGTTTACTGCCAGACAGATCTCATTTTTCAATATAATTTTTCCAAAAACTCATTTTTCAATATAAATTTTCCAAAAACTCATTTTTCTTACATTTCTTTTGTCACCACTCATTTCTTAAAAGCCCTCCCGAAGAAGGCCTAGAGTCAAAAACTTAGTCTATATTAAAAATATCTCTATGATTTTTGGCCTTGACTCCCTCAACTCGTTACTAATCACATATTGTAACTTGTAAGGAGTACGATTAATTTATAATTCTTTTCCCATAATTTATTTTTTAAATTAAATGATTTAAAATACTCTTATTTTAGTTATTTGGAATGATTTGCTGGCTTTAATTTGACACCGTATAATTTTTCAATTAGTTTTTTTTAAGGGGAATCCATGATTAAATAGCAAAATAATTAAGCTCATCAATGAAATTTAAAATATATTTTTTAAAAACTAATTTTGATTTGGCTAAAATTTTTGAAGTGAAAGTGACGGTCTAAGCGGACCGTCTGTGCGGACTGGGCGGACAGAAGTGGTGGTCTGGACGGAAAGGGTTGGTTACTAGCCAGGCCGGCCAGTGATTCTGCAGTCGGCTTGTTCCCAGGATGTAACCGGGCGGATAGGATTGGTATCCGCGAGAGTGTGGACTCATCTGGAGTTCGCCGAGTCCGGCATGTGGCGGACTCTTCTGGAGCTCACGAGTTCGGCATAGTCTTGTGCTTTGGACTTGCTTTGGTGGAGCGGTTTGGCGTAACCGCGGAGTTCGTCGGTTAGTGCGGACTTGTGTTGAGTCTGTCGGATTGTGCAGACTGGTTCTTAAGTTCACCGGTTTGAAGTCCACGCTATGGAATCTTGGTAATGTGGACTTGGTTTTGGTTTGTAACAAGTCCAGTTGTGTTCAGTCCGCGAGTTCGAGCGGTTAGCGCGGACTGCTTTTCTATCTGCCGAGCTCAGAAGCTTGTCAGCTTGGTATAGTTGCGGGCTTGAAGTGTGCGGACTGGAGCAGTGTCCGCAGGATATTGCGGACTGGTAGCGGTATCCGCAGTGTCTGCGGGTAAAGAAGACTGATCCAAGTTTTGACCTTGGTGGACTGGCTTATTCGGCCTTGTCAGGGCGACAAGGTGGGCTGGCTTAGTGTCCCCATTATGCAGATACGTCTTGTGCTCGCCGCGAGATAGGTGGTGATCTTATCGGCTAGGGTGGTGACCACACTACTCTCCACGCCTATAAATAGGACCCTCTGTCACTATAGTTGTCAAGGCGCGTGCCTAGGCGCGCCTGAGGCGCCGGGCCCACCAGGCGCAGCCCGCCGAGCCTGAGCATAGCTGAGGCGGGCGATGTTCCCCAGGCGCTCCCAGGCGCCCGCCTTACAGGCTCCCAGGCGCGCCTGGGCCTTTCAAGGTATTTTTTTTAAAAAAAATTGATATGTGCAAAAACATGATCTTAGACGCACCCGAGGCACCCTTAAGCGCACTTTGGCACCCGATTCGCTGAAATTGAGCGAATTGGGCGCTCATTCGCTGAAATTAAGGGAATTGGGCACCCATTCGCTGAAAAATCAGCGAATTGGGGGGCCTATTCGCTTAAAATCGGTGAATTTGCTCAATTTCGACGAATTGGGCGCACAATTCGCACAATTTCGGCGAATTGGGCGCCCAATTCGCACAATTTCGGCGAATTGGGCGCCCAATTCGCACAATTTCGGCGAATTGGGCGCCCAATTCGCACAATTTCGGCGAATTGGGCGCCCAATTCGCTCAATTTCCTTTTTCCCCAATTTTTGCGCCTCGCGTGCCTCATGTGCGTGCCTGCGCCTTGCGCCTATGCTCCGGGGGCCTTTTGCGTCTCGGTGCGCCTTGCGTCTTTGATAACTTAGCATGTCACATCAACAGTGCAACTGAATGAACAGTAAGTGAGCTCGGGTGATTGCTGCAGATAGGTTTTTGTATCCGCGCGGTTTGAGAAGTTAACCAGTGTTTGTTGTTGCAAATTGTGCAGATAGCGCTGAGAAGTCAGAGACTTGGTTCTGACTTGCGTCATGGATCAGTGCGGACTCTGCAGTTACAATCGGCGGTTAGCAGTGAGTCGTGGCTTGCGACTAGGCAGTCTTCTCTTTGGCAACCTTTTCCCAGTTCAATAAAGTTGTCCGCTTCTGGCGGTCTGTTCAGTTTGGGAGCAGCTGTTTGTGGCTAATCTGGTGGCTAGGCGACGTCGCAGTTAGGCGGCTTGCAGATTGCGGACATAGTTTCTTCGGCATTGGAATAACGGGGTGTCCGCGCGGTTAGGTTACGGTCTGACGACTTAGCGGCTTTAGCGGAATCCGTAGATCAGTTCGACAGAGTCGGTGGACACTTTTTCTATCCGCGCGGCTGGCTTTTGTTTTATTATTTTTTCTTCCATCGACTACATTGGTGAGTCATGTCTCGTCATGTATGCATCGCACTGTAAAGATTTTTGATAGTACAAGATTATACTTGCTCTTATGTTTGCATCTAATTTGGTTGTGTTCCTGCAACCTGGTTTCTCGTTTTCCGCATTTCACAAATTTTTACAGATTTATATGCCCTCACAGGCCACCCACAAAAAAATATTCTATACATTTTTTTGTTTGGAATCGATGGTCAGGTTTATTTATATAACGAGTAGCGGCATGTCGCCCTCGCCTTCTCTTGAAAGCCCTGTACAACACCAACAGATAATGGATGCTTGGTCGGCACCGATCCGACCATGTGACTTTTCACCTCTTTCCAAAGTTTTCCACGTTAAAAAAGCTCTATTGTCAGCCATCTCGTTCTCAATAATTGTTTGCGCGCTCGACCGCTCCCGGGCTATAATAATGCAATCTAGACCTGTTTACGGGAACCTTTTAAAAAAAGGTACATCCATGATTAAATAGAAAAATAATTAAACTCACCAATGAAATTTAAAATATGTTTTAAAAAAACTAATTTTGATTTACATGCTCCCACAGGCCACCCACAAGAAAATATTTTATACTTTTTTTTTGTTTATTTTCGATGGTCAGGTTTAAATATATAATATTTTGTTTGGAATGGGTGGCCGGTCACCTAGGGCTGAGCATATTATTCGAAACTCGAAAGTCGTTCGAAATTCGCTCGAAAATTGAGTCGATTCGGAATCGATTAAAATTGATTCGACTCAATTTGAGTCGATTCAATTTGACTCGAATCTGATTTCGAGTCGATTTCGAGCCAACCCTGAATCGCTCGAAATATGATTCGAATCTACTCGAATTAATTAAATATATTATTTATTTATTAATATATTCTTATTTTTAAATTAAAATAATAAAATTTAAATCAAAATAAAGAGAATGAAGTATGTTAAGTGTTTTTTTTGGTAAATTTATAGGTTGTCCAATTTAATTTGTAACCAAATAAGAATAAAGTAAAAAAAAATGTTAAATTTTGAGCCGACTCGATTCGATTTCGAGCCGAATCGATTCGATTTCGAGCCGACTCGGAATCGAGCCATTTCGAGTCGAGCCGACTCGAGTCGAAATCGATTTCGATTTCGAGTCGATTTCGAGCCGAGTTCGAGTCGAAAATTTCGATTTCGAGCCGAGCCAAAATCGCTCGAACTCGACTCGATATCAGCCCTACGGTCACCTAAGACAGTCTTCTGCATGTGGGTTCCTCTCAGTATAAATAAGGCCTGGAGCCAACCTTCTGAATACTTCAACTAATATATCAATTTATATCTTCGGCCAAATACATATTAATTAATGGAGTTCTCCCAGAGAAGAATGGTTTCAGCTCTCCTCCTCCTTCTTATCCTTCTCCCAAGCACCACCGGTGAGTACTCCATTCTCTCTCTCTCTATATATAAGAAAATTATGATCTGATGCTAATATTAATCTTTCTGTTTTTGAAGTGATGGGATCATATTTCGCAGAGTTTACCAGAACTGTAAAACTAATAAAAATTTGTCAACCCCGGAGCTGCTTGACTGCATGTAAGCGTCATATGAAGCAGCCTGCTATTGGCTGTTTCTTGAAAGAGTCATACTGCCGCATGAATGCAAATCCGCCGTATTTGACAAGAATGTGTGTATGTGTATATTGGAGTGGGAGTCATTGTTGTCTCTTTAATCCCGTTTACTGCCTCAATAAACCCACAATAAATGCATTTGATGCAGAGGATGGAGGATTCTAGGATGGCTTGAAAAACATTTTTCCGGGAGTATGCAAAATTTGTTGATTGCGCGAAATCTTAGTGTATGCATGTATCATCTGTTTGTCGTATCTCTCAAATCATCGAAGATAGTTTTAAATTTATGTAATAAGGTGTTATGCACTTATGCATCAAGTCACCGTCTCCTCTTGGGGGCGAGTACTTTCATCGATCTCTTGCCCCCACAACACAGGATTTTTATGTACTTGGTGTCTCAAAATTAATTGTGCTTCATCTTTGATGTTGTGTTTTGGTATATGACTAATTCTCTGTTGTTTTGTGTGGAGCATCTAATGTATCTTGTGTGATTTGATTCAATTATCAAAGGATTTTCAGTTAGAAGACTCGGGTTATTCACTCTGGTGCTCTCGGGCAACACACAAATTTTCAATGATTGGAGACCTATGCCCTGCATGTGTTGACACGTAATAGCCTCGTGCAATTAATATTGTTTCGATTAAATTAAATTAACAATTGCTAAATGGAAAATTTATTATTAAAATCTTCAGAAAGCTACAGCAGAATTTACGTACAAATTCCTTTATGTACATCTGAATCAGGACTACAATCTTCAGAAAGACATGCCCCGATCATTCGCAATCTGTCTTTCTTCATTCTCGTCGCTGCAAAAATATTCTTCTCCCATTTACGATTCTTCACCCATCGCGATCTTCGCTCCTCGCCGCTGAACTTTTGCAACCAACTTATTTAGGATTAATTATATAATATTTACTAATCTATGATATTAATGATTAAGCATGCACAACGACCCATATTCGTCGAAAGTGGACCCCTTCTAGCTGAGAAATTAGCACCAAGTCAAGTCAACATCTTGAGACAGGATAAGACATGAGCGAGTATGTGCGAGCATCAACTTTGTTGAGTTTTGTGTCGGTGAAATATAATCAACAATGCAACATTGTCCCCATAACTTTGTTGAGTTTTGCATTTGGCGTGAAAACTTTTTTCTTATTGTGACGATGAACAAAATATGTGCTTCTGCGTGGGCACACGATGGAGCCCGTGCACAACAACTTATATTTTGTATATCTAAAATCACATAATAAGATAATGATTTTACCGCCTCAGAGATTATAATCAATGTACTAGGCACTATGATTCAAAGTTTAAAAAAAAAGCATAATTGAAATATAATCCACAATTGAGCGGTCGAACGTGCAAACAATCAAAGATTCATAAGATTGTGTGAGAGAGAGAGACTTGATTACAAGAAAACCTCACAATCTTGGTGAAAAATCACGCGGTCATTCGGTGTCGACCTAACTTCCACTAGTTTTGAGTTTATTACAGGACTTTTCGGGTGAAGGAGAGGGCGACATGCCGTTCCTCGTTATACTTGGAGAGATAATGGAAGTGACTTCTTGGCGCGGCAGGCTTCCGTGCTCTTCTGGCAATTTAGCTCACTTTGCTCAGAGGGGAGTAGACACGATCGTTTTGATGGGTCTGGCGTGATGGCATTGTGTGAATCGGTCGTTTGCTTCCGAGCCTTGCGGCGATAAGGAGTCGTGTGTGACGAGTGCATGTCTGTGTGCTTCCCAACGCTCGTCTTCGTCTTGTCTAAAAAAATAAGGGCAATAGAGGAAAAATTCAAATTAATGGAAGGTTTATTGTATGAGTAGAATAATCTATACAATTACTTGTTTCTATTGGTCCAACTTCGATTTATTTTTTCCATTCTTGCCCTCGTCGATCATTCATAGGGCCAGAGTCCTCTTCTCACCGGAAACCTCTTCATCATTCATAGCGCCATATGGATGGCTAAAAATTAACTTTGGTGGATCTGTTCACCAGAACAACTGTGTCGGGCTTGGGTGTACTATCAGAAATCATGATGGGGAGCTTATGGTTGCTAACGGTGTTGATATTCATAGCCAGTCCGTAAATATGACAGAGTTTAGGAGTGCTCTTCGTGGCATCAATATTGCGAAATACTTCATGAGCAATGCTTTGGGTTTAATTCTTAAAGGTGAATCAGCATTTGCTTGCGCCATCCTAAATCGGATCCTATCGGATGTTCATGATGGAGAGGTTGAGGCAATGCTTGCGCGTTCAATGAAAGACAGTCCGAGGGTGATTATTTTCCTTATTGACCGGGGGGCCAACTCAGCGGTGGATTATGTGGCAAATCATGCATATATGTCTCTCGGATTTTGTGTTGGAACGGGGAATGGCCCTAACCCAGGCCTTCCATTTCATCCTCTCAAAGGTTAGCTTGTCTATGTAATCTTTTATTTTCTTGCGATATATATATAGGCTAATGCCAACTTCAAGAAAACCTCTTCATCTGGGCTGACTATAACCACCGCTCTTCGGCAGACCCCTCCTCGCCGGAGGTCCAATCCGACTGCCTCCGGCGAATCATCTGCATCCGCATCCTCTTCTGTGCGACCGCTATTCGCCGCCTCTTCTTTGCGTCCATGTACTCGCTGCCTCTTCATTGCGTCAAATCCAGGAGCGAATGCATCATCCAGGTGAGATCTTCCTCTTCTCTACATCCACGACATTACTTCCTCCTTCATCCAGTTTCCCTTCAGGGAACTCGTTTATTTATTTTTGGCAAGCTGCTCTAATAGAGCATTAAACCACAAGTTCCTTCCTTCTTTGCAATACTGATGCAACAACAGCTACCAAAAATGTGTGTTATGTTTGATATATTGCGTATATGTCCGCACGTGTCAAGACTGGTTCGGAACGGGTCATTGGATTCGTGTCGCTCTAGGGCTAGGCACTACGCTGGAGGTACTATATATACGTATTTCAAACTTGATAAGGACATGTAGAATACTTTGAGCGGAGCCTCCCCCAACATTCTCAAAGTAACACTTTGCTAGGTTTTCCGTTTACGCCGCTATACGTGCTCTCGTTCCCGTCCCGGCGCAGCTTGCCCGCTCCCGGTTCGCGAATTCTGATGCTCGCAATTTTCATCGCCGTTCTCCATTGCCAGTGCAGGAATCGATCGGGGTTGTCAATCTTGTCGTTCTCGCAAGACAAGGAATCACAAATCTCCTTTCGTTCCATCGTAGCATTGCTCGAAGGAGAATCGATCGCCTTGAATCGTTTCTTTTTTTGTTCGTTCTCATCGAGTTCAGATCGGATCCGTTCGCCGCTGTTGCAGTTTGTAGACCTGGTGTAACACCTTGGGAAAGAGCACAGTGCTCCCCACTGTAACAAGAAAAAGATTTAGCTCCGTGAGCGGTGACATGTCACCCTGCGAGTCCATCTCTCTCTCTCTCTCTCTCTCTCTCTCTCCCAACAATTGTAACGAGGAGCGGCATGTCGCCCTCACCTTCTCTTGAAAGCCCTGTACAACACCAACAAATAGTGGATGCATGCTTGGTCGGCACCGATCCGACCACATGGTTTTTCACCTCTTTCCGAGATTTTCTACGTTAAAAAAAAACTCTATTGTCAGCCATCTCGTTCTCAATAATTGTGTGCGCGCTCCACCGCTCCCGGGCTATGACAATGCAATCTATACCGGTTTACGGGAACCTCGAGTTGGCCGCAACAAATTTTTTAAAAAAAATTAGGTGCATCTATGATTAAATAGAAAAATAATTAAGCTCTCCAATGAAATTTTAAATATGTTTTTAAAAATTTAATTTTGATTCAGATGCTTCCCACAAGTCACCCACAAAAAATATTTTATACATTATTTTGTTTGTTTTCCATTGCCAGGTTTATATATATAATATTTTGTTTGGAATGGGTGGCCGGTCACCTAAGACAAAGTCTTCTGCGCGCATATGAATTCCACTCGGTATAAATAAGGCCAGGAGCCAACCTTGATAACATATTAATTAATGGAGTTCTCCCACAGAATAATGATTTCAGCTCTCCTCCTCCACCTTATCCTTCTCCCAAGCACCACTGGTGAGTATTCCATTCCCTCTCTCTCTATATATATAAGAAAATAATGATGTGATGCTAATATTAATCTTCCTATTTTTGAAGTGATGGGATCATATTTCGCAGAGTTTACCAGAGCTGTACAACTAAAAGAAATTTGTCACCCCGAGAGTTGCTTAAGTGCATGTAAGCTTCATATGAAGAATGACGAAGAAGCCTGCTATTGGTTGTTTCTTGAAAGAGTCTTACTGCCGCAATGGACATATGCTCTCTTTCACAAGAATGTGTATATGTGTATATTGGAGCGGGAGTCATTGTTGTCTCTTTAATCACATTTACTGCCTCAATAAACCCACAGTAAATTCAGCCGATTCAGCGGATGGAGGATTCTAGGATGGCTTGAAAAACACGCAAAATTTATGTAATAAGTTGTTATGCATCAATTCACCCTCGATCTCCTCTTGGGGGGGCGGGGGGGGGGGGGGGGGGGGGGGGGGGGGGGGGGGGGGGGGGGGCGCCCTCATAACACATGCAGGATTTTTATGTATTTGATGTGTCCAGCTAATTATTTGTGCTTAATCTTTGACGTTAGTTGTGTTTTGCTATGTGACTAATTCTCTGTTTGTTTTGTGTGGATCGAGCAACACGCAAATTTCAAATTAATTTTCAAAAGATTTTCAATTAGAAGACTCGGGTTATTCACTCTCGTGCTCTCGAGCAACACGCAAATTTCAAATGGATGGAGACCTATGCCTTTGCATGTGATGTGGCGTGTTACGAATAGTCCCATGTTAGAAACTAACAATAGCCTTGAGAAATTAATATTATTTTCATTAAACCCAATTAAGAGTTGCTATGAATGGTGAATTTATTATCAAAATCTTCAAAAAACTACAACATAATGCACATAAAAATCCCTTTATGTACACCTAAATCGAGCCAATTAAATTTTTTCTTAAGTTCGAGGGTATCGAGAGCCACGCCCCGGTTATTCGCAATCTGTTTTTCTTCTTAATTTCTTGTCGCTGCAAAGATTTTATTCTCTCATTTGTGATCCTTCAATCATCGCGATCTGTACTTCTCGCCGCTGGCCTTTTGCAACCTACTTATATAGGATTTATATAATATTTACTAATCTATGTTATTAATGATTAAGCATAAAACACATTTTTATTATTAAAAAATAAATAGCAACTATTAAAGAGTTATTCTTCTGCCATGGTTGCCCTAAACAGAGCTTAAATAAGGTAAACATATATTACAACACCTCATACCATTCTTGTTGAATTTGGGAAAATCTTTCCTTCAAAATTCAAATCAAGGCAGCCTAAGGTTACTGGTCCAGCGGTCGGGCTCGACGGCTAACGGTCTAGGACACAGAAATAAAGGGACAACAAAAAGGACATCAGGTGCTTCGATAGGCAGGTCCCACCGCGTACCCAGATGCTTAGAAGAAGCTTCCCCTCCACAACCAAAGATGCCCGAGCAGGGTACAAGGACGTCACTAGCTGGGGACTTGTCTATTCGGAGAAAGGATCCAAAGGCTCAGCTAAAAGTCCAAGAAAAGAGGCGGTCAAGATCTTTTGCAAGATTTCGAAGTCCATAATCTTGTACCCATGTGGTCCTATTTATAGACAAATTCAAGAGGGGGAAGGGGTCTCTAGGCAAGAAGACCCAGCCCCACGATCAAATTCTTCATTCTTCTGGCAACTTGGTTGCTGACGACTATTGGTCGGCGAGTAATCGGAGGTCACCTAGTAGGCGAGTATTGTTGTTGTTCGTCATTAGTACTACTCATAGCTTTCCTGAATGAAAATGTCCTTTAAGCTCATGTGCATTGCTGGGTGGTCGCGCGACCTGGAGAGTACCATCCTTGCCTATGTTTAAGGATCCCCTTATTCTCCTTGTTGGCCATTAAATGCTGATAAGGTCTTCATATGCTGGTGCCACTTGTTGACTATTGACTCCTTGACTGTTGACTTGAAGTGTTGACTGTTGACCCTTGACGAATAGGGTTATACACAATCACTGCTCTTTTTGAGTATTCTTGGGGCTAAGAAAGAAACATCTAACCCCGTATTAGACAAGGTCCTTGGCGAGCTCTCATCCCTACGATGCTCGACGCCACTCCACTCCGACCTCTATAAATATATGGGGGAGGGGTTGACTCCCGGGCGCCGCTTTCTGACTACTGCATGATGTGCTTCTCTGGTGAAGAGGTTGTTAAGAGGTTTGACGCCCTGGGAGTCTTTCTAGGTACTCGGTCCACTAATAAGCGTGAACGGGAAGGTCACGACGATGAAGGTGATCATCGAAGGAAGAAGAAGCCGAGGAAAGATCCTCCCACTAAAAAGGAGTCTGCTGTACCAACCGAAGAGCTCACAAATCCTGTAGAGTCTTCCCCCAGCCTGGGTACTACAAAGGATCTGCTGAACAAGATGGGGTTGGGCTAGGACATTGATCCTGCGGTGGATGACTCTACTCGCCCTGAAGATCGGGAGAGTACTCCTGCCTCCGCGCCTCTGGTGCAAACTGAGGTAATAGAACCCAGCGAGGTGCTGGACACCCCGCATACTCCCACTGACGCCGCCTTTGCTGCCGAGATACCCGTCTATTCCTCTGCGCCCTTTAAGGCCGGTTTCTCTTTTGAAGTGGCGACTACTCGAACTGGTACAGTAACTACTTGCAAAATATTGTTCTCGTGATCTCGTTTCCTGGTGGTTTTTTCCTGACAAGCTTTAGTGACTTCTGTAGATAGTACGTCGTTGGTGGACCTCACCAACCCGAGTAGCGGGCCAACATCTCAAGGCCTCCCGCCAAGTACCTCGCATCCTCACACTATGCGACTTCACCTTAGTTCTGGTCAGCTGACTCATGATCCGCCTGTTGGTAACCCCACTGAGGACCTCCCAACTTTGATGCCACCTCACTTGGGCACTCTACCTACCTAGGGAGCTACTGGGAACGCGCCTCCTTCGTCGTCGTCTTTCCCTGGCGGGAATGGAAGAGGATAACCTTTCAGGCCGCCTCCTCCTGTTGATCATCGCCATTCAGACCCTTGGGGGAAGGGTCTGGATAAAACACATATTGTTGCCTCCTTTCCGCCCCGCAACTTCTGGAGTTCTAAAGGGAAACACAGTGATCACTTCGTTAGGTATCGGGACCCTTATCATCGAATCCCATCTCCTCGGCAGATGTGGGGATTTCCTTGGTGTACTCCACCTCGTTGCGAGTATCGACCACCGACTCCGCGTGCTAGTAACAATAGTCATATTTTTCCTGCTTTCTTTTCCTCGATGCTTGTGTTGAAATGACAAGCACTTTATGTAGGTCATCCTTCTTCTCTTGGGGAGTGTTGATAGACGCCATCGGGCTCCCTTTACACGAGTACCAAGATAAGGCGGCTGCAGAATACCTCGAGCTTGAGATAAAATTCGATCAACTAGCCATCTGCGAACCTCGCTAGCGCCTGGGATTGCTTGAAACTCACGTAGCCAAACTGGTGGAAACCGAAGAGCGCATGATCCTCACGGAGTCTCACTACTCCGCGATCAAATTTATGGAACAGTGCCTCGTGATGGTGGAACACCGGCAAGAACTATTATGCAACAAACTTCTCGCCATTCGGACGAACATCGGGTCGGTGGGGCGACTAGAAAGGATGGATGATGACGTCCTAATATGCGAGGAGCTCCTGAATCAAGCAAACGAGTGCATGCGGGGACTGCAAGATCAGAGATGGGATGGGTGACATGCTCAATCGACTGATCGCCCAGGGAACCTGCACGACCCTTAGCTTTCATCTTCTTTAATTTTGTGAATTTATCATCGGCTCTGTAATAATATTTCTATTTATTCGTGTTTGACTGTATGGATATTTATTTGAGAAGCTCGCTTATGTCGAGCAATGAATTGGTGATTAGCTCTTTCTTTTGGCTTGCATATGTATGACGATATTCATTATGTGTTGGCGAGTATCGATAGGTAGTTCGTTAGGCTCGTTGTTGATATAGATGCTTTTTTGTCCCTTTTGCGAGTATACAGGTCGCTCCTGTTTTTGGCAGGATACTCGATGCCGAACTCTGTCATGGGAGAGCGCTCCCCCCTTTGCTTTTGTGAGGGCTGGGGGGGGGGGGGTGGGTTTAATGGCGCTGTTTTTTTTGAACCCGCTTCTTTGCTTGCTTGTTGCTTGCTTCTACGAACTTGCTACTTGCTATCAAGATGGTTTCTGCTGAGTATGCTCATGCTCGCAAAATCAATCATGCCACAAATTTCATTTCCGCAACCTTCAAGAAATCGATCACTGATTCCGTCGAGCTTGATGAATTCAAAGACTGATTCTTCCCACCCACCGAGGAGGGCTTCCACGCGAGGATCCCTCACAACAACGAGCGAATAAACTCCTTCTTCGATGACCGAGTAGTGATGTCTATTCGCCACTTCAGGGTCGACCTCCGCTTACCATTATGGCCAGAATTCTACAAGATCCTCTGACACTTCGGGCTGATGCTAGCACAGATCAATCCCAATGACGTGGCGATCATCATGGAATACCTCTACAATATGAGGTTGGAGGAAATTTACTTCAAGTTGGCAACCTTCAAGAAAATCTTCAACATTGGGGCTACTGAGGAAAAGATTGTCTTCTTCTCCAGGCACACCTACACAGTGGTTGGGACGGTGAACAAGGTCTACTTCTGGACTGAATGGTTTGTGATCCTCGGCGGCCCGGTTGGCGACATCCTGTTAGCACCAAAACAGCCACTGGACTAGGTTTTCAATGCCCCGGTCTTGGAGGGGCCTGCCAGGTATTCACACGGTCCCGCAGGAAATTTTTCCCCCTGCAAAGGAACCATCTTCATCGGCGCCCGCACCAGTGTCACATGCGAGTACCTCTGAGTCATCGCCAAGGAGACATCGGCTGATGTCTCCGATTCCTGAAGAAGCCCAGGTTGCTACTTCACTTGTGCGACTCTCTGATGTTGCTCTTCCCAGAAGGATGGATTTTGGCGAGCCCTTGAGGAAGAGATCTTGCATGAAAGAGTTCACCTCCTGGAAAAAAGAAACCACCGTGGAAGACAAGAAGGGGGACCCAACCCTGCATCCTAACTATGGCCAGGGGAGCGAGGGAGTGGACCGCTTTGGTCTCCCCTTAGTTACCTGGGAGGAGGGGGCTAGCGTGGTCCGACTCAGCACCAACCTCCCTGTGGTCTAAAGAATGGGACGATGATGGCGAGGCTTATAATGTTGCCTTCGCTCTATGCAGGTGAGATGAAGCTGCGATACTACTGAAGTCGAGCGCCTCCTTCCTTGCCAACCAGGCTTTGAGGTTGCTGCTTCATTCTCTAAAGCTCGCCCACTAGATGACGAGAAACTTGAAGGTGTCGGGCACCAGGTTTGAGGTCTAAGGCGATCAGATCTATTCCCTCACCCACTTGCAGGTGGATTCCCGGACGAGGATTGAGCAGCTGGAAAACAAGTTTTGAGTATCTTAGGCCAAGGTCGTCGAAGGAAAGGCCTATGAGGTGATTTTGGTCAGAAAAATAATAGCTCAATATGTACTTCCTACACAGGTCGGTGATGTGATTTGAAATTAGAATCTTTCTTTCTGCAGGAGGCCAAGCTGGTCGCGACCCAGCGCATTTCAGAGCAGGAGCAGAAGCTCGCCGAGATCTAGATGACATTGGAGGCATGTGAAGTCCGTATCACCGAGTTCGAGATGAGGGAGGCTGCAAAGGATCCACTGCCAGAGGAGAATACTCAGGCATCTGTAAAAATATCCTGATCGTTCAGGAAGATCCCCATCGCCTGAGGCGTGAGATATCTCGGATGGTCGGTGAGGTACTCATCACCCAGTTGTAGCTCGAGAATTGGTTGATGCTGGGCTCCGAGGACCTTATTGTAGATGACATCATCCTGGATCTTCTTGTAGAGCCGTCTGACTCTCCAATGCCTTCAAGATCGTCGAGTTACGATGAGGATGATTTGAATGCAGAGGAAGAGGACGAGGATGGTGGCTCCAGTGAGGATGCTTCCTGAATATTGTGTAGAGGGCGGGGAACTCGCCACCTTTTTGGGGATATCTATAATTGTAATAGAAAACCATATATATATTTTTTGCAATGGACTTTTCAGGATTTCACCTATACTTTTATTCCTATTTTCTTGATGCTCGCTTGTTTGATGTGTTTGTAGGCTCTTGGCATGACCAGTGATGAATACTCGCAAGGCACTTAGGTGTGACTTGAGGTTGAAGCTCGTTAGGATCATGGGTGCGGGAAGGTTAATACTTGTCGGACACTTCCCCTACTCGCACGCTCGTACTCGAACCTATATACTCGCACCCATATGCTCGCAAACAAAGAATCATTATCATATCTGTTTGGCTTTTTACAGGTTTGGTGAAAATGCCCAAGGAAAAGTACTTGATGAAAGGAAAATAGAAAGATTTTTCTTGCTTGCTGACGACAATACCTCAGATAAGTGAGTTGCACTTGGGAGGTCTCGCGAGACGCACACTCTCGAGGACAACACTCCACTCAAACTGACAAAGAATTGAAGTGATCCAGAGATAGGGAATGGCAGTCGAGGGTCCAACGAGGCGCTCACACTCAAGGCCTCTATCCTATCATGGACTCGAACCTCCTGAAACTACTTTGCTTAGTTGCTTCCAAAATCTTGGTGTGTTATCCCACCTTGTTGTTAACAGAGATACGTCCTGCTTTGTAGGACAAAAAGTTTCTAAGAAAGGATCTTTAGCCTTCTCAAAAACTGATGACTCCTTTACACCAGATATCACTTTGTAAGGTCGACCCTTTGTCGAGTTCGGGAGGTTGGTGTCCATACCTATTCCTGATAGTTCCTCCAATCGGATTAAAAGTGCGATCGGGTAGGTAGCTAGGCCAACATAAAAGGGGGAGCTGATCTCGACTGTCAATGCAGGGGCTTGGAATTACAAGAACGCTTTTAAGACTAGACACACCGTCCAATCACCCGCTTTGGTTTTTTAGGAGAATCAGGTCAGAGACGAGTTTCCCAAAGTGATCGTAGAGATTGACTTCGCTACTTTTAGCTCAACTAGAGGCGATTCGAACAAAGAAGACAACTCATACCAACCCATGCTTCATGGGGCGAGGACTTTTATTAAAATGTAGAAGTAACTGAAAGACTTAATTCAAGAGCCTAAACACCTAGAGGGGGGGTGAATAGGTTCTAATTTTTCTTTAATACTTTAGGCAATTAAAAAGATCTTGTAAAACACAGCACAGAAAATTCACAGAACAGAGAACACCAGATTTATAGTGGTTCCCCAAGGTATGGGTACGTCCACTTTCCCCCTTCACCTATCCAGTAGAGTACTGGATTCAGCCTAACTTTTTTTCTCTTTCTCAGATCCAAAGATCCTACAACTCAGAACCAAAAAGTTTCCTACACCTCAGACTTTTGAAAGTCCTACCTCAGATCCTTCCCCAAGAATCCTACCTCAGGCATTAGCCCTATCGTAGCCCTTATCACTAGGCTTGCAACTCAGACTTCACAAGTCCTACCACTCTGGCTCACAGCCCTACCTCAGCCTTTATAATTATAGTCTTACAACTCAGATCTTACAAAAGATCCTACAAGTGATTTAGTAATCAAAGAGGTATAAAAGATTCACCAGACAAATCCCTCTATAGGTGAGCTTCTTGATCAGTTCTTGATCTTCAGTTCCAACCGGACTTAGCTATTTCAAAGCTTCTTGATAGAACCAAATAAGGTTGTACTGTACTTGATGTAGAAGTTGAACTCTTGTCAGCTCCTTCCTTGAATTCAGAATGAGATCTGAATATTCTCTGCAGACTGTTCTGGATCTGCCTTCATAAGGGTTTCCCCTTTTCTTGTTGTGGATTTCTCTCTCTTTGTTGTTGGCTTTTCTGGCCTTCTGTTCTGTTATCTGTGTCTTTTTTGAGTTGTCACAGATCAGTCCTTTATATAGAGATTTCTTCTGATTACCGGCTGATCTTGTTTTTAACAACCTTCTGACAGTTCTGACAAAGGTGTCAGAACTATTGGTAATGACAGCTATCAAGTCACCAGTAATGACAGTTGATTCCTCAAAGATTTTATAAGTCAGCATGATCCACTCAGCAGACTGCTTCATATGTGTTAACACAAATAGACTAAGTGTCGACACAGGTCTTGGTGATGTCGACATAACACCCCAGGTGTTGACATAGTCATTCTCCAGCTACTCAACACATCTTCTCTTTGTATATGTCGACACAAGTCTTGTGTGTCGACACAACTGCTCTTGGTCTCGACATAACCGCTGGAGACAGATGGCGTTGAGTGTATGTCCAGCCGTCGTTGAGTGTGTGTCGACAAAAGTCCTATGTGTCGACACAACTGCTTCTGGTCTTGACTTAGCTGCTGCAGTCAAATGGCGTTGAGTGTGTGTTCAGCTATCATTGAGTGTTTGTCGACACAAGTCATGTGTGTCGACACAACTGCTTCTGGTCTTGAATTAGCTGTTGTAGTCAAATGGCATTGAGTGTGTGTATAGCTGTCGTTGAGTGAGTGTCGACACAAGTCCTATGTGTCAACACAAGTCTTTTGACTCAGAATATCTATTGCTGTAAGATGGCGTTGAGTGTGTGTCTAGCTGTCGACATAAACCTTCTTCAGGTGTCGACACAATTCCTGAGTGTCGACACATGCTTTTCTTCTGGTGTCGATATAACTCCTGGGTGTCGACACAGCTTCTGCTTTAGGTGTCGACACAGTTCCTGCCTTAGGTGTCGACACAATTCTGGGTGTCGACATAACTACTTCTTTAGGTGTCGACACACTGCCTGGGTGTCGACACAGCTTTGTTTCTAGTGTCAACACGACTTCTGGGTGTCGACACAATTCTTCACAAGTGTCGACACTTGTACTTAGAATATTTTTCTTCCACTTCTTAAACCTGCACAAGGAAACTTAAACATCCATCAAATACATATTGATGTATATCATTGACTAAGATGAGGCTTCTCCAAATCTTGTATATACTTCCAGTGTACCAAATAATCTCCCCCTATTTGGAGAAGTCATAACCCTTAGTCAAAGATATACATCACTTATAATAAAGCACATAAGAATAAATGTACATACATTTCAGTTCAAGATAACATATAAACAATGTAAATAACTAAGATTAATAGAGAAGCTGATTTTATTTTTTAATCAGAAAATTCTGGGTTTACATGCTTTTCTTAGAACAAAAACAAAAAGTTACATTGTACTATTCTTAAGCCTATATATCCTATGATTGGTTAGGCTCCTTAATTTTAATTCCTTTTCCTGATTGAATCTTTGCCTGCACAACAGGGTCTGTATCATCAGCAGGTTTCTTCTCTTTAAGATCCTTTTTCTTTAGTTCTTCAGCCTTTATTCTTTGCCTTTCAAAATAGTGAAATGGCTTTGGAAAGTACTTGCTAGGCTTTAGAGCATTTGCAGGTAACTTTCCAGCTTTTGCACTTCTTCTATGCTGAAGAATGGCTTATTGTCTGGCTTGGTATTTGTTCCATTCCTGCTCTGAATACAACTTGCCCCTGTCATGGGTCTTATCTTGAACAGCCTTCCATGAAGTCAAAATGATATTCCTTGATGTAGGGCTCCATTGCTCAAAGTCTGGCTTTAACTCAACCTGCTCTCTAAACCTCTTCTTGGATAACAATGCTTCCTTTTGAGCTTCTTTGGCAGCCGCTGACATTTTAAATTTCTCAATAACAACATTTTGTGCCTCTTGTGGAGGGTTGCACATTTTCTGCACTTATTGTTGAACCATTTCAAAATCAGCTGGAGGGAAAATCACCTGAGCAACTTCAGGTTGATCACCTTCAATATAGGCAGGTTGTATTCCAGATTCTTCTTCATTATCATCATCACACAAGGGAGGATATCCAAGAGTTGCTCTGATGCTATTTGAAATCCATTTAGCATGATCAGAGCTAGCTTTGACTATTAACCTCTCCCCCTTTATGACTTCTCTTTGAACATGATCCCTCAGGTCATCTTTTTTAAATATGACTTGATTAACAACATAGTCAGTTCCTTCTTTAAAATAGTCTCTAAACTTTGTCAAGAAATCAGAGATATTCTTCTGAGAGGCTTGAAATGTTGCCTGAGCAGCAGCTATATCTTCCTTTATCTGCTTGGACACTTTAGCTTTGACAGCTGTAGTAAGATCATCAATCTTTATTAAAATAACATTGTGTGAATCTTTCAGATTTTCATTCATTCTTAACTGATTCTCAAGAACATATCCCTGCTTTACGGCAATGTCTTCCACTTGAGTTTTCAGATCTTGTTGTTGTTTGGCCAAAAATACCACAGCATTACCTCCTTTATGGAAGCAATCTGTCATTTCCTTTTTATTTTGATTGACTTCAAATCTGATTGACTTGATGTCCTGGGCCAATTGGAATTGTAACTCCTTGTGAGTTTCATCCACATACTTTTCCAGAGATTGCCTTTGCGCATCCAATTTAAATTGCAATTGGACCAGTAGTGAACTGAAGTCCATGCTTGGAGCAGGTGGTGCTGTGCCTGTTTGCAAGGCTTTTTTTGTAGCCTGTTCTCTTCTTCCTTAAGGCAACCATTTTCCTTTTCTTAGCCATAGTGCCTTCTTCATCATCAGAGGATTCAGATGTACTTTGTATATCAACTGGTTCCTTATCAGTTGGGGCATGCTGAGACATCTCCCCCTCAGTCCTTGGTAAATCTTTTTTTTTAATTGTTGCTCCCCCTCAGTCCTTGCTACAGGTGGATCAGGAAATAACTCTTCCATTGTGAACTCCTGCTGCATCTGAATAGGAGGAACAAGATTAGTTTTTAA
This sequence comes from Platanthera zijinensis, assembly GCA_039513925.1. Taxonomy (NCBI): domain Eukaryota; kingdom Viridiplantae; phylum Streptophyta; class Magnoliopsida; order Asparagales; family Orchidaceae; genus Platanthera; species Platanthera zijinensis. The sequence continues at coordinate 19,938,678 of CM077086.1, read as the reverse complement.
AACAAAAGATTCTCCCTGAACATCTATATTCTTATCCAATGACCTTTCTAGGAAGGAGATACTTACTTGCTCATCCTAAGCAGTCTCCTTCATCTGCACATCTTGTGCCTCTTCCTCTACATTCAGTAGTGCTTCTTTATTGATATTAGATATAATATCCATTACAGTATCAACTGTTAACTCACTCTCTAAAGTAGCAGCATCATTTACTCCCCCTTGATCAGGCAGCTCAGTAAGTACAGTATCTTGTACTGTTGGTTCAGGGTCTTCTCCCACTGGAGTAGAGACTCTTTGTTGCTCTGGGAGCATACTATTGTCCACTTGATCTTGTGCATTTTTCTGTTGTTGCCTGTCTTCATCAGAACTGAAGACCACTTCCTCTTTATAATCACTAGAGGATTCTTCTTGCTGAACAACCTCCTTCTTTTTATTTTCTGTCTTTGTCTTATTTTGAGGAGTAGGAACCTCCTTGGTTAACACCCTATCCCATCTAAACAGAATTCTGGTGTCCATTCTTCTCATATGGTTGATTTTTGTACCAGGAAGTTGGCTCATTACTTTTGGTATTACTGATGATAAACATAGACTCAGGATTCTTCCCATGTTTGGTTTCTTGATTCCTTCATGTATCTTGTCAAATACTATGGATGTCCAATCTATCTTTAGCTTAAAGATAATTTTTGTCATTAGATGGAACATATAAGCTGAGATTCTGTCATGTCCACCTGTTTTGCATAGTATGACCTTGCTGACAATCTCTGATAGAAACTTTCCTTATGAATTCATCCCTTTCCGGGTGATGGATGACCCTATCTTAGTATTAGGGTTTAACCCACACCATCTTAAGGCATCCTTTAACATGGATGGCAGTATGTCATCTTCATCCTTAACTTTTGGAAGTTGTAGTGCTTTTTTGATTGCCTTCAAAGTAATTTTCACCCGGGAATCTTATACAGTGGCTTTCATCTTCTTCCCGTCTATATCTACATTTGCAGATGAGTAAAACTCCATAACTTCCTTCTTCCAAATCTTTGTTTGTTCTGAAACCAAGAATTCCAAACCATTTTCTTAAATTAGGGTAATTACACCCTGAATCTCCGGTAATGCTGTTGTGAAACCACAACGGACCAGCTCATACCCTTCATTCACTTTGTCTTCTATATGAGGCATCATTATCGGAAGAGAGAGATGGAAGTGAAAACAAGAGAAGGTCTTTGTCGACAAAAGGTTCAGAGCCAAGAAATCTGAAAGCGTAGTCGAGCAGATTTTGGCTTCATCTATTTATAGTCTAGTTGTAAAGGGGAGTTCAAAAGACGCGCTTTATCATTAATACTAGTCGACAAAATCTTATATGTGTCCACAACAGATCTAGGTTTCGACAATAATTAGGTTTAGTCGACACATCTATGTGTCGACATACTTATGTCAGTGTCGACATGGATGTCGACATGTCTCGACACAGAGTGTCGACTTTGATTTTTGTGCGTCGGCACAAAAATCAGTTAACTGAAAGTCTCGATATAGTTATGTTGACACCAACACTTGTGAGTCAACACAAAAGTCTTCTAGTTATATGGTCTTGATAGCGTTGTGTCGACACCTATTCTTCAGTCGACACAGATATTATTTCTGTGTCGACACATCATTTTACTTTGTCGACACAACATACTGAGTGTGTCGACACAAGGTCTGCTTGTGTCGACACAAACTTGGTACTTAGCCAAATTTCCCGAGAAATTTTGAGCTTACTTGTTCTACTTAAGATAGCTTGTGCTAATCTATTCTAGGTTCAACATACCTAATTTAATTTTAAAATAATTGAATTTAGTTTCATCCAGAGGTTTTGTAAAAATATCAGCTACTTGATTATTTGTATTCACAAACTCTAGACAAATATTTTCCTTTTCTACATGTTCTCTAATGAAATGAAACTTAATTTCTATATGCTTGTTCTACTGTGTGATACAGGATTCTTAGCAATAGAAATAGCACTTGTAGAATCACAAAACAGTGGAATTCTACTTACCTTGATGTCATAATCTTCCAGTTGGTGTTTTATCCACAATAATTGTGCACAACAACTGCCTGCAGCTACATATTCAGACTTAGCTATTGATATAGCTACACTGGTCTACTTCTTACTGCACCAGACACTAGCCTTCCACCTAGGAATTGACAAGTACCTGTAGTACTCTTCCTGTCTTCTTTACATCCTGCAAAATCTGCATCTGAGAAACCAGTTAGTAGGAAATCTCTATTCTTAAGGTAGCAAAGGCCTAGATTAGGTGTGCCCTTAAGATATCTAAAAATTCTCTTAACTGCAGTATAATGAGATTCCTTTGGGCAAGCTTGGTACCTAGCACAGACACATGTTGCATACATGATGTCAGGTCTACTAGTAGTCAGGTAAAATAGGGAGCCAATTATATACAAAGACTCATCAGCAGGTTTCCCTGCCTCATCTTTGCCTATAGGGATACTTGTTTCCATTTGAGTTTTCATGGTGGAGGCTGAGTACATTCCATACTTCTTAATCAACTCCTTGGTGAACTTAGACTGGGATATGGACAATCCACCATCAGTCTGTCTTACATGAAGTTCCAAGAAGAACTTCAGCTTACCCATACTGCTCATTTTGAACTTCCCTTGCATAAGTTTGGCAAACTTTCTACAAATGTTGTTCTCAGTAGATCCAAAGATAATGTCATCAACATATATCTGGACTAAGATTATCTTGCCTTTTGATTCCCTATAGAATAGAGTTTTGTCTATCTTTCCTCTAGAAAATTTATTCTCAATAAGAAAAGCTGACAAGGTTTCATACCAAGCCCTAGGAGCTTATTTCAAATCATATAGAGCTTTCCTAAGCCTATATACATAATCAGGATAATTAGAATTTACAAAACCTGAGGGTTGTTCAACATAGACTTCTTCTTTTAAATCACCATTCAGAAATGTTGATTTTACATCCATCTGATATACCCTGAACCCTTGATAGGCAGCAAAGGCCAAGAACAACCTTATAGCCCCCAGCCTTGCAACTTGGGAAAAGGTTTGATCAAAGTAAATACCTTCCTCTTGCTTGTAGCCTTTTGTTACCAGTCTGACCTTATTCTTGATTATAGTGTCATTCTCATCAAGCGTGTTTCTGTAGATCCACTTGGTTCCTATAATGTTGTGATCCTTATATTTAAGAACCAGTTCCCAGACTTTACATCTTCTAAACTGACTGAGCTCTTCTTGTATAGCATCAATCCAGTTGGAGTCTAGCATAGCTTCTTCAAACTTCCTGGGTTCTATTTGAGACAAGAAGCTAGAACATAGAACTGTGTTCATGCTCTTGCTCTTTGTTAGAACACCTTGACTTGCATCACCAATGATTTGGTGAGTTGGATGATCCTTCAAGTGTCTCCTTGCTGGAGGAAATCTGTCATCCTCATGCCTTTCTTCAGTTTCCTCAACTTGATCCTCCTCATTGTCTTCTTCATTCAGTGGGACTTGTTCTCCACCTGGACAGCTTGCATCTTTTTCTTCATCTAGCCTAGCAGGAACTTCTTCATTGATGGTCAGCTTGTCCAGCCTATCTGTAAGACCTGTAGAACTAACTGAAGAACTAGAAAATTCACTATTAATAAACTTTAACTCATCAAATACAACATGTACAGATTCTTCTACAACTTGGGTAGTCAAGTTGTAGATTCTGTATGCTCTACTATGATTGTTGTACCCAACAAATATCCCTTCTAAGGATTTGGAAGCAAACTTTATTTGGTAGTGCTTACCATTAACTAGATCAAAACACTTGCTACCAAAGATTCTGAAATATGAAATGTTTGTTTTTCTGCCTTTCAAAATTTGGTAGGGAGTCATCTTGTGTTTCTTATTGATGGATGTCCTATTGAGTACATGACAGGCAGTATTTACTGCCTCATCCCAGAAGTATTCATGGAGAGAAGTGTCACTAAGTAGTGTTCTACTTGCCTCAATGAGAGTCCTGTTCTTTCTTTCAGCAACACCATTTTGCTGAGGAGTTCTAGGTGAGGAGAATTCCTGATGAATCCCAAGTTCTTCACAGAACTTTGTCATACATTCAGACTGAAATTCAGTTCCATGGTCACTCTTGATTTTGACCATTGAATTGTTATATTCATTCTGAATTTGTCTAACAAAAGTCTGGAAAACAGTTGGGGTTTCAGATTTCTGCCTCAAGAAGAAAACTCATGTATATTTAGAATAGTCATCCACAATAACTAGTGTGTATACTTTCCTACCAAGACCGTGAACGGGCATAAGACCAAACAAATCCATATGCAAGAGATATAAACATCTCATTAAATCTTTGATGTCAAGTGCCTGGAAAGAGGATTTAGTCTGCTTGCCCTTTTGGCAAGCTGAACACAAACCCTCTTTAGTGCACTTGACTTGAGGACCATTTCTCACTAAACCCATGCTAAACAACAGTCCTATAGACTTATAGTTCAGATGAGCTAACCTCTTGTACCATTTTACACATAGTGAAGCTTTCTCACCTGCAACTAGGCAAATGGGTGAGTTGTTAAACTCACAATCTAGGTTAAGGCAATATACATTTCCTTTCCTAGTGCGAGTCAAAATGATCTCTTGATCACTTGACCTTTTTATTTGGCACTCCCCTTTTAGGAAAGAAATATCATAACCTAGATCACTAAGTTGACTTATGCTAATCAGTTCATGTTTTAGACCCTTCACATAAGCCACTTTAGTGATAGTAATTGAATCATTAGAAATGTTACCAAATCCTTTGATGATTCCTTTTTCTGATCCACCAAAGATTACTTTGGGTCCATTCTCTATGGGTACATAGTCCCTCAATATTCTTCTAGTTCCAGTCATATGTATGGAACATCCACTATCCAAGTACCATATAGGGGTATGGTCACTTGTATTCACCTGCATCAAATAAAGAATCACTTATCCTTAGAACCGAACTTGCTATTGGGTCCTAGGTCCTTGTTAGTTTGCAATCCTGCAGCTGTTCTGACATGAAAACTACTCTTGGTATTAACACTTGTGTTAAACCAGTAATCCATGGAAAAGTGGCCCACCTTGCCACAACACCAACACTCAAATCTATTATACCTTCTTTTAGGTACAGACTTCTGAACTTTGTTGCCAGCAGTCTTGTTAAATGTTGGTGCTGAAGTAGCAAACTTCAAGAATTCCTATTGAACCTGATGGGCATGCCTATAGAGTGGCCAATTGATATTTGCACCCTTGCCCATGAGATTTCCATACTCACAATGACCATGAGTAGTGTCATGATCATACCTATTTGTAGGATTCATCACCATCCTAAAGAAGATAGGGGGTTTTACAGCTAGAGGCTGAACTGGGGCCTTACCTTTTCTATGTGAATTGGTGGCCCTAGTTCTTCTCTTAAAACCTAGACCAGTCTTCCCTTTTTGTGAAATGAAATTGTCTATTAAGGGTAAGACAAATTTTGGCTTGGAGAATTTAGCCACTAGCTCTCTTTCTTGCTAAAGTTTTGCCTCTAGTTTCTTGATATGATTCTCCTTGAAAGAGATTGTGTCCATCTGAATAACAGTAATATTTTTCAGTTTGACAACCTCATTCAATTTAAGATCCAACAGCTTTGTTGAATCTGCTGCAGCCAACTTAAGAGACTCAATCTCCTTGGCCTGCTCTTTGACAAGAAACTTGCTCTTCTTCAGAGCATGCAACAACTCACTATACTCATCAATGAGTTGGTGTACATCCCCCTCAGACTCAAAACCATCCACTTCTCTTGAAGCAGATGCTTCTGATTCTGATCCAGTAAAGTAATAAGAAGCAAAGGAAGAATTGTATACCTTACTTGGTCTAGGCTGATCCTGGCACTGATCATCTTCTGATTGATCCATCAGCCCTTTACAACAGTAGTCTTCTACTCCATTAATGGAGTCCAGCATTTGTAGGAATTCCAGTTCCCTAGAATCATCTTCTGTTGAGAACAACCCTACATATGCTTCTTCTTCTTCTCCAGATTCTGAAGATGAAGAGTCTGTCAAACTCTTCTCCTTCTTAGCAACAAGGGATTTTTCCTTCTTGTCTTTTGCTTGCTGTTTCTTCTTGTTTTTTGACTCCTTCCTCTTATCAGGATAGTCAGCTATGACATGTTCAGGCCTGTTGCAATAATAGCAAACAATCTTAGAATTAGATTATTTACTAGGTTTAGAAGCATACCTTTCCTCCTTGAGAGTCTTCTTTTTCTTGTAATACTCATCCTTAGAAAAGGATGTTGATGGTATGGTTCTCCACTTCTTCTTTTTCATGAACCTTTGGAACTGACTTGTAAGAGCAGCAAAGTCCTCATCAGAAGTGTGACTATCTAATGTGCTGTTGTCAGGATTTCCTTCTTCTGCCTCAGCACTCCTTCTGGGTGGAGAAGGAGATTTTCTCCTACCCTTTCTTATGCCTTCAGCCTTGAAGGCTACTGACTTTTCTTTGTACTCAGATCTGCTGCCCTTCTCCTCCTCTTTTTTGGCAGTAAGCTGCATTTCATAGGATAGTAGCTTTCCAAAAAGTGTGGGTGGAGGTGTATCAACCAGCCTTGCCACTTATCTGATGGAATATATCTTAGTGTCCCAATCCTTTTTTAGGGACCTAAAAAACTTGTCATTCAGTTCATAAGTGCTGAAGACTCTTCCATAGGTCATCAGTTCATTTACTATTCTGAAGAACTTCTTGCAGCATTCAGCTATGCTGTCAGATTTGGCTTGTCTGAAGCTTTCATATTCCTAATTCAGCATTGATTTCCTGTCCTCTCTGACTTCTTCTGTACCATCCATATAGACAATCAATGTGTCCCACATTTCCTTAGAGGTTTTACAGTGCACCAGATTCTGAAATGTGGCATCATCTATAGCACTTACAATAATGTTCTGTGCTCTTTTGTATAGTATTGCCAAGATGATCTCATCCTTGGTCATTTCAGAATAACTCTTAGGAGTTTTAACATTTGCATCCAGAACTGATACCTTCATTGGAATGAAGGGGCTTTCCTGTACTGTGATATAAATTCTTGGATCAGATGCTTCCATAAACAACCTGACCCTTTCCTTCCATATGCCAAATGATTCTTTTCTATAGATTGACAGTTTCATAGATCCAAACTCCTTTTGATTCTCATTTGAACCCATTCTTGATATCTGTTATTTGCCTTGGAGATTCACTCAGACTATTGGTCAATCTTTGAGTAACCTCCCTCTGATACCACTTGAAAGACTTAATTCAAGAGACTAAACACCTACAGGGGGGGTGAATAGGTTCTATTTTTTTTTAATACTTTAGGCAATTAAACAGATCTTATAAAACACAGCATAGAAAATTCACAGCACAGAGAACACCAGATTTATAGTGGTTTCCCAAGGTATGGGTACGTTCACTTTCCCCTTCGCCTATCCAGTAGAGTAATGGATTAAGCCTAACTTCTTTCCTCATTCTCAGATCCAAAGATCCTAAAACTCAAAACCAAAAAGGTTCCTACACCTCAGACATTTGCAAGTCCTACCTCAAATCCTTCCCCAAGAATCCTACCTCAGGCCTTAGCCCTACCTCATCCCTTATCACTAGGCTTACAACTCAGACTTCACAAGTCCTACCACTCAGGCTCATAGCCCTACCTCAGCCTTTATAATTATAGGCTTATAACTCAGATCTTACAAAATATCCTACAAGAGATTTAGTACTCAAAGAGGTACAAAAGATTCACCAGATAGATCCCTCTATAGGTGAGCTTCTTGATCAGTTCTTGATCTTAAGTTCTAACCAGACTTAGTTATTTCAAAGCTTCTTGATAGAACAAAATAAGGTTGTACTGTACTTGATGTAGAAGTTGAACTCCTATCAGCTCCTTCCTTGAATTCAGAATGAGATCTGAATCTTCTCTGCAGACTGTTCTGAATCTGCCTTCATAAGGGTTTTTCCTTTTCTTATTGTGGATTTCTCTCTCTTAGTTGTTGGCTTTTCTGGCCTTTTGTTCTATTATTTGTGTCTTTTTTGAGTTGTTACAGATCAGTCCTTTATATAGAAATTTCTTCTGATTACCGGCTGATCCGGTTTGTAACAACCTTCTGATTGTTCTGACAAAGGTGTCAGAACTATTGGTAATGACAACTGTCGAGTCACCAGTCATGACAGTTGATTCCTCAAAGATTTTATAAGTCAGCATGATCCACTCAGGAGATTGCTTCATATGTGTCGACACAAATAGACTAAGTGTCGACACAGGTCTTGGTGATGTCGACATAACATCCCAGGTGTTGACATAGTCATTCTCTAGCTACTTGACACATCTTCTCTTTATATGTGTCGACACATGTCCTGTGTGTTGACACAACTGCTCTTGGTCTCGACATAATCGCTGTAGACAAATGGCGTTGAGTGTATGTCCAGCTGTCGTTGAGAGTTTTTCGACACAAGTCCTGTGTGTCGACACAACTGCTTCTGGTCTTGAATTAGCTGCTGCAGTCAAATGGCTTTGAGTGTGTGTCCAGCCATCGTTGAGTGTGTGTCGACACAAGTCATGTGTGTCGACACAACTGTTTCTGGTCTTGACTTAGCTGCTGCAGTCAAATGGAATTGAGTGTTTGTATAGTTGTCGTTGAGTGAGTGTCGACACATGTCCTATGTGTCGACACATGTTTTCTAACTCAGAATAGTTGTTGCTATAAGATGGCGTTGAGTGTGTGTCTAGCCGTCGACACAAACCTTCTTCAGGTGTCGACACAATTCCTGAGTATCGACACATGCCTTTCTTTTGGTGTCGACATAACTCCTGGGTGTCGACACAGCTTCTTCTTTAGGTGGCGACACAGTTCCTGCCTTAGGTGTCGACACAATTCTGGGTGTCGACACAACTACTTCTTTAGGTGTCGACACACTGCCTGGGTGTCGACACAGCTTTGTTTATAGTGTCGACACAACTTCTGGGTGTCGACACAATTCACAAGTGTTGACACTTGTACTTAAAATATTTTTCTTCCACTTCTTAAACCTGTACAAGGAAACTTAAACATCCATCAAATACATATTGATGTATATCATTGACTAAGATGAGGCTTCTACAAATCTGGTACATACTTCTAGTGTACCCAACAGTAACTTTATATATAAGTTGTCATTACACTTTACCGCTAGGGATAGAACCTTTTCAGGTCATCCCCGCCAAGTGCTTCCTAGAAACTCTCCTTAATTTTGCAAACGGTAGCTTCCAGTGGTTAGAGCTTCTTCGATGCTGAAGGGTCCCTCCCAATTAGGATTCAGCTTGTCAACGATAGATTCCCTTCCTATTGCATCTACCTTCTTCTTGAGGAGATCTCCAATAAGGAAATGCTTGAGGAGGATGTTTTTGTCGAAGTGTTATGCCATTCGCCTAATGGCCTCCTCTTGGTAGATAGAGGCTAGGTCTCGGAGCTCCTTGATGTAGTCTAGAGAGAGCCTCTGAGCATCTATATTCTTCAGGCGCCAATATTCATTGTCTTCTCCTGTTGCGATGACTCTTGGGCTTTGAACTCCACTAGGATGATAGCTTCAGACCCATGAGATAACTTGAAAGGTGTTTCCCATGTGGTTGAGTTAGCAGTTGTTCTCAGATCCCATATGACCAGTTTGTTGGTGACCTTCTTATTCAGGAGGTTAATGATCATCTTGTTGGCGGCCTCCACCTGGTCGTTGCTTCGAGGGTGGTGTACAAAGAAAAATCAAAGATCCATTCTCAGCTACTTGCATAATTCTTCTAGCTCCAAGCTGGCGAATTGTGGGTCATTATCGGTGATGATGGCGAGAGGGATCCCGAACCTACAGGTGATCTCTCCCCAAATGAAGTTCTTTACGATCTGAGATGTGGTCTTGGCAAGAGATTTTGCCTCAATCCACTTGGAGAAGTAGTCGATCATGACGAGAACAAACTTCCTCTGACTGCTAGCTTGGGGGAAAGGGCCTATCAAATCCATCCTCCAGATGGCGAAGGGCCAAAGGGCAGTGATAGAACAAAGTTGTCGAGCCAGCTGCAGCTGGAGAGGTGAGAAGAGTTGACACTCCGGACATTTCTTTGAGAAGGCTTCTGTCGTGCCTCAGAATTCTTTGCTCTAGAGTGCGAGTCCTAGAGTGGCTGCCACACTCTCCAGAATGAATCTCTCTGATCACTCGAGGGATCTCTGCTTCTGATAGACACCTGGCCATGGGGGCCTGAGAGGGTCTTGTGATAGAGCTCTCCTTCGTACAGTAGATAGTAGGTCGCTTTATATCGAAACTTCCTCTGGTCTCCCTCATTGGCGGAGAGCTAGCCCATCGTTAAGAAAGTAATGAACGAGTCCTTCCAAGAAGCTCTTTTCCCGACCTCCATCATCTCACCTTCCTCAATGGACGGTCGAAACATCTCTTTTACAGTTCCACTGTCCCTTGGGCCGTACTTAGCTAGGTAGTCTGCCTTTGAGTTCTTCTCTCTTGGCATATGCTCGATGAAGAAAGTTTAAAAGTTCCCAATCAAGCCTCTTACTTTTATTAGATATCTTTGTAGAATGGGGTCATGCACCTCAAACTCTCCCCTGATTTGTGAAGCGACCACCATTGAGTCAGTGAAGGCTCTGTGTTCCTGAATTCTCAACTCCTTGGTGAGGTGTAAGCCTACCACCATGGCCTCGTACTCTGAATGGTTATTCATGATGGTGAAAAGGATCTCAACTGCTTGCTCGATCCAAGTTTCTTGTGCGCTCACCAGAACGATGTCCACTCCCACTGAGTTCTTGCCTGAAGCTCCGTCCACGAACAACTTCCAAGAGACTAGGCTGGGAGAGACTTCGTCTCCTCCTATCTCGGCCGAGAAGTCGTTCCGAAAATCCGGCACTGCTTCAACCTTGATTGCCACCCTCGGTGAATAAGAAATATCAAAATCGCTGAGCTCAACTGTCCACTATGCCAACATTTCTGAATGCTCCACTTCATCCAAGATACTTCAGAGAGGATGATCGAAGATGACCTTGATGGAGTGAGCTTGAAAGTATGGTCGGCACCTCCATGCCAAAATCACTAAGACGAAAGTTAGTTTCTCCAGGATAGGATACCTTATCTCCGCCTGCTTGAGCACCCTACTCACATAGTAGATGTGGAGCTGCCTCTGCCCCTGTTCTCTGATGAGCACAGAGCTGACTGCCTCCTCTCCCACTCCTAGGTAAAGGAGGAGATCTTCTCCTTCTTGTGGGCCTTGGAGTAAATGAGCTAGAGTTAGCTGCTGCTTGAGCTTTCCAAAAGCCTCCTTGTACTTTGCGGTCCACTCAAACTTTTGATTGCCTCGGAGAGTCTTGGAAAATGGAGAACACTTCTCTCCCGCCTTGGATAAGAAGTGACAAATACCTTTCATTCTTCCGGTCAGCCTATGGACTTCCTTGGAATTCTTTGGGGTTGTCATTTCCAAGATGTCTCTTACTTTTTCGGGGTTAGGCTCCACCCCCTTTGGAGTGAGGTCGTAGCCTAAGAACATCCCCTTCCTGCTCCAAAGTCGCACATTGTCAGGTTGAGCCGCATCTTATACTTTTGTAGAGTCGCAAAGTTCTCTACCAGATCTTTAGAATGCTCCGCGATGCTCCTGCTCTTGACTAGTAGTTCATCCACGTACACTTCCAGATTCTTCCCCTTTTGCTCCTTGAAGACTTGATCCATCATTCTTTGGTAGGTCGTTCCTACGTTCTTTAGCTAGAAGGGCATCATCTTGTAGCTAGAAGGGCATCATCTTGTAGCTATAGCAGCCATCGCTGATGATGAAAGAGACGTTGCGACAGTCAGGGGGGTACATCCGGATCTGGTGATACCCTGAAAAAGCATCAAGGAAACTCATCACAGGAAACCCGATGTCTGAATCAACCAACGCGCCGATTTGAGACAAGGGGTTGCAATCCTTCAAGCAAGCTTTATTCATCATGGAAAAATTAATACATAGCCTCTAGCCCCTTCGGATTTCTTAGCCATTACAACATTGAAGACCATGTCTGGATACTGGATCTCTGAAACAAACCCCGCCTCCAGCAGCTTCTTCACTTCTTCCCGTATTAGTTCAACCAGCAAGGTGATACTTTTCCTTTGCTTCTAATAGAAGGGGGAGACCTTGGGGTCTAGGTTGAGGCAATGACAGATAACATCTACATCGATTCTTGGCATCTCTGTGGCGCTCCAGGCAAAGATGTCTACATTTTATTGTGGACAGACCACCATCTCTATCCCCCCCGGAGATAGGGATCCTCCAATATTAAGCAGTACGGGCTCTCCTCCCTTAGATATCACCTCCACTTCCTCCAGCTCCTCCGCAGCTCTTAGCATGTCCTACCTTTTCCAGGATCTTCACTAGACTTTCGGCGTCCTCTATCCAGCTGATGGTACTGACGATACTAAAATATCACTCCCTAACAGCTTTAAGATCCCCTCGGCCCCTCACCCGGACATCTCCTCTACAGTACTTTAAGCACTGATGATATGGTGATGGGATCGCCTTGAAGTAGCTGATGAGAGGTCTTCCGAAGATCGCGCTGTAGTAGCTTGACATATGCAATCCGACAAATGTCCTCTTGAAAATGACATTCACCGAGCTCTCATTGTCCGCCAGGATTCGGTCAATGGTGAAGTATTCGATGGCGGCTTGGATGACGAAGGCATTATGATAGGATTCTCATTCTCTAACATGTCCTCCTCAGAAAAGGTAATCTCTTCCAACGGTGGCGGTGCTTGAGAGGTCGAGGTGATGCTCTTGCGGTAAATTTGATGGAGACTTCCCTTGCGGGAAGCTCCAAGCCCAGCTCCTCAATTAATCACTTTTACCTACCCTCCTTCTAGGCCTTGGACTATCTCCCCGCAACTGTCTTGGTCGACCCGATCCCCATTCATCCTCTTGCCTGGAGCTTTGAATGATACTGGTCCTGCGGGGGTCAATTGTCTTGGCTTCTCCCTCTCTACCGCTCCTTCTTCCAGCCTCCTCCTTGCTTCCCAAAAACCGGGCAAGCCAGGGTCCTATACGCCTTTACTCGATGCAGATCGCAGAAGAGGGGAACCCCTGCCTGGTTCCTCACCGGCTGAACCCTCCAGCGATGTCTATTCCCTTGTCAAGCATTGGTCATCACCTCCTCCTAAGCTCTCCCTTGTCTCTTATCTGGCTGGTTGTCATTCCTCCTGTAAAACAAATCAACTAGGAAGGACCACTACCTATTGCCATTCATTGATCAAGTGTTGGATAGGTTAGCGGGAAGCAATTATTTTTGTTTCTTAGACGGATATTCGGGGTACAATCAGATCATGGTTGCACCAGAAGATCAGGAAAAGACTACTTTTACATGTCCCTATGACACGTTTGCATTTCGCAAAATGCCGTTTGGCTTATGTAACGCACCCGCGACCTTTCAACGATGCATGATTGCTATCTTTTCTGATTTGATGGATGAAGGAATAGAAATATTCATGGATGATTTTTTGGTATTTGGACAGTCATTTGATGTCAATAAAGGTAACAAAATAAGAACTACCCCGACTAACGGTGAGGGTAGGAGCAAGACCCCAGACATCAGAGTGAGTGAGATCAAACGGACGGGTGGAGCCACGTCCTTGCTTCGGTAGGAAGGAGGAACGGTGATGATTTCCAAGCTGACAAGCGTTGTAGTTAAGAGGAGAACTGTGCGGTGGGAAGTGGGGCAGAAGCTAACGAAGAAGCCGTGGAGGAGGATGACCAAGGCGGAGATGCCACATTAGAAGATATATAGAGGAGGAGAATGCGGACAGAGCTAAAACATTATCGAGGAAGTAGAGGCCTCCGCTCACAGTCCCAGTAGCAATCATTCGTTGGGAGCTCAGATCTTGAAAAGAACCAGTAGTGGGAGTGAATATGACGGAGCACTGAAGTTGCTTGCATAAAGAGGTAATCGACAATAAATTACAGAGAAATTTTGGCACATAGAGAGTGTCCGTCAAGCTAAGAGATGGAGTGACATGAACCACTCCCGTCCCATGGACTGTGGAGGGAGAGACGTCTGCAATGAGGATCGAGGGCAACCGATCATATGTTTCTAGGAGAGAAAAGAACTGAGGATTGCCCGTCATGTGATTAGTCGCACCAGAGTCTATCAGTCATTTACCTTGAGTAACCACGTGGGCAGTACCTGATGTCGTGACCACCGAGATGGACAGCTTTGAGGAGGAGGTGGAAGAGTCACCAGAGGGGCGAAGATGTGGATGTTTCATCCAGCAGCAATCTACGGTATGCCCGGTGCGGCCACAGTGAGAGCAGAGGAAGCAGGAAGGACTATGCCCGTCGGAATGGTGGTTGCGGCTACCAGATCCACTCTATTGAGTCTGGTGAGCATAGTTGTCTGGTGGAGAAGGAGAGGACAAAAGAGGATGCTAAAGTAGAGAGGTAACTGCGGCAATGTGTGCAGCAGTGGCATCCAAGGTGGTAGAATCCGCCTCGCCCAGAATTTGCTGGCGGATCATGTTATTGGACTCAGGAAGTCGCAGAAGATAACACACAACCAGAAGCTCCTGGAAGTGCTTGTGTTGCTCGGCCAATTCCACGGAGAAGGGGCGATTTTGAAGAATCTCAGCCCCGAGGGCTTGAACTTGTTGATAAGCAGCAGCAGGAGACATGGAAGGATGGGCAAAGAGGTCCGCATACAGAGTATAAATGCGGGACGTCTGAGCCCCCTTCGAGTACAGAGCAGCAAGATGAAGCCAAGCAGTCTTGATCGTCTCATCATGACGGATGATGAGAAGGCATTCATTTGAAAGGCTGTTAGCTAGCCAAGTGCGCACAAGCGCGTCGCTAGCATCCCAGTCATCAAACTGAGCGGAAGTCGGAGGAGGAGGGTCATCAGTGAGATGGTGGCGTTTGTGTTGTGAGTGAAGAACAAAGGTGAAGAAGTCACTCCAATCCGGATAGTTGGAACCGATGAGTTTGGAGATGGTTCCAAGGTTCCCTGAAGGAGAATGAGGAGGAGGAGGATTGTCCATGGGAGTAGTGGTGGTGGTAGAGGTATCGAAAAGAGCCATGGCAGAGAAGAGACAAGAATTCGTGCAAGTAGAAGAATAGGCCGCGCGAACAGGAAGCAGCAGAGACTGTACGAACGAAAAGAAGTCCGTGAGAATAAGAAGAGGCCGCAGCGGTTAAATAACAAAAGCCACAGTAGATGCAAGATGAGGTTCTGCAACAGTCACAATGTCAATACACTAGCGCTAAGGAAGGCCACGACCAAGAAGCAGAACACAGTAGAGGGATAGAAGTCGTGCGAGTAGGGAGAAGGCCGTGTGAACAAAAGAATGAATATACCGCACAAACTGGAAGGAGTTCATAAGAAGGGCAAGCAGGCCGTGCGAACAGGGCAGAGGTCACACGAACAGAAAATATGCAGACAAACCGCGAAAACATGTCATGGATAGAAAGAAAGAAAGACGGAGCGAGAGAAGAGAGGTCGAGAGGCCGCACACACAAAGGGAAACTATAAAGAAGAGAAGAGAAGAGAGGCCACGCAAACAGACCATAAGAGGAAGGTAAACCGCGCGGATAGAAGAAGGCACTGAGTCAGGCAGAAAATATCGAGTCCTATGATACCATGTGCGAACAGACAAATAAAAATTGGAAATTGGAAAAATAGAAATTTTTATTATCCAAAAAGGTAAGTATTACAAAGGTATGACCTCTCTTTTATAGAATGGAGCAGAAGTGGGAGATTACAAATAGACAATGTGGGACTAAATAATTATAGGTACAAGCCATACAAGCCACGCGGTTAGACGAATAGGCTAATCGCCCGACAACCACCAGAAGGAGAGATCAAGCCGCCATAGGAGACCGCCAGACCTCCCGATCCCCAAGACGCCTGAGATAAACTGCCAGACCGCCCGGACACCAATCAGCAACAATCCGGCTACCAACCTGCTGGAGAAAAACCGCCAGACCGCCCGGTCTCCAAGTTGCTAGTGTCAGACCGCCAGACCGCCCGGTCTCCATACTGCAACAATTTTCTGTACAACAAAAATTGTTATACCAGTTTAGACAAACAACTCAATAAATTCAACACTCATGGTCTGCTCTCGCTTCCATGTTAGCTCCTCACGACCACAATTGTCCCACTGAACCTTGACCATCCCGATTGTTTTGTTCTGCAGCTACTTAATTGTCGTATCCTCGAACTGAATGGACCTAACCTTCATCGTTAGCCCAAATTTGACCTGTACACGATCATTTGCAATTACTTGAGCTGGATCTTTCATGGCTTTTCAAAGCACTGAGATGTGGAACACATCATGCAATCCACTCAATTTTGTCGAAAGGGCTAGCCGATAGGCAGCTTCTCCAACTCATTCCACCACTTCAAACGGGCCAAGATACCTTGGACTCGGCTTTTTCAACCGCCGAATCCTGGATACGCCTTTGAATGGCTTGATCTTTAAATATACCCAATCTACCACCGCAAACTCCATGATTCGGTGTTTGGTGTTGTAGTATTTCGTCAGTCTATCTTGGGCTATCAATAGCCTCTCCTGGATAACGTGTATCGTTTAATTTTCCTCTTCGACTTCCTTACGCTTATATAACTTAGATTCGCCTATTTCCGCCCAAGCTAATGGTGTATGACATTTCCTACCATACAAAGCTTCAAATGGTGCCATATTTATGCTAGCTTGATAGCTATTATTGTATGCAAACTCTACCATATAAAGATGATCTTCCCATCTTTCCCCAAAATCCAAGGCTCACATTAGGAGCATGTCCTCCATCGTTCTGATTGTCCTCTCAGTTTGGTCTTCCGTTTGTGGATGAAAGGTTGTACTGAAGGTTAATTTTGTCCCCAATAACTGATGGATTAGTCTCCAATCATTCGACGTGAAGCGCCCGTCTTGATCACTTACGATGTTACGGGGCACACCGTGCAATCGTACTATTTGCTCAACATAAAGCTTAGCCAAGACTTCCACTGAATCGTCCCTCTTGTTTGGAATGAAGTGAGCCACTTTAGTCAACCAGTCTACGACCACCCAAACCGAATCGTTACCATGTTAAGATCTCGGCAAATCGTGCATGAAATCCGTCGAAATATCATCAACTTTCCATTCAGGAATAGGTAGCGAATTCAGGAAACCTCCAGGCTTCTGACATTCAACTTTCACTAATGTACAGGTTTGACATTTAGCCACGTAACGTACGATGTCTTTCTTTAAACCTTGCCACCAGAACCGATTTTTCATGTCTTTGTACATTTTTGTGCTCCCTGGGTTAATTGAATATTTCATAAAGTGCGCTTCAAGCATCAATTCATCTCTTAGCTTACCCATATTCGGGACGCACAAACGACCATCTTTTCGCAAAAGTTCATCATCCTAGAAGAATTGACTATTTGACCAATATGTCATCAATGAAGACACCAATATGTCATCAATGAAGACGATCACAAATAAGTCTAATTACTCTCTAAAAGTGTGATACATTAAGTCCATGAATACTGATGGCGCATTACATAGCCCAAATGGCATTACAGTGAACTCGTAATGACCGTAGCGTGTTCCAAACGTTGTCTTGGGAATGTCACCTTCCCGAATCCGCAACTGATAGTATCCAAATTTCAAATCAAGCTTTGAATATACCATTGATCCAGCCAGTTGATCGAACAAGTCATCACTTTGAGGTATTGGATACTTGTTCTTCTTCGCCAGCTTGTTCAATTCACGACAATAGTCGAAACACAATCGCAGGCTACCGTCCTTCTTTTTCACAAAAAGAAACGGTGCACTCCAAGGTGATATACTTGGGCGTATATAATCATGTTCCAGCAACTCTTGTAGTTGAACTTTCTGTTCTGTCATTTCCTTTGGTACTACCCGATATGGCGATCGGGATACATGTTTTGCACTTGGCACCAACTCAATGGAGAAATCAATCTCTTGCTGTGGTGTAAACCCTGAATGCTCCTTCGGAAACACATCAGCAAACTCCGACAGAATAGGAACATCACTCAAGCTGGGCCTTGGCACAACGGCCTAAATAAGCGTGAAGAACAACTCTGTGCCTTTCCAAACAGTATTGACGACTTGGAGAGCAGACATCAAGATCTTGCTTGCTCCTCACATACCAACAAATTTAGTCTCAAGCTCGATATTCTGTCCTAGTGTGATCTCCTTTGAATTGCAATCAATAAATGCATGCTGCTCCGAGAGCCAGTCCATACCAAAGATCGCATCAAATTCTGATATATGCAGCACAGATGCGTCCAATCCAAAATCTCGACTTCCTATCCGTACCTCCACATAGCAAGTCCTATCTGCATGCATCATACATCCATTAGATAATAACACCTTCACATTATTTGATGTCATACGAATCGACACTCCGATCTGTGACATGAAGTCCACAGATAGAAATGAATACAAAGAACCCGTATCGAACAGTGCTCTCGCCGGATAGTCCCAAATCAGGACAAAGCTTATGACAAACATATCATACACAATCTATATACAAGGTATGAAGTATCAAAAACAATAACAAAGTATCTTAACTCGTACCTGTGACGACGTCACTTGGCTTTATGACCTCTTGTTGGCCAAGATTATATACTCGGGGTTATGCCTAGGATGCAGAGGACTCCACCACTGTCTTTCCCTTATCAGCATAAGACACTCCCGTCTTCTTCTCACTCTTTGGCGGACCAACCCGACAATCATGGGCTAGATGACCCGCCTTATTACAAGTATAGCAACCATGAGGGTCTTTCCTAGAAGTTACTCCAGATGCAACACTCGAGAGAGCCTGTGTAGAAGACTTGGATCTATTACTCCATTTCCTTCAGTAGTTTTTTTTTCCCGAGTGCGACACTTTGAACTCAGGCTTTGTCACAGCCAAGTCTCCCTTGTCTTGTACCCGCTTCATATTATTCTCCAACACACGAGCCATATCAAACAATGCTTGAAACCCCTGGTTCACCGAACTCGAGAGTAGGAATCTTAGCTCATCCTGCAATCCTTCGTAGAACATATTGGTTTTACTTTCTTCGTCAGCAAAGATAGATCCTGCATAACGTCCCAACCTGGTAAACTCATGTAAGTAGGTGTCAATACTACTTTCTCCCTGAGTTAGACGCTGGAATTCATTTTCCATGACTATCCGCTGAGCCGATGGCAAATGCTTTGCCAAGAACAGTCTCAAAAACTCCTCTATCGAGACTTCTGTTAGTTGTCTGCCTGCTAAGTAGTGCAACTCTATCCAGTCCCACCATAGTCGAGCCTCTCCTTCTAGAAAAAAGGTGGCCAAGGTGACTTTCTGTTCTTCCTCCATCCTTATTGTCGTCAGTATTCGCTTGAAGCGAGACAGCCAATCCTTCGCCTGTGTTGGGGATCACAAACCTGTAAATTGAGGATGATTAAAGCTCATAAACTGCTTCAATTGTCGTTCAGCTGCTCAAGGATCAACAACAGCCTCAACAGTTTCTGGCCTCACACCAACCTGTTCTGGCACCATTGTCGGTTGCGCCTGCACAGTAAGTTGTACATGAATCATTGCAAACAGCGCCTCAGCAACTAAACGTACTGTCTCCGCAGAAGGAGGATTTGTAAGCACCTCAACTAGTGTTGTGCTCTTATCAGAACGTCGGGGCTCAAACTGCCCCGTACCACTTTGAGTCACCTATACGTGTAAAAGACACACTTTAGTGACTAGGAAAAAGCAACAAAAACATAGAAGGAACATGCAGGTTCCCCAAACAGGTGTATTTACATTCTTTAGTGGACATTCTTGAGTACATTTATGTTGTAACGGGTCGCACATACACGTGCTCGCCACCCCCACAAAAGAATTCGACCATGAATTCAAAGGAGTAAGACCAAGACAAGCTGATACCAAATTGTAACGCCTCCATCCATTATATTGCATATAATAGAAGGTTCGATCGGGGACCTACACTATATACCACAAACAGACGGCGGAGTTACATGTTAATATCAAAAACTAGTACACGCATCATAACTCAGAGCATGTTAACAGAAGCTTTAAGGTTATTTGAACTCAACTCATTTGAATGTCCATAATATATATATAAATCACCAGTTATATATAACAGGAATGTTCCCAAAATACACAAAATGTTTGGCCTTAAGGCCTTACAGTTAATCTTCGTAAGTGTGGATAACATGCATCGGCACGCAAGCCGGCCACATATGAAAACAATAAACTTTTCTTTTATTTCGACCATCGAGGGCCAGTATAGCAGCAGCGAGGGCTTCCGCCCACTATTTCCCACTCGGCACTCCAGCACCTGCATGGGGACAATCCACCACAACGGTGGCAAACAAAGCAATGATCAACATTTAGCTGAACAATTTATAACGGCCCTACCCCATACCCGGGGCAGCGGTATTTCTTCCCTGCAGGCATAGCATTTCACAAGCAGATATATCACAAGATGTGCTCTCACGCACCATCAATATATCGCAAACGTCGACCACACGGCCCGACGTTCCTTGCACTCAAAACGTGTTATGGTGTACCAGAAAACCAGGGTCCCCACGACCGTTCACAACGGCAAACTTGAGTATTTATGCTCTATGGCCCACGGCCGGAGACTTTAGTATTGATGAAGAATAGCCCAAAACTCTCATGATGTGATCCTAACGAAGTCGTTCACTTAGGCACTCAAGTTAGACAACCATCATACAGATACAATTCAGCCCTTTTCGGTTACTCAAATCGCAAGTTCACTGTCTAAACTGACGCAGGGCGGCTTCCCCTTATCTGTTCGGCTCCCTGGCCTTTAAGAGCGCATAGCTCACCATATCCATAACGTCCCAGAAGGACTGGCTTCACAATCGAGGGTATTTTCCTGGAATTCCACTCCAGTACTTCCTGCTACTCCATTTCACAGGCATAACCTACTGACTCCACAAAATACTCGTTTAAACGCGGAGTCTTCTCCGGTGCGCTAAATAAAACATCATCAATCCAGACCAACCCATCCAGATGAGCTTCACACAGTATGCTTATTCCGTACTGCATACTTTCGAATCTATATGCAAACCTTTTTTGGGGATTTCAAGAATCAACCCAAGGAAAATCCCTCAATAGTCCACCTTTTGGTGGGGTAAACCCATGCACATGCCAAAATAAGGACTTCACATGTCCAAGGAAGAAGATCGTTACCCTTGACGTCCTCTTTGGAGCCATGTCACAGCTTTTCTACATGGATAGAAATGATCCCCTTACTCCCCCTTCGTGATTATAGCTTCGGCTCTTGATTCCGGTCACAAGATCTTCTCCAGCAAGCAAACCCTAGCACTAGCCGAGAGTTCTCTTCTCTAGAACTCGGGAATAGAGAGAATAGAAAAGGAAATAATGATTTCCTCCTTCCTAGCTCTCTGCATAAGTGGCCTCGGGTTACATCCCAGCCATACGATAAACTCATCAAAACACAGCAACGATTCGGGTTTGAGCTAACAAAGTCAACCACCGCTCAATGGTCGCACACCAGTCACCTAACACGAGTCACTGCTCGGCCATATCCTCTTCTTTCGACAAATCGTCGAACATTGTTGATTTCGTCGGACAAAATTTGTCGACTGGAAGAGAGTTCGTCAAATGGCTATAACACCAGCAGACAAATCATCGAGCTCTGCTTGACGATAAATCATCGAGCTCTGCTCGAAAGGCTATAACACCAGCAGACGACAAATCATCGAGCTCTGCTCGACGACTTTCATCGAGCTCTGCTCGAATTTCATCGAGCTCTGCTCGATGATTTTGTCAAGCTCTGATCGATGATTTTCTTCCAGCTCAGGGCCACACTTAGCCTGACTTTTTGGGGTGTTACAGAGGTAGCTCGGTCAACATTATGATTGTATGGACTTGAAAGTAAGAACAAAGCTTCCCGGCTGAGAAGACGAGTGCTAGGGCTGTCTTATCTACAGCTGGGTACCGAGTTTTTGCATCTGTGAGGATCTTACTGAGGTAGTAGATGGGGTACTGGATTCCCCCTTCATCCTTTACAAATACAGAACTTAGCATCACGGGTGTGATAGCGAGGTAAAAGAAAAGTGTTTCTCTGGGAGTAGGCTTTGACAGAAGCGGAGGGGAGGCCAGGTATTGCTTCAAAGCCTCAAAGGCGGCCTGGCACTCATCCATCCACTGGAATCCTGCGGTCCTGGCTCCTCTGAGAATCTTGAAGAAAGGGATGTACTTGTCTCTAGTGCGCACCAAGAACCGGAAGAGCATTGTGATTCTTCCATTCAAATGTCACACCTCTTTGAGAGACTGAGGCGGCGATATTTCTTCAAGAACTTTGATAGTTTCTGGGTTAGCTTCTATTCCCCCATTGTGTTACCATAAATCCTAAGAACTTCCCAGACGTAACCCCGAATACACATTTACTGGGGTTGAGCCTTATACCGTAATGGCGGAAGATTTTGAAACACTTTTCAAGGTCTTCTAGGTGATCTTCTCGATGGTTGAATCGACTAACTGTTGAATCAACTAACATATCATCCGTGTACACTTCCATGGACTTGCCAATGAGATCCTTGAAAACCTTGTTCATGAGTCGTTGATAAGTTGCTCTAGCGTTCTAGAGCCCAAAGGGCATCACTTTATAACAGTAGATTCCTTTGCCAGTTCGGAATGTCGTGTGCTCTTCATCTGTAGGATTCATCCGGATCTGGTTGTGGTCAGAATGGGAATCCATGAAGCTGAGGAGTTAGTGCCCGACGGTTGAATCGATTAACTGGTTGATCCTAGGAAGTGGGAAGCTATCCTTAGAGTAGGCTTGATTGAGCTTGGTATAGTCCACACACATTCTCCACTTCCCAGAAAACTTCTTCACCATGACAACATTGGTCAACCAGGTGGGCTATTCTACCTCCCGGATGAACTGGGCATCGAGGAGCTGTTGTGCTTCCTCTTCAATTGCTTGGAGCCATTCCGGGGTAAAGTTCTGCTTCTTTTGGATGATGGGTTTGCAAGCTGGGTTTAAGTTGAAGTAATGTTGGATGACTCGAGGATCTATGCTAGGCATATCCTCGGGAGCCCAGGCAAACATATCCTTGTTTATGCAGAGATAAGCTGTTAATTCCTCCCTTTCTTACTGTGGCAAGAAGGACCCAAGTTGGACGGTGCGAGTAGGAGCAGTTGGTGATAGGGGGACTTCGACCAATCCTTCGATAGGCATTCCCTATTGTAGGATCGCCTCGTCGCATAGATTGAAGTCATCAATATTTAGATTTGTGGCTTTGACGGGTTGTTCCTGCTTCGAGTAACACGTCCAAGCAGCCTCCTGATTCCCACGTACGACTCTGATCCCTCCTGAAGTGGGAAACTTCATCGCGAGATGAGGAATCAAGGGGATGTCTTTGAAAATGGACTGGACAGGTCTTCCGAAGATTGCATTGTAGTATGAGCTTGAATTTACCACAACAAACTGGACTTCATGCGTTGTCTGCCTTGGGAACTCGCCCATAGTAACTGGTATGGTACTCATTCCTAGAACTTGGGTTGGATGGTTTTCAAATCCGTACACTGGTCCCACGGCTGGCGTCATATGTTGTCTGTAAAGCTTCATGCTCTGAAGGGTAGAGGAGAACGGGATGTCAACTGATCTTCCGTTGTCGATAAGGATTCGTTTGACATTATAGCAGGGATCTCCAATCCCGACGCTGATTACAAGAGGGTCTTGGTGAGGTGTTCGGAGCCCCTCGAGGTCTTCATCTCTGAAAGTTATGGTGGTGACTTGCCTGCACTTCTTATCTTCATGAATGCCCCCTGCGTGCAAACCGAGAGTATCTGTGCGAAAAGAATGAGCAATCCGGTGATGGTCTCGATGTTTTCGACCATCTGCCTACCACCGGCTCCTCTTGGGGGACATTTTGCTGATCTCTGGGCGGCCTAGATGGGTCTGGTTGGTATTGTAGGCATCCCTGTAAAATCCTTCCGAGCAGCCCTAGGCAAACAAGGCGCTCGATTTCCTCCTTCAGACAGGCATAATCCTTAGTATTGTGTCTTGTACTTTGATGAAACTTGAAATACTTAGACTGGTCGTTCTTAGAGTTATGAACCGGCTGTTTAGGTCGATGCAGGGCCGACTCATTCTGGATTGCGTAGAGTACGTTGGTTCGTGTTGTGTTAAGGGGAGTGTAATCTTGGGGAGGCCGATCTCTCTGATGGCCACGCCGACTTTGCCCGTTCTGACATTCTTCTCAGAATCTTCCTTCTTTGTGTTGAGGGGCCGGCTCCTTCTCCCTCTTGCGCTTTTAGTTTCCGTCGAACTGCTGACGATGAGCTTCAAATGCCTCGTCGGTCGCGATCTGTGCCTCTACGCGGTGTACGAGGTCGGGGTAGCTAGGGACCGTTTCCTTCATTAATGCTGAGTAGAAGCCGCTAGGACGGAGACCCCCAAGGAAAACTCCTCTCAACAGTTCTGGGTCCTCCTGGGATTTGGCGAGATTTTGCGGAGAACCTGCGGAAGAAGTCCTTCAAGGACTCCCCTTTGTTCTGATGGATACCTAATAAGTGGGCTGACCCGAGCCCGACCCGGCGAAAGCCAGATTTGGCCCGGCCCGGAAAAATCCTGATCCGGGCAGAGGCCGGGCTCAGGGTCGTGAATTTGGGGGCTTGCCCAGCCCGACACCCCGCCCGGGCCCAGGCGAAGCCCGGACTAGGCCCACAAGCCAGGCCCTGCTTCCAACGGCTCTTAGAGCCTTTAGATGCAACCAACAGGGCTGCTGCTGGCAGCCCTGTTGGGTATCAGCAGCAGCAACTGCTGGCTGCTCCACATGGCCTAGGGCTTAGGCAACAGTCTAGGCCCTAGGCCATTTAAAAAAAATAAAAAAAAATTAAAAATTGTTTTTTTAATTTCTATTATAAAAAAAAATTAACAAAAAAAACTATAAAATAACCCCACCCCCCTACCCCACCCCCTCTCTCTCCTTCATTCTCTCTCTCCCACTTTCTTTCTCTCTCTCTTTCTCTCTCTCTCTTTCTCTCTCTCTCACACTTACTCTTTCTCTCTCGCTGCATGGCATCGTCCTCCTCAACGTCGGCGTAGTCAACTCAAAGTACGGCCGAAGTGGTGGAGCATAATCGGAGGGCGCCCGTCTGGGAGCATTTCGACAAGGTTAAAATCGGCGACGAATTCAGGGCGCGGTACAAGTTATGCTCAAAGTTGCTAACTCTTACCGGCAACTCAACACTAGCGAGACACATTAAGTCGTGTTTTGCGAAGCAAGCTCCCGAGTCCAATCAGGGACAAATATCTGCATTAGGACATATTTGGACGTACGATCAAGCAAGACAGCGAGACCTACAAGTGAAAAACGTCATCAGACGTGGGTTGCCAATCATCCACTACGACAACGATGAGACGACGGAGTACATACACGAAGGATTTCAGCCCAAATATCAACAGGTAAGTAGATCCACTATTAGACGCGACGCACTTAAATTATATTTTGATGCAAAACTAGATTTAATAAAAAAATTTGAAACTTTTGAGGGATGTGTGAGTTTAACGAGCGACATTTGGAGTAGTAGCGTAAAGGTAGGATTATCTTATATTTGTATCACGGCTCATTGGATCGATCCCGTTTCATGGGAGTTAAATACGAGCGTAATCTGTTTTGAAGGTTTTGAATTTCCGCACACTGGTAAGACTATATATTCAGTAATTATTAAATGGTTGCGTGAATTTAAAATAAAAGATAAAATAATAAGTATTTCTTTTGATAACATTAGTAATAACAACACCGCAGTAGAGTGGTTAAAACGTGGATTAAAACGAATGCTCAACGGTGTGTTTTTTCACACTCGATGTGTGTACCAAATCAAGATTTTCGAAAATTTGTGATCGTCCAAGGTCAAAAATATTTGAAATCTCAATGTGATATGCTTATAAGATGGAACTCAACATATAAAATGTTAAAAAGAGCGTTTCAACAAAAAACACTTCTTATGGAATATTACACTGTGACAAATAATCATGATTTAACTGATAATGATTGGGACGTATTATTCCATTATATGAATTTATTAAAATGTTTCTATATGGCGACTATTTTTTATCTGGTGTGTATTATTCAACTAGCTTGTTAGTAGTTGAAAATTTTGTAAATATCGCGCAAAAACTTAACTATTTCAAATAACACTCCGGATGACTTCCTTTAATTGAAGTAATAAAAGAATTTTTAAAAAAATATTATAGAAAAATGTCTCCTGCATTTTCATGCGCCGCCGCCTTAAACCCATTATTTGTTGTTGACGGCGTAAAAAATTTGATAGATGAAATTAAGGTTAACTTAGACATAAATGTAAGTTTCGATAACGTTGACGACGTTAGTACTGCTGAATTTAATTCTATTTTTACCGAATCTTTTAATTATTACAATAACTTATATGGCTCACGACACAGAGAAGAAATAATGTAACCTAGTACAAAAGATTATTTTACAAATAAAATTTAAGAATTAGCTTACAGGAAAAAAAACACGGACATCGAGTAGTTTAAATGAATTTTGATTATATATGAAAACACAATTTCGTAATTTTATGACTGCGAAAGAAATCAAAAACTTCGATATCTTAAAATGGTGGAAATGTAAAGTTAATACCTATCCTATTTTGGCATGTATTGCATGTGATTTACTAACAATCCAAGCTAGTACAGTAGCTTTGGAGTCCGAATTTTCTCTGAGTGGCAGGATTTTGAATAAACGGAGGAGCCGACTAAATGAAGAATCACTGGAACTATGCATCTGCTACAAGAATTATTTGGATGCTATGAAGAAGAAACAACACATTTCAGCGTTGGAGGGGAGCTTGGAAGAAATTGAAGAGGAGATGAACAACCTAAATTTACAAAAATTTAATTATTATTATTATTAATAAAAATAATAAATTCCTTTTTTTTCTAATTTTATTTTGTAAGTATAATTTTGATTTTTTTAATTTCAATATTAATAAAAAAAATTTATTCGAGTTTTCATTAATATTTAATGTTTTTAATTAATTTTTTTAATTAATAAGGGCCCGGACAGGCAAGGCCCGGCCCGGGGGCCAGCTCAGGCCCCTTCCCAGGGTCAATGCCCGGGCCCGGCCCGAGCCCGATAATGGATGGGCCCAGATTCGACCCAGTTTGCGAAAGCCTGGGCCCGATCAGGCCCGGTCCGGACCGACCCGATCGAGCCTTTTGGACACGACTATTGCCAGTTCCAGTTTTGTCAAACTGATTTATTCATTTCGTTAATGATGTAATTTGTCAAACTGATTTATTTGTTAATGATTTATTTGTCAGTGTTTCCATTGATTTCAAAAATACAGAAATCTGTAAATTGATTTCATTATTGCTAGCATTTCTGTTAGGCTCCGTTCGTTTCAACGACATTGGCATTTAAGTATTGGCTTTCAATTCAATATCAATACACATGGGAAATGATATTGGATTTAAATTCAATTCTTTTGTTTGTCCGCATGAAGACTTTATATCATAGAAATTGATATTGATATTTTTTTATTATTCGTTTGTAGAAAGACTTTCTGTCATAGGAATTGACATTGATCAATGCTATTAATGATCACAATTAAAAATCACAAATGCGATTTTTTAGCCCGACCGTGATTTTTTCGCCCAAACTCAAGTTTTTCGACCACAACGCGAATTTTTTGACAGGACGTGAAGTTTTCGCCCAGACGTGTTTTTTTCGCCATGACGTGATTTTTTTCAATCTGATTTGATTTTTTCAGTCTGAATGCGAAATTTTTATATGAACGCGAATTTTTCGCCCGAACGCGATTTTTTCGTCCGCACGCGAATTGTATCGTCCGGACGCGATATTTTCGCCCGGACGGGATTTTTTCGCCCGGACGCGATTTTTCGCCGGACGCGAATTTTCTCGCCCGGGCGCGAATTTCTCGCCCGGGCGCGAATTTCTCGCCCGGGCGCGAATTTCTCGCCCGGGCGCGAATTTCTCGCCCGGGCGCGAATTTCTCGCCCGGGCGCGATTTTCTCGCCCGGGCGCGATTTTCTCGCCCGGGCGCGATTTTCTCGCCCGGGCGCGATTTTCTCGCCCGGGCGGGAATTTTTCGCCCAAGCACAACTCCCGTACGCGATTTTTCGCCCGGACGCGATTTTTACTTCTTAAATCGAATTTTTCGCCCCGACTTGATATTTTCTCATCCGGGCGAAATATTCGCGTCCGGGAGAAATATTCGCGTCCGGGCGAAAAATTCGCGTCCGGGCGTGAAAATCGCGTCCGGGCGAGAAAATCGCGTCCGGGCGAGAAAATCTCGTCCGGGCGAGAAAATCGTGTCCGGGCGAGAAATTCGCGTTCGGACGAGAAAATCGCGCCCGGGCGAGAAATTCTCGTCGGGGCAAAAAATTCTCGTCGGGGCGAAAAATTCGTGTAGGGGCGAGAAATTCGCGTCTGGGCGAGAAAATCGCGTCCGGGCGAGAAAATCGCGTCCGGGCGACAAAATCGCGTCCGGGCGACAAAATCGCGTCCGGGCGAAAAATTCGCGTCCGGTCGAAAAATTCGCGTCCGGGCGAAAAATTCGCGTCCGGGCGAAAAATTCACGTCCGGGCGAAAAATGCGCGTCCGGTCAAAAAATTCGCGTCCGGGCGAAAAATTCGCGTCCGGGCGAAAAAATCGCGCCCGGGCGAAAAATTCTCGTCGGGGCAAAAAATTCGTGTAGGGGCGAGAAATTCGCGTCTGGGCGAAAAAATCGCGTCCGGGCGAGAAAATCGCGTCCGGGCGAGAAAATCGCGTCCGGGCGACAATATCGCGTCCGGGCGAAAAATTCGCGTCCGGTCGAAAAATTCGCGTCCGGGCGAAAAATTCGCGTCCGGGCGAAAAATTCGCGTCCGGGCGAAAAATGCGCGTCCGGTCAAAAAATTCGCGTACGGGCGAAAAATTCGCGTCCGGGCGAAAAATTCGCGTCGGGTCGAAAAATTTGCGTCCGGGCGAAAAAATTGCGTCCGGGTGAAAAATATCGCGGCCGGGCGAAAATATCGCGTCAAGTCCAAAATATCGCGTCTGGGCAAAAATATCGCGTCCGGGCGAAAAAACCGCGTGCGGGCGAAAAAATCGCATTTGGGCGAAAAAATCGCGCCCGGGTGAAAAAATCGCGCCCGGGCGAAAAAATCGTGTCTGGTCGAAAAAAACGCGTCCGGGCGGAAAAAAACGCGTTTGGGCCAAAAAACCTTGTTTGGCCGAATAATTCATGTTCTGGCGAAAAAAATTGTGTCAGAGCGAAAAAATTACGTCTACATGAATAATTCGGCCCAGACGACCAAAAATTGAATCGTAGTGAAAATTTTCCGTACGGGCGAAAAAAACACATTCGGGCAAAAAAATTGCGTCATAGAGAAAAAAACCGCGTTCATGCAGAAATATCGCATTCGGGAGAAAAAAACATGCCTGGGTAAAAAAAATGCTTCAAGACAAAAAATTACGTCTGGGCGAAAAAATCGTACACAGACGAAAAAAACACGTCTGCGCAAAAAAATTGCGTCCCGATGAAAAATTGCGTTCGGCCAAAAAAAATCACGTTCAGGCTAAAAAATGGTCTCATTTTGGAAAACCGGACTGAATATCCGCCACTAGAGATAGATATTGAATCTATGAGTTTTTAGATTACGGTGAATATCGACGACTTTCCATCAGAAAGCCAATTCCAATTTAAAATTGTTGATACGAACAAGAGAAATGACATTCATATTCTCATATAGGTTTGCTCCTTCGGCTTCTGAGATATAGAAATCTGTATTTCTTCAAACTGTTGTAAATTTTGTACGGAAATACAGAAATCTGTAAATTTTGTACAACTGAGAATTTCTTCAAACTGATGTTTTTGACTGCCTCATAAGAATGTTTCAATTTCTTCATTTCGTTAATGAGTTATTTGTCAGTTCCGATTTTGTCAAACTGATGTATTTGGATTTCTCTTATGTTAATGATTTAATTTGCCAGTTTTTGTTCATGTATATCTTAATTTTCTCTTCTCATTTATAAATCGATCATATTGCACTGATTTCCTCCTAAGTTAGGCGGATTAAAAGCCCAGGCTCAAATTTTTTCCAGCTGGATTATTTCCGGGCCTCACTCCTGTATGACTGAATTTGACTGATCTTCCGTGTTTCCCATTTTACCCTCCCGCTTATCGCTATTTGCCCAATGCCCTCCGGCTTCTCGCGATTTGCTCGATGCCCTACCTTCCCCGCTCGCCAGTTTCTCCCTCTCGCCATTCACCACCGCTGCCTCCGACTCTCCCAAGCTCGACGGCGTCTCCTCCAGGCGTCGCACCGGTCAGGCCGCCTTCTTCCCCTCCTGTCGCCGCCGTTTCTCGCGATTTGCCGGATACCCTACCTTCCCCGCTCGAATTTCTCCCTCTCGCCATTCATCTCCCGCACACATGCTCTTTCTCTCCCTGCTCGACGGGAGCCCCCGACGCCCCCGCAACAGCCCGTCCGAAGCGCCCTAGTACATTTTCCTCTTCTCATCGGCACAGCGCCCTAATCTCTTCTGCTCCAACTCTGCCTCTTCGTTTCTCTTCCACAGTGACTAGGTTAGGTGATTCTGTGATTTCATTTCTGATTTTCTGTGCCCAAATCTCTTCCATGGCACTTGTGTTTTTTTTATTTTTCACCTAAAATCGCTTCTCCAATTCTACAGAGGACCGGATCTCCATTTGGACCATTTCCTTGAGGTGGAGCAGCAGCTGAGCAGCAGTAAATTCAGCAACCATTACATAACTTAGTCTTTTTGACATTATCGTAAGTTGTAGCATTTTAGTTCCATATGACATTATCCAAATTAGTGTTATGCATTTTATGGATGTCTTATAAATTATGTGTTGGATATTTTTAATTCTCCTCTTTTAGTATTATCGGAATGTTGTCGGCATGATTTATGGTGCTCCATTCTACAGAACTAGCTTAACATTGATGTTCGTAATAAAAATTTGAACTATAAACAACGTTTCTCTCCTCTTCGATGATTATAGACTCAATGACAAAAGGATACCAATTTCTTCGATGATAATAGACTTAGTATGAATGGAATATGATCACTATCGATGTTAGAATCACTGCAATCTCTTTTTAGTGTTCCTGTGATGTTGTCAAGCAGGAGGTGACAGTGGCACTGGGACACGCATATGAGTTGATAGGTTATGAGGATTGCTGGTAAGTCGGGACTACTTGGATCCAATTTCCATGGAGTCATATGTTTTTGTCGTTGATTTATTGATTTATTATACCAATGATTTGTTGGTTTCTTACTTACCATATTTCCTTGATTTACTCCTATAATTCTAGGGGATGCTATTGAATGTTAAATGCAATATGATGAACTGATGATTCCTAGTGTTATAATTTGAAATGTCATCAAGTATAATTTCAATTTAAAGAAAAATCATTTTATTCTTAAAGATTTTACTTTCCTCTTACTTCATCTCCCTTATTTTCTCATGGATATACGTCTTTTACAGTGATAGAGTTATATTAAATGATAGTGCAGAACAGATTTATCAGAAAATTAAAAAAGCTAAAAGCGATCATTTGACTTATATTAGCTATGATCATACAGCTAGGCCAGAAATTAGTAATCTAATTGATATTTATGCTAGCTTGGCAGGTAAGCATATTGACCATATAATTCTAGAATATCAATATCAGGGTTTTGCTAAGTTTAAACAAGATTTAGCTGAAACGAGGTCATTTATCCTAGAATTAATCTCACTAAATCGTCATTCTTGCTTTAAGAAACTAAAAAAACATCGACTCTGTTAGGCACGGTGGTGGCGGTCATGAACAAAGGGGTTAAATTATCATTAGTTTTCGCCCACCGAAGGAACTTCATCCACTATTATGTTCAAAGGGATGATGTTTGTTAGGTGATCCTTAACGAATGACTGTTTAACCCGTATGTTTACGACCTCCACCACCGTGCCAAATGGACCCTAAGATTGTTAAGACCGGAATAAATTATGATGCTAGAAATCTAGGGGAATGCAGGTTTCCATAGTGATTTTGAGCATGACTTGCTCTTGATTCTTGATTTAGTGACCTGCTTTAGTAATTTTCATAGCATGACCGGCTATTTATATAATGCTTGTATGCCTAATAGTGAGATATGCATGACAGTTTATCTTTATTTCCCCTCTCCTCCCTTCTTCTATTTTCTGTATTTCTGGAATGAAATCAAGTATTAGTTCTAGAGGGGTTTTCATTCTATGTGGGCTTTGATTACAGGGTTGCATGTTGGGAAGTAGGCTGATTTATTGTGCTGCTTTATGTAGATTCGGGAGTGGGATTTGGGTGGTTTTGCTTCTAGTTTTATTGGGGCTTACTGTAATAAATTTGGGGTTAAATTTTATGTTGATGTTGGGGCTTTTGATATATAGGCCGGTCGCTAGTTTCTCAATACGAACAGATTTAATATATTGTTGGATGGACTACTTGG
Organism: Platanthera zijinensis; assembly: GCA_039513925.1. NCBI lineage: Eukaryota > Viridiplantae > Streptophyta > Magnoliopsida > Asparagales > Orchidaceae > Platanthera > Platanthera zijinensis. The sequence goes on along the minus strand of CM077086.1, from coordinate 19,906,188 downwards.
GCTTTAATCAAGAGGTGCTACATAATTTATGATTTTTGGAGAAAATTTAGCGAGAATTGATGGGTTTAGAGGTTTTATCTATCGTTTGTGTGTGGATTTATCTATGTTTTTTTCTTGATATTTTTTTGTTTGTTTGTGGTGCAGCTCTGGGGAATAGTGTCTCCATGAGAAAAGAACTTGTGCTACTTTAATGTGATAATTCTTGGCCCATGGCAATCTCCATACGAAGGTACTACCTTTTCGAGTGTGCTAATCAAAAAGAACAAACAAAATTTCTATGTGTGGAGTTACCTTTTACCTACTTTTCAGGTGAGCTGCACACACAAACGGCGAAATCGGGGTTTTCATTCGAGTGTGCCCTCCCTATGATGTCAACTAAGAGTTTTTTCTGAGGGTTCATATCACTTTTCTTCAGTGATCCATATTCTTCACCTGTGTAGTTACACCATCCCAGGGATGCAACATGACCATCTCTAGTGATTTCCTCTTCATCTTCACCTTCAGTGAGAGTGGGGAGTTTTTGATGGAGGATAATACTTTTTGTAGTCACCCTAAGTCAGTGATTTAGCATAGAGGTTTTAATATTAGAGCCTGAACTGCTCACTTCAGCATTCTGGAAAAATTCCTCCAGTTTGATGGGTAATATTCTAGTTGGTTTTGAAATGATTTAACTCTAATCCCGCCACACTTAGTAGGTAGATGATGTTTTGTATCTCTTCTGAGCAGGTTCTGAAGCCACCCTTGACGACCTCATTTCAGGTGTTGATCTCGTCTGATTAACTTTCCTTCGACGCCATCGATGAAGCTAGGATTGGAAGGACAGAAGATTTATGTATCGAATGAGAGCAGGAGTGCGAGAAGCTTGGTGCCGATGTTTGGGAGTTTTATTGTTTATTTAACCTAATGTTCCCGGTATTTTATTTCTGTTAATAAAAAATGGAATCTCAAAATGCGCATACCTGTATGAGGAATTAAATATGGAGAAATAAGGTGTGTTAATAACCTTCTTAAAATAAGTTATATTACCTTGATTGTTTTCCCATGAGGTCCATATTTTTCCTTATAAAGCTTGTTGCATGCATCTTTGTTAAGACCCTATATTCTACTGGAAAACAAAAAATAATAAAAGCAATACTAGTGCAGAACATTTAGGGGAGAGGATTGGTATTAAATTCATTCTAGATTCAACATGCATAATTAAATTTTGAAAAAATGGAACTTCTTTGAAAAATCGTGGTGAGTGTCCAGTACACCCATCTAGTCCAAAATTTCTTTGAAAAATTTTCTTCCAGGCGAGCTCGACCGGCTATATAAGTGTTAACCGGTGTAGTACGAAGGACACTTGCATTTAAAAAAGATGTGAGTCACCATAATCTACGTAGATTTTTACTTTAAACTGGAACAAAAATGCTTCAATTCATAATTTATGCTTATTTATATCTATCCATGCCTAATCTTGACACAAATGATGCCGAATTTTTCTCAATTGTTCTCAATTCATGCTCAATTTTCTGCACTAAATTCTCATGAAAGCAAGATTTCAATCCTTAGTGCAGCAGCCTTTTCTTCAATTAGATTTGATTTTGTCAAAACTAAACACTTAGTTTTTGCAAATAAGTACTGACAAAGAATATGGGGGACACCCTGCATATGCAAGATTCATTGACTGGCCTTGACGAAGCAAAGAGGCGGCCAAAAAGTTGCGCCAAACAGAGCCTATGTTAGAGGGTAGTTACACCCTGAAAATTGTGATCAAGCATTATTTAAGCATAGGTGCTCTATACAAGCATTAAAATTAGGACTAGTTAGAGCACAACGTCTAAAATTAACTAATATTGAATATTTCATTTTAAGTGATGCTTGTCTTTTGTATTCATTGTTTTGAATGACACAACCTAAATTATGTGGTGTTTGTAGGTTGATCAGAATGTGGAAAGTCATGCTTGAATGTCATCAGAGCCAGATCATCACAATCTCATCAGCATATCAGGCTAAGAACTCCATGCCACCATTCGGAAGCACAGATTTTTCCAAGCAAGCGGCCATGAATCTCTAAGACAAGGTGTTGGGAGAAAACCCAAATCTCCATCATTGCTTGCACACAAAGAACATGTTGGTTTGAAAGTGCCGATATGTGATTGACAAGCTTATCAACTCAACTCCGCTCTCCAATGCTTCTAGGAGATTGAATTTCTGCAACTTGTTGGCCTTTAATTGGAAGTGAATGAATTTTCATTTTATCAAGATTTTGGCTAGTTGCATTGACATCTACTAACTGAGTTACTATCAAAAACGCATTTTGATTCTTATTCAGGTTGTGTTTTAATGGATTTTTTTGTTAATTCGGTTGTAATGAATTTACTTGCTAGAATATGCAGACATGTCTTGAGGTTGTTGATTATGTTATAATGGATTTTTTATTAGTTGGGTTGTGATAGTCTGTTTGGAATTATGAACTTTGCTTCTTCTTTTTCCTGCTCTCATGACTGGTTGTACATTTAAAACTGATTTTGATATATGTATGGTAAATTGAAATATATATTTCAATTTATTGTCAATGTTTTTTAAAACTATTCTGAATTTATAATTTTTTGGATTGCGAATAAAGACATTGGACTGCGAATAAATTTAATGGACTGCGAATATTATTGGACTGCGATTAGCAATTATAGGACTGCTTGAAATGTAATATTTTGTGATGTTTATTTTGAAAAGCATTATTGTAGAGTTTTAATTACGATGATATTTTGTTCGTGATATAGTTCATATTTTTCTCGACGTTTTCTTAGAAAGTGTCAAAAAAGATCAATTATTTATCATGATGTTTTTTGAAAAAGTGTTACGATATAGCAACTATCAATTATGACGTTTTTTGAAAGCGTCGCATAGCGCTACGACGACGTCCGCAATCACGACGATTTGGTGGTGTTTTTATAAACGTCACGAAAATTAACACAACGCTTAAAAATCGTCGCTAAAGAAATTAAAAAATGTCGCTGTATAACAATTTTGTTGTAGTGGTTCAAGAATGATGTTTGAACTTATTATTTTTAGTAGTTAGCAAAATACGTGTTATTTGACTTGGTGATTTGTTTTTGTATTGTGTTAATGATCATGAAGAGGTGTCTGTTGCAGAAAATCACATAGATGGAATGGAGAAAGTATAAATAAAATTTTTAATGGAAGGGATAGCATATCAGAAGAGCTTGTAGAAGGTACCACAGCAAAATTATTCAATAAAAACTTACAAACATTAAAGAGATGTCAATTGACTCTCAAGGTTTGTACATTAGTTTATATATACATTCATGTTGGATCTTTTTCACATTTGGATGCAGCCGAACAAAACCCACATGGCCACATCTCTCCCTCTCTTCCTTTTTTTTCCTTCCCCCTCCTCTCTTTCTCACCCCCCCCCCCCTTCTCCTCCCCCTCTTTTTCTCTCTTCCCACCCCCTCCCCCCTTTTTTCCCCCTCATACTGGAGTGGAACCCGGCGGCCCCCCCAAGCCTAGGCTCGGCAGGGGGCGGGCACCACCCGCCCCATGGCCGCACCGCCCGTCGGGAGGAGGGTGGTGCCCTCTACGATGTGGCCGAAGGGCGTCAGGGGCGGGCCGTGTACTATCACGCGGTTCGTGATGAGCCCGATGTATTGTCGCGGCACGAGAGGCCCCCCGGTCTAAGCCCGGGCCCGCCATGGGCGGGCACCACCCGCCCCGTGGCCGCACCGCACGTCGGGAGGCGAGCGGTGCCCTCCTCGATGCGGTCAAAGGGCGTCATTGGGCGGCCGAAGGGCGCCGGGGGGTGGGCGCAGCCCGTCGGGCCGTCACCGGCTGGGTACTGCCTCGCTTTGCCATAGAGGCGGAGCTCCCTGTCAGGCACTCGCATTGATTCCGCGCAGGCGCAGCCCGCAACAACCCGTCGTGGGCTTGCGAAGCCAGTCGGGTGCGGGCGAAGCCTGTCGTCACAGGCCGGGTACTGTGGCGCGTAGACATAGGGGCGGAGCCCCGTATCTAGCACTCGTGTGTGTGGAATTTATTTGGTATATTTTTTATTATTATTTAAAAACAATGCAACATTATCCCACAACTTTGTTGAGTTTTGCATTTGGCGTGACCATGAACAAAATATGTAATACTGCATGGGGACACGATGGAGCCCATGCACAACAACTTATATTTTGTATATCTAAAATCACATAATAAGAAAAGGATTTTACCGCCCCAGAGATTATGATCAAAGTACTAGACACTATGCTTATAATTCGCAATCGAGTGGTTGAGCGTGCAAACAGCCAAAGATTCTTAAGATTGTTGGAGAAAGACTTGATTACGAGAAAATCCCACAATATGGGTGAAAAATAACGCGGTCGGTTCAGTGTCGACCTAGCTTCTACTATTTCTGAGTTTATTACAAAGCTTTTCGGGTGAAGATGGGGGTGACAGGCTGCTCCTCGTTACACTTGGAGAGATAATAGAAGTGAGTTCTAGGCGCGGCAGGCTTCCGTGCTCTTCTGATAATTTTGCTCACTTTGTTCAGAGGGGAGTCGACACAGTTTGTCGTCTTGATGGGTCTGACGTGATGGCATTGTGTGAATCAGTTGTTTACTTCCGAGCTTTGCAGCGACAAGAGGCTGCGTGTGACGAGCGCGAGTCTGTGTGCTTCCCAACGCGCGTCTTCGTCTTGTCTCAAAAAATGTGGAGAATAGAGGAAAAATACAAATTAATCCAAGGTTTATTGTATGAGTAGAATAATCTATACATACAATTACTTGTTTCTATTGGTCCAACTACAATTTTGTTTTTCCATTCTTGCACCCGTCGATCATTCATTGTGCTAGAGTCCTCTTCTCACCGGAAACCTCTTCATCTTGGCCGACTATAACCACCGCTCTTCGTCAGACCCCTCCTCGTCGGAGCTCCAACCCGACTGCCTCCGGCAAAGCATCCACATCCGCATCCGCATCCGCATCCTCTTATATGCGTCCGCTATTCACCGCCTCTTCTATACGTCTGCGTACTCGCTGTCTCTTCATTGCGTCAAATCCAAGAGCTAGGGCATCATCCAAGTGAGCTCTTCCTTTTCTCTACATCCACGTCATTACTTCCTCCATCCAGTTTCCCCCACATTACCCGCGTCCAAGATTAAGGTGGATTCCTCGTGCTTCGTTAACAGATTAGTGTGCCTCCTTCTCGGTTGTTAATTAGCTTCATAAATTTTTTATCACACTTTGGCTCTGTTTGGGGGAACTTATTTTCACCGGTCAAGCAGTCGCGACCGCATGAACCGGACCTTAAGTGAAAATAAGTTCCCCCAAACGGAGCCTTAGATAGATGCAGTTAAAGTGTTTTCTCAATGTCCTCGTGACGCAATTGCATCAAGGAATTCGTTTATTTATTTTTGGCAATCTGCTCTAACAAAGCATTAAACCACAAATTCCTTCCTTCATCGCAATACTGCTGCAGCAAAGCATCACCCCAGCTACCAAAAATGTGTATTATGTTAGATATAGGTGATTGTTAACCGTAACCCGTGAATTGGCTAGTCACATCACAAAATCTCATAATTTTTCGCGCATTTTCGAAATACGTCTTGTACATGCAATTTTAGGAAAAGTGCTCAACACGAAAGTTGTAGATCCCGTAAATTGCATGTACAATGCATACTTTGAAAAAATGCAAAATCTGGGCATATTTCCTAAGTACGCCTTGTACATGCAATTTTCGGAAAAGTTCTCAACACGAAAGTTGTAGAGCTCGACGAGATCTACAACTTTCGTGTTGAGCATTTTTCCGAAAATTGCATATAAAAGGTGTATTTCGAAAAGGCGCGAAAAATTATTAGATTTTGATATGCGACTAGCCAATTCGCGGGTTGTGGTTAACAATCGCCTAGATATATTGTGTATATATATGCACGTGTCGAGATCATTTTGGAACGGGTCATTGGGTTCGTCTCGCTCTAGGGCTAGACTCTACGCTAGAGGTATTATATATACATATTCCAAACTTGATAGAGACATGTAGAATACTTTGATCGGAGCATACCCAACATTCTCAAAGTAAAGTTTCGCTAGGTTTTCCGTTTTCGCCGATGTACGTGCTCTCATTCCCGTCCTGGCGCCGCTTGCCCGCTCCTGGTTCGTGAATTATGCCGCTGGTGATTTTCGTCGTCGTTTTCCATTGTGATGCGCCTCCTTACTTTAGGCGGAATACCTGCAGCAACTTCCACAACCAACACACCGAAAACCAGAAACAGAGGAATGGGATACCTTGTAATAGATTGAAAGACAAACTGCAAACACACTGATACACACCACCTAAGAGCAAGCTCTGAACAGTGGGCACATTCCGGTGAAGTTCCAGCAGCAGCCGGCCCTTTCCAGATCACAAAATGCATAAAGAAAATACAACCCTAACTCAAGCTATTTATATAAGCATAGCCTAAGAAAATACAACCCCCTAAGCATACTTAACATAACATAATAATAATATAAACCACATACTAACCCAGCCGGTCCGGCCAGCACGCAACAATACCCCCTCCTTAACCAGTTTCGTGTCCTCACGGAACGAAATCCGGAAATTTGCGACGCAATGCCTCCAAGTCTGTCCACGTCGCCTCTGCCCTGCTGTCATTGGTCCAGTGAATAAGAAGTTGGGTGGCTACCCTCCCATTCTTTGGAATGATCCACCTATCCAGCACCGCCCACGGCTCCACCAACAAATTACCCTCCTCATTTACGACCTCTGGTAACGCCACCGCCGTCGGTGGGGGAGCTCCCCAGTGTGCCTTGAGTTGAGAAATATGGAAGGTCGGGTGAATCTTTGCGGTGTCCGGAAGCTGCAGCTTGTACGCTACTTCGCCCACTTTTGTCATCACCAAGAACGATCCAAAAGTATTTTTGCGCTAACTTCTGAGCCACGTGGCTCCGCAAGCTAGTTTGGCAATACGGCTTCAACCGCACATACGCCCATGTGCCCACCTCCAAGTGACGCTCATGTCGCCTTTTATCCGCGAGCACCTTCATCTGATTCTGTGCTTGTGCCAAACTTTGTTTTAGAAAGCCGATGACCTTCTACTGAGCGGCTAGTGAGCGGTCCACCTCGCCCACCCGAACCGACCCCTCTAAATAAGGTATGTGCAGCACCGGTTCTTGGCCATATATCACCTCGTATGGAGTCATGTGAATAGCGCTATGGAATGTGGTGTTGTAGCACCATTCCGCCAACGGTAACCACTCCGCCCAACCTCGCGGTCTATCAAAGCACATATAGAGCAGGTAGCTCTCAATGCACCGGTTGACCACCTCTGTTTGCCCGTCAGTTTGCGGGTGGTAGGCTGACGACAACTTCAGCTGAACCTTCATGGAGCGGAATAAAGCTTGCCAAAAGTCGCTCACAAAGACCGCCCCTTGATCACTGACTATAGACGCGGGCAACCTATGTAGCCGAAAAACTCCATCCATGAACACTTGGGCGACCCCCTCCGCCGTGTAAGGATGAGCCATCGCCATGAAATGTGCATTTTTACACAACCTATCAACCACCACAAGGATCGTAGATTTCCCCTTACTCTTGGGAAGGCCATTAATAAAATCCAAGGAGATGTCTTGCCAAACGTGCTCGGGGATGGGGAGGGGTTGTAACAGCCCGGCCGATCATTGATTGCAAGACTTGCCTTGTTGACACACTGTGCATTGCTGCACATAAGTAAGGACATCCGTCTTCATCCTCTTCCAATAGAACATCTTTTTTAACCGGTGATGGGTCGCCGTAACCCCTGAGTGACCGCCCACCGCGCCGTCATGATATAACTGCAGCAAGTGTTGTTTGAGGGCTACATCATTACCCACTACCAATTTACCCTTCTGTCGAAGAATGTCGTGTTGCCATGTGTAGTCGGGTTTGGCGGTACTATCATGCTCTTTTTGCTCAAAATTTTTTTTAATCCGCGCATCTCCATGCCACGATTATTTAACCTTCTCTAGTAGGTCCGAAGTCACCACAGACACCCCAAATACTGCCCCCTCAGGGCCGCCGTTTTCCTCGGTGTAGCCCTCAAACTTTCGAGACAAGGCATCGGCACAGATATTCTCCTTCCCTTTGCGGTAATGAATGACGTAGTCATATCCCATGAGCTTATAGAGGTACTTTTGTTGGGCCGGTGTCACCAACTTTTGATCCGTCTAGAAGCGAAGACTTTGGTGATCCGTTTTTATGATGAATTTTCCTCCTATAAGGTAGTGTCGCCAATGTTGGACCGCCAAAATAATGGCGAGCCCCTACTCTGTTGTTAGACGCATCTGTCTCCACTGTGAAGGTGTTTGGAAAATCCGGTAGTGCCAAGTCGGGTGGTGTAGAAATAGCCTGCTTCAGTTGTTCAAATGCTTGCCCCGCCTCGTCATTCCAGGAGAAGGTGAAATCCTTTAAGAGCCGCGTGAGGGGCCTTGCCATGGTCCCGTAATCTTTGATAAAGCGGCGGTAATAGTCGGTCAACCCCAAAAATCCGCGCACTTCTTCAAGGATGATGGAGGTGGCCAATCCAACATGGCTCGGATCTTGAGGGGATCCGTGGCGACCCCCTTGTCAGAAATGATATGGCCCAAGTAGTGCACCTCCTGAAGATCGAATCCGCACTTAGATTTCTTCAAGAACAAGTGATGTTGCTGGAGCACTGTCAAGGTAGCGGTGAGATGTTCCAAGTGAGCCTGCCAAGATGAACTAAATACCAAGATGTCATCGAAGAACACCAAGATGGACTTCCGTAGTTGCGACTGAAATAATTTGTTCATCAGGCTTTGGAATGTGGAAGAGGCATTTGTTAAGCCAAATAACATAACGAGGAACTCGAAGTGCCCATGATGCGTCTGAAAGGCTGTCTTGTGCACGTCACCCTCCGCCATACAAACTTGGTGATAACCTGCTCACAAGTCAATTTTAGAGAAAAAAATAGCACCATGTAATTCATCAATGAGTTCCTCAATAAGCGGAATTGGAAAGTTATCTTTGACGGTATTTTGATTAAGTTTCCGGTAGTCTACGCACAAGCGCCAACTACCGTCCGTTTTCTTTACCAAGACCACGGGCGAGGCGAACGGGCTGCTACTCGGCCGAACAGTCCCCACCTCCAACATCTCCTTGACCAACCCTTCTATCTCTGTCTTCTGTAGCGGAGAGTAGCGGTACGGTCGTAAGTTGATATCCACCTTGTCATCCTTCAAACGAATGTGGTGTTCATGGCCACGGCTAGGTGGAAGCTTGGTGGGTTTGCCAAACACATCCTTGAACTCCTGTAGGACCGCTGCCAATTGCCCTTCCTGTGGTTCTCCCAAGTCGGAGCCCATCCCTTCTCCGTCCGTACGTAGCTCGTAACCTTCCGCCACCGGCGCGAGTTGTGGGTTAATGCTACAAACCACCATCATGATGCACTGTCCGCCCCCTTTCAAGATCAATTTGTGCATGCATTGTTGCTTTGTCCACGTTCCCGTCATACTTTGTGAGCCCCGTAAAGAGATTTTCCGGCCTTGACTAACAAACTCCATCTGGAGATTCTTAAAGTCCCAATGTACCACCCCCAATGTGATGAGCCATTGGACTCCAAGTACAACCTCACAGCCCCCCAATGGTAACACGAGCATCTCTGATGTAAAAGAAGACCCCTTGCATGCACCATTGAAACTCCTCCACCTTATGAGAACTGGTCAATGTCCGCCCATTCGCAATTGCGACATTAAACATATGGATAGGGGTGAGCTTACATTGCAACCGTGCGGCGGCGTGGACATCAATGAAATTGTGAGTGCTACCTGAATCAATAAGAATGCTAATAGGCTTTCCATGGTACGATGCAATGACCCGCATGGTGTGAAAGTGTGTCAACCCCGTTAATGCGTTGAATGAGACTTGCGGTGCTGCTCCTTCAGATGGTTCCTCCGCCACCATACCAAGGTCTTCGGAATCGTCAGTGTTGAACTCTACCCCTCAATCCTCCAACACTGGTTCGTCATCCTCGTCAGTAATGAGCTCCAACGTATATGATTGGTGCTTGTCTGCACACTGATGTCCCGGTGTAAATTTGCTATCACTGTTGAATTTCCCGGATCTTGGAATGAGCAGGGGTTATCTCAACTTAGAATACTAAACACAACCAGAGACACATGCAGTAACAAGAATCTTTATTGATCACAACAATCTTCTTACATGGCGAGACATACATGGCGAGACATGATTTCGTTAATGTATCAAGCAGAAACAAAATAAGGCAAAACTTAACCGCGCGGACTCAAGAAGAGGTCGTCGATTCTACTACTTCACTTCGGAGTCCGCCTAGTCCGCCTAGACTGCCAGGTTGCCAGACCGCAAACCAAGCTGCGCGGACTGCCCCTTGTACCAATGCTGAGCTCTAGCCGCCGATCTGCAAGCCGCCTAACCGCGAGGTCGCCTAGCTGCCAGACCGCACGAGCTGCTGAAACCGAACTGAACAGGTCGCCTGAAGTAGACGACGATCTGAACCCCGAACCAAGTTGCCAAAGAGAAAACCGCCTGATCGCTGTCCGCGACCTGCTGTTTACCGCCTGTTGCTTAACCGCAGAGTCCGTACTGTCCCTGACCGCAGTCAGAGCCAAGTCCTGGCTTTCCAGTGCTATCTGCACAACCTGCACAGCACAAACCGATCAACTCAATCAAGTCTGGCGGATACCAAAATCCAGTCCGTAGCAACCGTAAGCGGGCTCACTTACTGTTCATTCGCTCTCTTAATGTCGTGATGGAGGGGTCCTATTTATAGGCACGATGAGGAGTGTGGTCACCGCCCTAGCCGATAGGATCACCGCCACGCAACCCACGACGAATACCAAGCAGTCCGCCCAGTTCGCCGCATCCTTGTGCAATAGCCTGCCTGCCTCAGCATCACCAAGGCCGGACTAACATCCCAGTCCGCCTTGTCGCCAAAGGGCCAGGACCCTTGGTCAACACCATGCAAGACTCTGAAGCAACATTGCTTGTCCGCCAACCCGTGGAGACCGCACAGTCCGCTTCCCCCAAGTTCACAGCCTAGGCATCAAGCCAACTACCGAACTCGGCGGACAATGAAAGCAGTTCGCCCGCCTTGCGAACACAGCAACGGTCCGCATAACTCCGAGTCCGCAGCAAGGCATCAACTTGACAGCTGCCGGGCTCTGCGGACAAGGCTCCCGTCCGCGTACAGAGGCGGACACTTCTCCAGTGAATATTCACCAAGCCAGCAGCCAACCCACAGGGCAACACCTGCCGAGCTTGGCGGACTGAGAAGCAGTCCGCGCACTACTGCGCGATCTCCTCGGACTGAGCCAACCATGGACTTGTTCAAAATCAACCAAGTCCATATCACTGGCCACCCGGGCCAGTCCGCACTTACTGGCGGATACTGGCACCAGTCCGCCAAGCTCGGCGAACTCCAGCATCAATCTGCTTTAACCGGCGAATCCCGCAGCTACCACAAGCCGCACAACAAGAGCTGGACCAAGGCATCTGCCATGCCGGTCTGCCGAGCTCCTGTCCAGTCCGCACTTTACCGGACTCTGTGGATAGAGGAGCTATCCGCTTGGTTACCATCTGGAAACATCTTGTTGTCTTGATTACCCGCCAGTCCTGTCCGCGCAGTCCGCGCAATCCGCGCAGTCCGCGCAGACAGTTCGCCCTAGTTGCTCGATCATCAGCAAATCGTTGCCTCCTTGCCGACTTGCCTATTCTCCTATCCAGTCCGCACAGGCCGCGCGGATAGAAATCCAAGGTCGAACAATCTGCCACTTTCACTTCACAATTTTCAACACTCCCCCTTGAAGTGAGAAGTGGCAAGCAACCCCAGCAGTTCCCGTAACCTTGCACCTGGTCCCACTGATAGAGCCTCCGAGAAGATGTCAAAGACATAGTTCTCGCCTTGCCTATTCCGGACCATAAGGGATCCCTCCAGCATCTCCAAAAAAGAGCCATGCTTCCCTCTACCTTCTTTAGCTTTGATCTCCACTTATGCATCACAGGAGTATCACCAATGACCTTGGGCTCATGGTCCCAAGCCTCGCCTCCCTTGAAAATAGTCACATCCTCAACCTTGGTGTCAAACACCTCCTTGACTCCAGTGGTGTCCTCACAGCTAAAAGGACCTTGCTCGATCTGAGGGACTGCAGAGAAACATGAGATAAAACTCACCGAGTTTCCTTCACTGTATTGAGCTGGTGGTTTGGTGATCCTCTTCGATCTCCGAAGACCTTCATCACGGCTAACCACCTCTGCTGCAACTCCTGAACCAGCTCCAATCCTGGGCAAATCTGGAGCATCGCTCCCCTTGCTATCTGAACAAGAAGCCACCACCTTTGAACTAGAAGCACCTGGAGCATCGCTCCCCCTGCTTCCTGAACCACAGGCACCTGGAGTAGAACTTCCCTCGCTTCATGAACCAGACAACACCATCTTCAAACTAGAAGCACCTGGAGCATCTCTCCCCCTGCTTCCTGAACCAGAAGTCTCTGCCCTGGAGCTAGAACAGCCTTGAGCTCCTGGTGACTCAGACAGCTTCAACTGAACCTTTGCAGCAGCCTCCTCATGCCCACTATCTAGCCTGCTCATTTCTAGCCCAACATGTGAGCTATCCTAGTATGACACCAGCTCATCAAAGACAACGTCTCTTGACACGATGAACTTCTTTGTTACTGGATCCATGCACCTCCATCTCCTCTTCCACTCATCATACCCAACGAAGACTAGCTTTGTCTTGAGAGCCCCAGGAGATTGAATATAGCAGGTAGACCCAAACACTTGAATGTGCTTCACACTGGGCTTCACCTTGAACATCATCTCATACGGAGTCTTCACGTTGATCGGATCTAGAGGCATCCGATTGATGAATGAACCGCGCAGGCCATCCCTTCCGCCCAAAAGGCCTTAGGAATGCCTTTACATCGAAGCCAACATTTGCATGTCTCCGTCAACAAACGGATCATCTGATCTGCAACACGACCTTGTTGCGGAGTGTATTCACAAGAGAGCTCTCTCCGGATGTCATGCTTTCTGCAGAAATTAAAGAGCTCAGCAGAACCGAAATCACCTCCGATTCCTGCACTCAACTTCTTGATCCGCAAACCAAGCTGACCCTCCACAAGCTTCTTGAACTCCACAAACAAGCGAAACATGTTCTACTTCTCCTTCATGAAGTATACCCAAGTATACCTCGTATAGTCATCAACCAATAACAGCATATACCTGCTGCCTCCAAGACTGGCAGTGACGGTCGGCCCTAGCAATCTCACATGGATAATCTCCAATGGCCTCTTGCAACTAGTCTGTGCCTTATCAACCTTGAAGCGATCAGCTTCTCCGAGTTGACATTCCGTGCAACTATGACCGTCCTCGAAGGATAACAAGTTAGGCAAGCCTCCTACAAGACTTCTCACCGCCATTGCTTTCAGCTTGTCCATCCTCACATGCCCCAGTCTTTCATGCCAGATAGCTGCACTATCAATGACATTTATCCGATCAGAACTTGTTGCCGTCTCAACCAATTTCTGCCCCTTACTCCCAGAATGAGCAACGTTCGCGGAGTGAAGGATAACCTTACACTCCTTCCTGATGTGGCCTAGCTGCTTGCACTTATAGCACCTTGTTCCTTCATTCCTCTTCCCATCACGCCTAGGAGAATCTCTCCTCTCTTGCTGATATGAAGTAGAAGGACCATCTTCCGCAACCACCTTCCCTTCCTTGTTGAACAACCCAACAAGAGAAGTCCACACCTCCGCAGCTGTCTGACATCCATCGATGCAGTCCAAGAACTCTGATGAGATCAACTGCTTGAGGATCCCTACCGCTTTTGCGTTTCTCTCCTCCCAAGCTCTTATCGTTTCAGCATTGCTAGTGATAGTAGTAATCCTTTGCCTTTCTACTCCGCCAACCACCTCCCAGAGGTCCTCACCAAGAAGAAAGCTCTCCACACAAGACATCAGCTTCTTAAAGTTCGTCTGAGTTAGGAGATCAATACCAAGATTACTTGCGAGTCCTGTTTCCATGATCCAACACTGGTTTCCTCTTCACAGGAGCAATAACAACTTCTAGTTGATCACTGCTTAACCACTCCAACCTCCTCTGATACCATGTTGAATTTCCCATATCTTAGAATGAGCAGGGGTTATCTCAACTTAGAATGTTAAACACAACCAGAGACACATGCAGTAACAAGAATCTTTATTGATCACAACAATCTTCTTACATGTCGAGACATGATTTCGTCAATGTATCAAGCAGAAACAAAACAAGGCAAAACTTAACCGCGCGGACTCAAGAAGAGGTCGCCGATTCTACTACTTCACTTCGGAGTCCGTCTAGTCCGCCTAGACTGCCAGGTTGCCAGACCGCAAATCAAGCTGCGCGGCCTTCCCCTTGTACCAATGCTGAGCTCTAGCCGCCGATCTGCAAGCCGCCTAACCGCGAGGTCGCCTAACTGCCAGACCGCACGAGCTGCTGAAACCGAACTGAACAGGTCGCCTGAAGTAGACGATGATCTGAACCCCGAACCAAGTTGCCAAAGAGAAAACCGCCTGATCGCTGTCCGCGACCTTCTGTTTACCGCCTGTTGCTTAACCGCAGAGTCCGCACTGTCCCTGACCGCAGTCAGAGCCAAGTCCTGGCTTTCCAGCGCTATCCGCACAACCTGCACAGCACAAACCGGTCAACTCAATCAATCTGGGAGGATACCAAAATCCAGTCCGCAGCAACCGTAAGCGGGCTCACTTACTGTTCATTTGCTCTCTTAATGTCGTGACAGAGGGGTCCTATTTATAGGCACGATGAGGAGTGTGGTCACCGCCCTAGCCGATAGGATCACAGCCACGCAACCCACGACGAATACCAAGCAGTCTGCCCAGTTCGCCGCATCCTTGTACAATAGCCTGCCTGCCTCAGCATCACCAAGGCCGGACTGACATCCTAGTCCGCCTTGTCGCCAAAGGGCCAGGACCCTTGGTCAACACCATGCAAGACTCTGAAGCAACATTGCTTGTCCGCCAACCCGCGGAGACCGCACAGTCTGCTTCCCCCAAGTTCACAGCCAAGGCATCAAGCCAACTGCCGAACTCGGCGGACAATGAAAGTAGTCCGCCCGCCTTGCGAACACAGCAACGGTCCGCATAACTCCGAGTCTGCAACAAGGCATCAACTTGATGCTGCCGGACTCTGCGGACAAGGCTCCAGTCCGCGCACAGAGGCGGACACTTCTCCAATGAATATTCACCAAGCCAGCAGCCAAACCACAGGGCAACACCTGCCGAGCTTGGCATATTGAGAAGCAGTCCACGCACTACTGCGCGATCTCCCCAGACTGAGCCAACCATGGACTTGTTCAAAATCAACCAAGTCCATATCACTGGCCACCCGGGCCAGTCCGCACTTACTGGCGGATACTGGCACCAGTCCGCCAAGCTCGGCAAACTCAAGTATCAATCCGCTCTAATCGGCGAATCCCGCAGCTACCACAAGCCACACAACAAGAGCTGGACCAAGGTATCTGCCATGCCGGTCTGCCGAGCTCATGTCCAGTCCGCACCTTGTCGGACTCCACGGATATAGGAGCTATCTGCTTGGTTACCATCTAGAAACATCTTACTGTCTTGATTACCCGTCAGTCCTGTCCGCGCAGTCCGCACAATCCGCGCAGTCCGTGCAGACAGTTCGCCCTGGTTGCTCGATCATCAGCAAACCGTTGCCTCCTTGCCGACCTGCCTATTCGCCTATCCAGTCCGCACAGGCCGCGCGGATAGAAATCCCAGGTCGAACAATCTGCCACTTTCACTTCACAATTTTCAACAGTCACACCAAA
Organism: Platanthera zijinensis; assembly: GCA_039513925.1. Taxonomy (NCBI): domain Eukaryota; kingdom Viridiplantae; phylum Streptophyta; class Magnoliopsida; order Asparagales; family Orchidaceae; genus Platanthera; species Platanthera zijinensis. The sequence continues at coordinate 19,890,347 of CM077086.1, read as the reverse complement.
AGCATAGGCCTTTACTCCGCTTCTCCTCCATTTCATGTTGAGTCAAGCGCGGGTGGTTGCGACGGCCCGGTGATGGCATTGGGGCGCTGCGTGTGTGAGTGGGCTGTTGTTGCCAGGTGGCTGGGGCGGTTGGCCGGTAACGGCTAGGCCCCCCCAACCCGAGTTGCCTCCACTTCCTCGTCGATGTGCTGCGGTGAGTTGATGTTCCTGCAACCGTGCCAAGGAGCACACCTCTAGCAGCGATTTGGGTTGAAACATGCGCACGACGAACTCAATTTCTGGTTTGAGACCCGCCAAGAACAAGCTGTTAGCATAATCTTCGGTTATAGCGACCCTGTGGTAGAGAACATCGAATGCATCCACATACGACTGCACCCCTCGGGTCTGCCTCAAATTCTTAAACTCCCTCATGGGGTCGTCCATTAAGAGAGAACCAAACCGCTCCCTAATAGCTTGTGCGTACTCCTCCCAATACGGCCCTTGGCGAGTAATACGGGCTTTCATGTACGCTTGGTGCCAAAAGAGCGCCTTCCCCTCGACATGGGCTGCGGCAATCTTCACCCGCTGCTCCTCTGGCATGCTGTCTATCTCAAAAAACTACTCAAACTGATAGATCAAGTCCATGACCACCTCACCCAAAAATCGCGGGAACTCCAGCTGCGAGAAACGAGTGGTCAGAGGTCCGACGGAAGTGTGGTGTTGTTTTTACTCCGCGACGGAGCCTGGGGTGCCGGCGCCTCCCGGTCGACCGCCCTGCGCAGCTTTGCAGAACGCCCGCAGCTACTCTGGGAGCGCTTGGATGGACTGCGCCATAGCTTCCTGCGAGGTCTACAAGTTCTCCACATCATTCACCAGGTCCTTCGTCGCCGACGCCATCGAAAGGAAGGCCGACACTGGCTCTGATACTAGTGATGCGCCTTCTTACTTTAGGCAGAATACCTACAGGAACTTCCACAACCAACACACCGAAAACCGGAAACAGAGGAATGGGATACATTGCAATAGATTGAAAGACAAATTGCAAACACACTGATACACACCATCTAAGAGCAAGCTCTGAACAGTGGGCACACTTCGGTGAAGTTCCAGGAGCAGCCGACCCTCTCTAGATCACAAAATGCATAAAGAAAATACAACCCGAACTCAAGCTATTTATATAAGCATAGCCTGAGCAAATACAACCCCCTAAGCATGCTTAATATGACATAATAATAATATAAACCACATACTAACACAGCCAGTCCGGCCGGCACGCAACACATTGCCAGTGCAGGAATGGATCGGGGTTGTCAATCTTGTCGTTCTCGCAAGACAAGCAATCACAGATCTCCTTTCGTTCCATCGCAGCATTGCTCAAAAGAGAATCGATTGCCTTGAATCATTTCTTTTTTCGTTCATTCTCATCGAGTCCATATCGAATCCTTTTGTCGCTGCTGCCGTTTGTAGACCCGGCCGTCGGTCTCGATCGGGAAAAGGAAATACAGTGTCGTCGCCGCCTGGATCTAAGCACGTCGCTGATGTGTGAACTCATATCGCTAATCGAAGGAGGAGGTTAGGTCGCGTGGAAGAAGTATATCTGGTTGGATCATGGAAGATCAACGACCTGTTCGTGCCTCTGTCGTAGATGTGGAGAACAATGACAGATCCTCTAGTCCAGGGCAGATCAACACTCTCTGATCTCATTGTTGCCTCCTGTAGATCAGCTGCAAGGAAGAACAGTTACCCTAACTGTTGTTCTCTAGTTTTCCCAATCCAGGTTTATCCCAAAGGACTTATGTAGTGGATTTCTACCTTCCTTGATATGGTGTATTGGTTCAACACAAATCAGTGCAGAAACTATGATCTGGTATATTGGTTCACTACAAATTAGTGCAAAAAAACTATGATCTATTGAAATTGTTCAATGCAAAATCCTAGAGATAAAAATCTCTTCGCATATTTGTTTCCATTTTTTATCAACATCAGAGTTGTCTGGACCTAAGGTGAGGAAGGATTGTTTCACAAGTGTTCTTTTCTGATTGGATCTAGCCTTCGGTTACCGTGTTCAACCGGAGAGCAGGAGCAAATTAATATTTTGGATTGGATCCGAAGACACTGTCTCGTCTCACGTGGATTAGGTGACTTCTTACTAGTTTTCTGTTCAAACTAAATCTAGATGTCGAGGTGTAGATCACTCAAGATCGTGGAGCTTCAGTCATTAGTTCTCACGGATTTTCAAGTTTGGAAACTTCACGTCCAACTGGGGATGAAAGAACATGATATATTCAACACAGTTCTGAGCGATTTCGACACTACCCGAGAGGATGTGGACAAATATCAGTGGAGTAAGAACGATGTTTTCGGCAGGGACTACCACCTAAGTTCTCTCAATCTTCTTCTCGTTATGGCCTACTGATGTTTTATAAAGAACACTCATGCAAAACGAGAGTAATCATCAACAATAACCAATGTATAATTCTTACCTCCCAAACTTCTAATTTGTAGTGGATCGAACAAGTCCATATGAAGTAGGTGTACACACCTATTAGATTCTTTGCCAATAATGTTTTTAAAGGTAGCGCTTGTTTGCTTGCCTTTTACACATGCATGACAAGGTCTATCTTTAGCGCACTTGACATTTGGGGCTTCACGTACTAAATTCAGAAAAAATAATTTATTAATAGTTTTGAAATTTATATGTGCTAATCTCTTGTGTCATTGGTCACCAAGAGACGCACTATCTTTTGTCAAAAAGCACACTGGTGTAGAAGAGTATATGCAAATAAAATTTAAACAGAAGATATTCCTACTACGAGTGCCTGATAAAATCATTTATAGATTATCAACTGATTTTATCAAACACTTATCTGCATGAAATGCGCTGATGTATCATTTATCGCAGAGTTGGCTTATGCTTATGAGATTGTGTTTCAATCCTTCAACATAAGCCACATCGAAAAAGGATATACTACCATTGGTAATCATACCGTAGCCTTTTGTAATTCCTCTGTCAGAACCTCCAAAGATGAAATTTGGCCCGTTCATGACTAAAGAGTAATTCTAGAGTAGGCTTCTAGCCCCGGTCATGTGTCGAGAGCATCCACTGTCCAAATACCAAATAGGATTTCTGGTGGCCTTTGGATATTCCTGCAAAAATAAAATCAAGTTGCCTTAAGAACTCAAACTTATCTGGGTCCTTGGTCTCTAGTTAGCACACTCTCCCTACGAGTATTAACATTGTGAGTAGTCTTCCTCACATTATTAACTCGAGGAGTTACATAATTTCTGGGAGTAAACCATCAATCTATGGCGAAGTGACCAATCTTGTCACATACCAATAGTCAAATCTGTTGTATCTTTGCCTAATGATCTCCTGCTTGACCTTTTGAGATTGTGGTCTAGCAGGGGCAGTAGAATTGGAAGTATAAGCTTCATGGTGATGGCATTCACATGACTTATTCTCCAAAATAGGCTTTTCAACAACGGGTTTAGCTTTTGGTGCTTCCTGATGTTATGATTGTGATTATAAGGTCCGTAGCTCTGAAGAGTGATCTCCTCAAAAGGTGCCTTGAAGACACTATAACAAAAATTTTGAGGACGAGTCCATCCTTGGTACTAAGACTTGGGCTATACATGAGTAGGCCTAGCAAAGTGACCATAGGACGAGTCAAGATCAAACTCTTTCGTTGGAAGGATAACCTTTTTAAACGAAGTTTGTTCTTAAGGAGCTTTCCCCTTCTCCTTGGCTAGAGCCTTCTTGACAGCCTTATTTCTCCTTTGGGCCTTATTTCTCCTAGAAGATTTACTAGGGGATGCCACATGGCCTAAGCCAGCACCTTTTTCCTGAGCAGAGAATTCAGTAACAAATGGAAGGACTATCTTAAACTTAGAGAAACTTTCAACAAGTTTCCTTTCAGCTTCAAGTTGTTCTTCCAATTCCTTGATGATTTTCTCCTTCAGATTTAGGTGTTCGAGAGTCTTATTATATTCTTCCATTGCATTATGGAAGTCTTTCCTTAGTGAGTCCACCATTACAATTTTCTCCCTTAGATTGCTCTCTTCAGCCTTAAGAGATTTGATCTCCTTAGCCTGAGCTCTTGCAGCTCTAAGACATTTATTGTAGGCTTTGATCAACTCTTTATATCGAGTCATGAGTTCAGACTCCTCGTTAGAGGAACATTTCTCATGATCATGGTCAGAATCATTAGATTCAGAGAGAGGGGTATGAGAGTTTATCTTTCCAGTGAACTGGGGTTCTTCTTCTTCATCTATCTGTGCTATGAGCCCAAAGTAGGCTTCCTCCTCATCACTAGACTCAGATGAGTCTATGTCACTGAGGGTCTTGCCCTTCTTGGCTACCAAGCTTCTTTCAGTCTTCTTCTTATTGTAAGAAGTTTTCTTTTCCTCTCTTCTTCAACCCTCCTTCTTCTTGTGATGGCAGTCAGCTATGACGTGTCCTGACTTATTACAACAATAACAAACAATGTCAGTAGAAAAGTGTTTGTTCTATTTAGGGTGATACCTGTCTTGGCTACTTGAGCACTTCTTGTAATAATCACCATCATGATGTGATCTTCTTGACGAGACATCCTTGTCTTTCCATTATTTCTTCTTGATCAAGAACTTCTTGAACTGTCTTGAAATAAGAGAAAACTCTCATTCAGATAATTTTGAGCCTGAGGTGCTTGGCTCTGAAGATTCTTCTTCACTTTCTTCTTGTGTTGGGGCAGGAGAAGCAACCTTAGACTTCCTTGAGGTGTCTGCCTTTAGAGCGACAGACTTCTTCTTGGATGAAGACCTATTCTTCTCTTTTTCAGCTTTTCTTGAATTTATTTGTAGCTCATATGACATAAGCTTTCCAAAGGGATTTTGAGAGTCTGTCTCTGCTAGCTTTCCAAATTCCCGGACAACACAAATCTTGTTATCACATTCCTTAGTTAAGGATCTCACGAACTTATCATTCAGTTCCCCATTGGTGAATACCTGACCATAGACTCTTAGGCCGTTGATAATCTTGAAGAAATTCTCAAAGGTATCTGCAATGGAGTCCTTGAGACTTGTAAGAATGCTTCATATTTTTGATTTAGAAGGGATCTTCTGTTATCCCTAACTTCTTCAGTGTCTTCTATCAAGATGATAAGAGACTGACACATTTCCTTGGCGGATTGGCAGTGAATCAAATTCTGCAGCATAGAATCATCGACTGCACTTATGATGATATTTTAGCTTTCTTGTCTAAAGAGACAAGTGCAATCTCATCCTTATCAAGATCCATCAGCTTCTTAGGAACTTGCTTAGTTGAGTTAATCGTGGAGGTGGTCATAGGAACATAGGGTCCTTCTTCCACTATCATAAATATCCTTGGATCCACAGATTCCATGAAGAGCTTTATCCTTTCTTTCCACATAACAAAATTGTTCTTTGTGCACAGAGAAAGCTTTGCAAAATCCTTAACTCTGTCCATGCTTGAATCCTCTAAAGACAACTAGGAGCAGATCTGTTAAAGGTGTTAACCTTTTTGATGAACAACCTGCCTCTGATACCAATTGATGTTTTTAATTGTCTATCTAAATCAGCTAGAGGGGGTGAATAAGTGAGGTCTACGTCTTTTTGCGGAATAAAAATTGAACGAACGAAGCACAGAAAATAAGCGCACAAAATATAGAGTACACCATATCTATAGTGGTTCCCCAATTTTGGGTACGTCAACTCTCCACCTCGCTGATCTAACAACACGCTAGACTCGGCTACTTCACTATTATCTCGGATTGAAAACCAATCCTATAACTCGGAGCACGCCCTTACAACTCGATCCACAAAATGGATCTACACTCGGAAGAAATACTTGCTACAACACTCGGAGACAAAATCTCCTACAAGATAAAAAATTTGTTAACAAAATTTTACAGACAAAATATCTCATATCTGAATCTTCAGTCTTTCTTCTTTCTTGAATCTTTGAAGCTTTCTCAGAAATAGGTCGAAGAAGATAAGCCAAAAACTATTCTAGATTTGAGAACTTGGATCAGCATGATCAAGAGATCAATCTGTAGAAGTAAAAGAGTCTTGATCTGTTGATCTAATCTTGCTCTAAATCATAGGAATCAGAGAGGGAGCGGCGGCGAGATCGTTGATGAAGAGCGGCGACGACTTCTCGATTTAGAATATTAGACGATTGAGAAAACATTGTATTTCTCGGATTTTCCTTCTGATACTCTGCTTAGGGTTAGTCGAAATGATTAGACCTTTTATAGGACAAGCCTAACGGTCATAATCATAAAGACAGTACATGTGGACCAATAATCATTGAGATTAATTTTGAAATCCGGTCCCGTCAGACTTAACCAAATTTCAGAAAAATTATCTGCATTACTCGAGTGGAATATGACTACTCGAGTAATCACTTTAACTTCTCGAGAAAAAGATGTAAGGTTCTCGAGACCAATCCTTAGAGAAAATCTTGGAAATAACTCTGGCTACTCGAGTAATAGAATTGACTTCTCAAGAAGTAGCTCGACTTCTCGAGCACAATTGCTTCACTACTCGAGAACTAGATATACTTCTCGAGTACTCTACTTCTGTTACTTGAGACAAAGATAAACTTCTCGAGTACTCGACTTCTGTTACTCGAGACAAAATCTTGTACTACTCGAATAATGGCCTTAGCTACTCGAGTACTATACTTAGAGAAATTTTGAACTAGAATTTTTTGATAACTCAAGAACAAGCAAAGATGTACTCGAGTACTATACAGTTTCTCGAGAACTAACTTCAAATCTTCTCGAGAACTACTTCAGGTACTCAAGTGTTAGACTTAGCCTACTCGAGAACGGACTATAACTCTACTCGAGTACTAAAGTTGCTTCTCGAGTAAAACACTTAGAAAAAGTCTGCTTTTTGAAAATTTTCTTTATTCAAGGGATTCAGCAACTAGTCTCTTCTACAAGTTTAGTGCTTGAAAATGAATTGTATCTCAATAGAGAGGCTACACATGAGTCAACAACATGGATCACACAATGAGAGATTACATTATATGGTCCTATGTTTGGTGACTCATTGTAGACTGACATTGGTCTACACTTGGCAATTAAATCCTGGAAACACAACTCAAACAAGACAACAAATATAACTTAATTCATCTTAGTTTAAGGGTGACTTCAAACAAATCTAGGTTATTGTGAATACAATACCCAACACCTATAGTGGTTTTAAAACTACAAAGGAGATTTGGGATCGCTTGAACGTGTACTTCCAATAGGAGGAGGGATTATTGAAAACTCTCCTTAGAGGGAGATTTTTTAACTATAAATTCTATACAAACTCTTCAATCACCTCTCAAATTATTAAACTTGAAAAACTGCGCTTCAAGTTGGCGGTCAGACAGTCTGAGATATCTAATAATCTCTTTGTGAGTCTAATTCTGTTCAAGCTGACTCCTGAGTGGATCATTTTCAAGGCAAAAATGTTAAAACTGAAGGAGATCACACTGGATGAACTCAAAAGAACATTGGATGAACTCAAAAGGTTCATCCACTTTGAGCATAAATTACTTTAAACTTGTTGGTCGACAACTCCGAACCCAAGCCCTTCGTGACTATGATAGGTAGTAGTCGCCACAGTGCGTCCTTTGAGTGGTGGCTAGATAGTGGTGTTACCTATCATATAATGAAGGATAGAGATCTTTTGACTGAGGTCGTGGAAGTCCAGGAGAAGTTTGAGAACTGTAATGGAGGGGTGACTGAGGTGACCCATGCTGGGAACCAAAATTGTCGAGCAAGCTACGAGGGAGACTAACTGGTAACTAAGTCGCGAGGTCGCGACCTGGTCTCTAAGGAAAAAAGAATCCAAAGTCTCATCTCGTATCCAAGATGAAGAACTCGCGTGTATCCTAACGGGATTTCAATTCTCCTCTACCTTATACCCCTGGGGTCCTATTTATAAGGAAATCTAAATGGAGAGGTGGTCATTTTTATACCCCCACCCCAGTGACTATGCGACTTCCTGGAGGAGCTCGCACGGGGTTGGCGAGTAACATGTCTAGTCGCCTACCTGGCGAGTATGCAAGGGGAGCTCCCCATACTCTCCCAGACCTTCTGCTGTCTTGTTTGCTGACTCTAACTTCTGTCTTGACTTGTTGACCCTGACTTCTGCTGACCTGACTCTGGTGGGGCCCATCCATGATTTGTTGATCCTTCCGTTAGCCGAGTTTGATGTTATTTTGGGGATGGACTGGCTTACGGAGTAACGAGCCATTATCGACTGCCTTTTGAAGGTGGTGACCCTGAGGAGCGAGGGTAAGGTGGAAGTAAAGTTTGAGGGCCTTAGTGGCGTAGCTTGCTCCCTGATTTCGACTATACAGATAATGTGTGTTGTAAACTAGGGAGGTGTTGTGTTTATAGCTTGGCTGGAGATTCACTCCACAAAGTTGATAATAAGAAATGTGTCTGTTGTGGCAGAGTTCGAGTATGTGTTCCCCATGGAGATTTCGGGAGCACCTCCTCACTGTAAGATCCATTTAACGATCGAATTAGTGTCAGAAGCAAGGTTGTGTCATGTCCTCTATTTAAGATGGCACTGAAGGAGTTGACCGAGCTCAAAATTTAGTTGCAACAGTTGTTAGAGCAGAGATACATTATGTTTAGCTCTTCCTCGTGGAGTGCACTGATGCTGTTTATTAAGAAGAAAGATGGTAGTATATGTTTGTGCATGGATAACTGTGCGCTGAATAAGTTGTACGTCAAGAATAAGTATCTGATTACATGGATAGATAATTTGTTCAACTAGTTGGTATAGTCGGTGGTGCACTCCAAGTTGGAGTTGAAGTCGGGATATTACCAGTTGTGTATTCAAGAGGAGGACATTCCTAAGACAACATTTGGGACGAGATATGATCATTTTGAGTTCTCAGTGATGATTTTCGATTTGACAAATGCGTTATCAATGTTCATGGATTTGATGAATAGAGTTTTTTTGGGAATACTTGGATTCATTTTTGGTGGTCATTAACGACATCCTAGTGTATTCGAGATCGCAGTCGGAGCATGGGACTCACTTGAGAATAGTCTTGTAGATTCTGAGGGAGAACCAGTTTTATGTTAAGTTCTCAAAGTGCAAGTTCTGATTAGAGAGGGTGGAGTTCTTGGACCATGTGATCAGTGGTGATGGGGTGGCAATGGATCTGGCGAAGGTTGAAGCCATTAGATATTGGCATGTTCTAAGAAACATGGCGGAGGTCAAGAGTTTCCTTGGACTAGATGGTTAGTATAGGATGTTTGTGGAACTTATTGTGGATTGCATTGCCCCTCACCTCTCTTCCTCGCAAGGATCAAAAGTTTTTTTGGACTCCGGAGCGCGCCTGAGAATTCGAGACCTTGCAGGAAAGGTTAATATCTGCTCCGATCATATGTCTTTCTAGTGGAACATATGGATTTCATATTTTCAATGACGCGTCAGGTTGTAGATTGGATTGCATGCTGGTGCAACATAGTAACTTGATAACTTATGATTCTAGACAGTTGAAGTATCATGAGAGAAATTACCTCATCCACGACTTAGAGCTGACGACAATAAATTTTGCTTTGAAGTTGGGGTGGCATTACGTATATGGCCCAAGGGTGGAGATCTTTACAGACTATAAGAGTTTGAAGTACCTCTTGGATCAGGAAGATTTGAATATGCAGCAGCACAAGTGGGTCAAGTTCCTTGGGGACTATGACTTAGCGATTCAGTACACGCCAGACAAGGCCAATGTTGTGGTCGATGCTTTGAATAGGAAATATTTTGGGCAAGGAAACTGGATTGAAATGCATGATGAAAGGTTGGTACGGGACTTTGAGTCTCTGAGCATTGTTTGTGTGGCTAAAGGTGAGTCTAGCATGGTACATGTTAATTAGATAGAGCTACAACGTGACTTGGTTGATCATATTCGGGAGGCAACTAAAGTTGATGTAGAGTTCCAACCATTAATGGCGGGAGCTCAGCAAGGTGAAGACAATGTCTTGAAGATGATCGGTGGAATATTAAAGAAGAATGAATGGCGTGTACCGTAGTTCTGCAAGCTCCGTGAGGAGTTGATATTTGAGGATCACTTTTCAAAGTACTCCCTTCATCCAAGAAGTACGAAGATGTACTTGGATTTGAAGAAATATTTTTGGTGACTTGAGATGAAGTAGGATATATCTTCGTATGTGAGTCGATGTCAGAATTTTGCCTTAGTGAAGGCTGAGTGTCAAAGGCTAGGTGGGTTCTTAAAGCCTCTTTCTATTCTCAAGTGAAAATTTGACGACATCTCTTTGGATTTTGTGCATGGTTTACCTTGGTTGCCGTAGGATAACAATGCAATTTGGGTGATTGTGGATTTCCTGACCAAGGTGGCTCATTTTATTCCAAATCAAAAGGAAGACAGTGTGAAAAAGCTTGTGGAGCTTTATGTTCGGAACATAGTGCGGTTGCATGGGATTCTGAAGAGTATTGTTAGTGATCGAGATGGAAGGTTTGCGTTTAAGGATTTGAGTTTAGTCCAAAAGTATTTAGGCACCAAGCTTAGGCTCAGTGTCCCATTTCATCCGCAGGCCGATAGTCAAATAGAGAGGACAAATTATACCTTGGAGGATATATTGAGGATGTATGCTCTTGATTTTGGCAAGAGATGGGAAGACCACCTTTTAGGGTGGAGTTTGCCAATAATAATAGTTTTCATGCGAGCACTTGGATGGCTCTGTATGAAGCATTATATGGTAGACAATGTCGAACGCCAATTTCTTGGATTTAGGCGGAAGACACCCATATTTTGGGAAAAGAAGCAGTGGCAGGCGCTTGGGAGTTAGTGCGAATGATTCAGGAGAGCGTGAAAGTTGCTAAAGATCGACAGGTAAAGTATTTTAATGCACGCCACATAAATGTGGAGTTTGTTGTTAATGGCATGGTCTACTTGAAGATCAAGATGTTCAAAGGTGTTTCGCAAATTCGCTGACTCAAGAAATTGTGTTCGAGGTATTTGGGCCCGTTCAAGGTTATGGAGCATGTAGGAGAAGCGGCCTATCAGTTTTTGTTGTCTGAAGAGCTGAGTGGATTACAAGATGTCTTCCAAGTCTCGGTGTTGAGAAAAGCCTTGGTGGAGCTGTATAATGTTGTCGAGTCAATGGCAGTGCAGATGGCAGTGTACTTGAGTACGATGGTTCGTCAGGTTTCTATGGAGGATTCAAAAATTTGGCATTTGCGGAACAAAGAAGTCAAGCTCGTGAATATACCTTGGGATAATTTCTAGCGAGACGAATTCTTTTGGGAGCGCGAGTAAGCAATGCGGGAGGACTTCTCGAAACTGTTTGCTTAAGGTATGTATTTTGTGTTTTGATACCATCTTAAATTTTGATGACAATTCTTTTAAGGGGGGTCGAATTGTAACACCCCAAAAATTCACCTTGTGTTTGGAGTGCTGGGATTGCTGGGTCAAGTATAGCAGGAAAGCTAAAGTGCGACAACAATGCTATTGCCGACGGTAGCCTGTTTTTCCCTTTACCAAACAATAAATGCAATGTCACCGTGTCGTGTTATCAAGCCTATATCGCTGTGTGGACCTCCTGTAGCGTCGCGTAGCAGTCAGATGTGCTTGGAGCTGTAACATCCCAATTCGAGCTTGACCCCTCGTGCGTGTATTGTGTCATCTTAGGTGGTTTAGGCCGGTAGAAATTTGGGAGAGAAAACCCACGGTCATGGGGCGGTAGGTAGGTCCGTGCGGTCAAATAAACTCAATGAATTGTTGAATGGACTCGACAAATCGTCGAGTGATCTCGACGAATCGTCGAGCGAACTTGACGAACGGACTTGACAGAATTTCCTTATGAATCTGTCGAGTGGGGTCCAGCACGTGGTGGGTATACCACTGATGGTAGCATTCGCCTAGAAGTCCTATGTCGCCAAGAAAGGTTGTGTTGCCTCGAAGGAAGCGTGTCATCTTGAAGAAATTATAGCGCGTGTGCGAGCTCAAATAACGTGGTTTGCAAATAATGTATTTTGCAATTAGATTCGTAATGATAATACAAGTCCAACGGAGTCATCCTTTCACGATTCTGACGTCATTTGGACAGATTTGAAGTTTAAGTAAATTGGCCGCAAACGGTCCGGGGAGCATAAAATGAGCGTACTAACATGGATTGGATCACAGATCATTCCAATGGATGCGTGTCAACGAGACGGTCGAATCCTATAGGACAATGTACATTTGTTTGAACATTAAAAATAATAATTATTATAATAACATTAATAATACTAATATTAATAATGATAATAGTTATAACTATAACTATATATATATATCTTTATACTATAAGCAAACTGTTGGTTCCCTAGTTTTTGATTTGGGTCATGTCATCTCTTTTAGGTTTTTTTGACCCAAGATTTATCTATGGTCAATGGTTAGACTAATTGGTAGTCTATCATAGGATAGACCCAGATAGGATAGTTGAGTTTGGATAGAAATAGAAATTTTTTTTAGTAGACTTGTGCTCGATGATAGTCGATTGGCGCTCGACGATCTTCGTATGATGATCGACGATCTCAGAGTTATATGTACTCTGAAGTGGGATCGACGATCTGCTTGCTTTGATCGACGATCGTTTTGCTTCGATCGACGATTTCTGTTTAGACTTTGTTCTGTCTTCAGATCGACGATCTTCTTGTCCAGATCGACGATCTTCGTTCTTTGCTCGACGATTTCTGTCTGCCTTTATCAATATTCATTTCAGATGATTTCCTGTAATATTCAATCTTATTTAAATCATATTCTATTCATATATTTCTTATACATTGATTTAAAAGGTTTTGACGGAATAAAGTTGTTTGTCTTATTAAAGGAAAGAAGTGGATTGTGTACAGCTGTTTTATAGCCGTTAGGCTTGGTTTCCTGTGCCAGTTTGTTAAGTCAAATTGAAAGGATATTTATTTTATCCTTAATTCCTTTTTGGGAATGACAGAGAGATTGCAGGTACAGGTTTCCATTTTTTGTCTTATTCTATTATTTGGAAAGACTTTTTGTGCAGGGCTCGAGACCGTTTCACACAAGAGAAGTTTCTATCTTTTAAAGCAGTCAGCTGAAGACAATAAAAAGATAGACTCAGAAACAAAAGAAAATAACTGTGAGAGAACAAGAGCAAAAGAGAAAAAGAATTTATTCTTCTGCTGCTTCCTGAGTTCATCATGTCTTCAGGAAAATCAACACTCAGTGCTCAAGCTTTCAAGAAGAACTCTCCTCCCAGATTGAAAAGCTGCTGAAGAAGAACAACCATCAACATCTTGAGTCTTCTTCAAAGCTGCATCAGAAAAGGCTTCAAAGCAATCTGGAGTTCCTACACCCTGAAGCAAAGCTTCTTCCTGGACATTCTCTAAGCCAGGGGGAGCTTTGATTTTCTCAGAGCAATCCACTAGCTTCTCTGAACACAGAGAAGACACCTTCAATTTTCTTTTCCCTTAACCTCCTGTAAAAGGGTTATTACTCCCTTCAAAAGTGAACCTCTGGTAGCAGGGCACCTGATCAAAAACCTATGTGTTTGGTTCTTAGGCACCTGATCAAAAGCCTGAAGGGTTTCTAGATCTACCTGAAGCAGATCTTGTGGTGGCAGGGCACCTGAACAAAAACCTGAAGTGGATTTCTACCAGGGTGGTAGAAGAGTGGATGTACCCAATTGGGGAACCACTATAAATCTCTTGTGTTGTCTGGGTGTTTACTTTAATCATTGATCTATGGCTGTGATAGATATAACTAGGTTACTAGTTGCTGTGTTAGGTATAAAGCTCAACTGAAACATCAGTTAGCTTGTGTTTATTCACTACACTCTGATTAGGCTTTAGATTTAAAGATTTTATATTTCAATTCCGCAATTTGCTCAAGAGAAGTGTTTAGAGTCTCTTAATTTTTGAATACTCTATTCAACCCCCCCCCCCCCCCTCTAGAGTAATAAGTATCTTATCCCCTCTCTTTCAATTGGTATCAGAGGGAGGTTGGTTATTCAACAGCTTAACCATTTCTAGGTTGATTGGTTGAACAGGCTAACACCTGAACCATAAGATCTTGTGATAAGATACTTTGATACCATACACTCACATTAGATTCATGGCCCAGCACAAAGATTATTCTAGCACCAGACCTCCAGTATGCAACTTAGCCAAGTTTGGCATCTGGAAGGCAAGAATCAGACTTTACATGAACTCTATTGATGAAGATATTTTTTCCTTTATCTTAACAGGGCCACCAACACCACCTGCTGCTGCTACAATATCTGCAAATCTCAGTGCAGTGCCACCTGTAGACTATAATGAAACTTACAAGAAGGCCAAGATAGCTGATTCCAAAGCTATGAATATTCTGGCCCAGACTATGTCTGATGAGACATTCCAGAAAGTGGCTGATTGTACCTCAGCAAAAGCCATGTGGGACTCACTGAATCAGATTGTAGCTGGTTCAGCTGATGAGAGGAAGGACAGAAGGTCCAACCTCATATCCCAATATGAAAACTTCAAGAAAGAAGAGGCTGAGACTGTAGAAGCCATGTACACAAGGCTCAGCTCCATCATAAATGAGCTGAGGACACTTGAAAAGGAGATCACATTGAAAGAGGTCAATGACAAAATACTGATGTGCTTTCCCAGCACATGGGATCTCAGAATCTGGCCAATCAAGGAGTCCAGAAGTACAACAGAGATCTCAACTGAAGCTCTCCTTGGCAAGCTCAAATCATTTGAGCAAGTACTGAAGTCCAGGGAAGCTGAAGCTAAAGCACCTACTCCAACAAGGAAAGAGCAAACCCTTGCTCTTAAAGCTGATGATGAGTCCAAGGTGACTCAATCAAATGAAGAACTGATGACACTCTTTGCCAAGAGGTTCTACAAGATGGGCAGAAAAGACAATAGAAGAAAGTCATCAAAATATGATGATAAGTCAAGGTATGATAAAACCCTTTCTAAAGAAATTGTTTGTTATGAATGCAGGAAGCCTGGACACATTCTCCCTGAGTGTCAAGAGACAAAGCATAAAGAAAGGAGAAAAAAAAGGAACATGAGAAGCACCACTCCAGAACATCTTCTCGTAAGTACAAGAAGAAAGAGAAATGTCTTGTTGCAAAGACCTGGAGTGATACTGAGGAAGACTCATCTTCTTCCAGCTCCAGTGAAGATGATGAAGAAGAGAAGAAAGCCAAAGAGATTTGCCTTATGGAAATTGATGTCTGCAGCAGTAACTCAACTGCAGAGATGACTGAAGATGAGAAAGATGAATTGTCTGATGAAGATCAGGTAATTGCATCTTATGATTTTACATCTGATGAAATCAAGCATGAATTTAAAACTCTATGCTTAGACTTACTTAGCTCAAAAAAGGAGATTAAATTGCTTAGAGAAATGCTAGCTGAATAAGAATCTATATCAAATGAAAACATTAGTTTGAAAGCTGAACTCACTAAATCAACTGAAGAAATTAAGTTTCTTAAATTGGAACTAGCTAAAGCTAAACTGTTAGAAGATTCACTTAATGGCAGAAGCCTTAAGTTGCTAGAAATCACAAGCACAGTCAACACTAGGACAGGCAACAATAAGTTAGGCTTAGGTGCCTCACCTAGTGAACCCCCACTGCTCCTTGAATACAATCTATCCACTCCAATAAAGTTTGTTTCTGAAAAGGGAATAAACAACACTGAGGTTGTTCAAAAAGCCAAGAAAACCTTAATAAAATCAAGAGAGACAAAAGGAAACAGAAGTTCATAGAAATACAAAAATCGTTGAACGCCCATTGAAGATCGCTAAACCCATCGTCGAACGACAATCGACGATCTCTGAACTCACTTGCTGAGTATAACAACTTAGCAATGAGGGATCGACGATCTCATCCTGAGTCGTCGAACAGAGATCGACGATCGTGGAACCCAGAATTCTATTCTGTGAACCAAGATCGACGATCTGGGTACCGATCGTCGAACATCGATCGACGATCAGAACAAAATTACAAAAATGCTGATAGAAACAACAAGTTTAATAGCAACCCTAGGTCTGCCAATTGGATTATTCCACCTAGGATATCTCATCCCTTAGGATATCATTCTCAACCAGCATATTCTTTTATTTCTAGTTTTTCCTATGTGAAGAACAATGGACCCAAGGTTACCTGGGTCCACAATGTTTAATTTATCTTATTATAGGTAAAGACCTATCCTATCACTCAGGACAAGTGGTATTTGGATAGTGGATGCTCCAAGCATATGACCGGAAATAAGGAGAACCTATCTAGCTTCAAAGCCAAGTTGGGACCAAAAGTGGTTTTTGGTGATTCCAGCTGTGGTCAGATTGAAGGATATGGCAAGTTCACATTAGGGTCAGTGACTTTCAAAAAGGTAGCTTATGTCACAGGACTGAAGCACAATCTCATTTCTGTAAGTCAGCTTTGTGATGCTGGCTATCAGGTTTGGTTTTCTAACACTTTGTGCAATATTACTTTAAATAATAAAAATGTGTTAATAGGTATTAGACAAGGAAATATCTATCTTGTAGACTTTAATTCCACTTCTTCTTAAATTTGCTTATTTAATGAAGTGAGTAGTAACAATACTTTATGGCATAAGAGGCTTAGTCATATTAACCTTAAAAATATATCCAGGTTATATAAATACAACCTTGTTAGAGGTTTTCCCTCTTGCCCCTACAAGAAGGAAGGCCTATACAAGGCTTGTCAGCTAGGCAAGCAAACCAAGAATAGTTTCAAAGCTGTAAACAAAAGTGATTCACCTAGGATTCTATACCTATTGCACTTGGATCTTTTTGGTCCAATAGCTGTACAGAGTCTAGGAGGGAAATTCTATACCCTAGTTATTGTAGATGATTACTCTAGATTCACTTGGGTGTTCTTCTTGAGAACTAAATCTGATAACTTTAAAGTTCTTACAGATTTTCTACTTTATATACAGACTGAGTACTCTACTCAAGTTGCCTTGATCAGAACTGATCATGATACTGAATTTGACTCTCTTCTTATGCAAGAATTCTGTGAAAAAGAAGGTATCAGGCATAGCTTCTCTGCTCCTAGAACTCCTCAACAAAATGGGGTAGTGGAAAGGAAAAACAGAACCCTGATTAAAGCTGCAGGAACATTGTTGGCAGATGCTAATATGCCTCTATCCTTTTGGGCAGAAGCAGTTAGCACAGCTAACTATGTGCTGAATAGGAGTCTGATACATAAACTTAAGGGGAAGACTCCTTATGAATTGTTTAAAGAAAATAAACCTAAAATAGATTATTTTAGAGTTTTTGGTTGTGTAGTTTTCATTCACAATAATAACAAAGAATACATTAGAAAGTTTGAGGCAAAGGCTTCAATGGAAATCTTTTTAGGATATTCCCAAATAAGCAAAGCCTATAGGGTTTTTAATCAATCCACCTTGAAAATTAAAGAGTCAGTCTATGTATCTTTTGATGAATCCAAAATGTTTTACAGAGAGAAGGAAACTTCCTCTAGTAGTTCTTTGCAGGTACCTGAATTATGCAAGAACTTGGATGAGCTGAAACTCTCTCAGGGGATTCAACCAGCTCCTCAGATAATTGATTCAGATAGTGATAAAGATCAGGTAGAAGTGACTGCATCTGTACCAACAGCCAATCTAATTCCACCAGAGGAATTAATTCCAACTGCTGTTGAAGATCACATACCACCAACTGATTATGTCACACTTAGAGATCACCGTACATCTCAAGTGATTGGATACATTTCAACTGGTGTGCAAATTAGACATCAACTAAGTCAAAATGTGATGCTTGCTTGCTTTCTTTCACAGGTTGAGCCCTTAACCATAAAAGATGCTGAGCAAGATCCCCACTGGATCATTGCTATGCAAGAAAAGCTAAACCAGTTTGAAAGATGCAAAGTTTGGAAGTTGGTCCCTAGACCAAAAGGTCAGCTAATTATAGGCACCAAATGGGTGTTTAGAAATAAATTGGATGCACGGGGAATTATCATAAGGAATAAAGCAAGGCTTATAGCACAAGGCTACAGACAGGAAGAAGGCATAGACTATGATCAGACTTTTGCTTCTATTGCAAGGCTAGAGGCAATAAGGATCTTTCTAGCATATGCAGCCTACATGAAGTTTAAGGTGTTCCAGATGGATGTAAAGAGTGCACTCCTAAATGGTGAGCTAAAGGAAGAGGTATTTGTTGAACAACCCCCTGGTTTCATTTCTTCAACTTATCCCTCACATGTTTTAAGTTGGAAAAAGCTTTGTATGGACTTAAACAGGCTCCTAGAGCATGGTATGAGACTCTAGCTAGTTTCCTATTGGAACACAAGTTTGTAAGAGGCATAGTTGATAGAACCCTTTTCATTAAGCACCACAAGGACAACATCCTGTTAGTTCAAATCTATGTGGATGATATTATATTTGGCTCCACTGATCCCAAACTATGCAAAAGGTTCTCAGACCTGATGCATTCTTAAGTTTGAGATGAGTAGTATGGGTGAGCTGTCTTATTTCCTTGGTCTTCAAGTGAAACAAGATGCTGATTGCATCTTCATCTCCCAATCTAAATATGTCAAGGAATTGGTAGAGAAGTTTGGGATGGCAGATGCTTCAGCAATGCACACTCCTATGGCTACTAATGTAGTTATTGATTCTGATGATAAGGGGAAGCCTGTTGATCAGAAATATTATAGGGTCATTGTTGGTTCCCTATTATATCTAACTGCAAGTAGGCCTGATATAATGCTTGCCACATACCTCTGTGCTAGATTTCAGGTAAACCCCAAGGAATCTCATTTAATTCTTCTAAAGAGAATCTTAAGATACTTGAAGGGATGCCCAAATTTAGGACTTTGGTACCCAGCTGAGTCAAAATTTGAGTTAATTGGATACTCAGATGCTGACTATGCTGGCTATAGAGTTGACAGGAAGAGCACCTCAGGGACTTATCAGTTCCTAAGTGAGAGATTAGTCTCATGGTTTTGCAAAAAGCAGACTTCTGTTTCAACTTCAACTGCAGAGGCTGAATATATAGCAGCTGCTAGTTGCTATTCACAGATTCTATGGATTCAAAATCAACTCTTGGATTATGGGTACACACACAGAAACACCAAAATCATGTGTGATAGTACCAGTGCTATTTCTATAGCACAAAATCCTGTGCACCATTCTAGGACTAAGCACATTGATATTAGACATCATTTTCTTAGAGACTGTGTTGACAAAAATAAGATAAATCTTGAGTTTATACCCACAGATCTTCAGAGAAGTGACATTTTCACAAAGCCTTTAGATGAACAGAAACATCTATTCTTTTTGAATCAACTAGGCATGATGAATGGATCAGACTAAGTGAAAAATCCGCTAAGTTGAAATCTGTTCTGAGATCGTCGAACGGTGTTTGAAGATCGTCGAACAGGTTGAGCTATATCGTCGACCCTTGGTCTACGACAGCTCTTTGCCTTTAGAGACAGAAATCGTCGATCGACGATCGACGACTCTGCTTCGGAAATCGATCGTCAACCGACGATCGACGACCGATTCTCTTTTTCTTCATTCAGAGATCGACGACTTTTGTTTATTTCTAAAACGCTCGTCTATTTAGGTCTGAAGATCGTCGAC
Organism: Platanthera zijinensis; assembly: GCA_039513925.1. Taxonomy (NCBI): domain Eukaryota; kingdom Viridiplantae; phylum Streptophyta; class Magnoliopsida; order Asparagales; family Orchidaceae; genus Platanthera; species Platanthera zijinensis. Next base: position 19,870,755 of record CM077086.1, on the reverse strand, counting down.
GGAGCTCGCCGTTTCATATTCTGCCTTCAGAACTATTTCGAGCTCTCGTCCCGCGTTTTCTCCTTCTCTTCTTGCAATTTCTCTCATCCACTCCATGGCAATCTCTTCAGCAACCCTATCAGTGATGAAGTTCGATGCTGGTTTCTTTGTTGACTTTGATTCCTTCAGTACCAGTGAACAAGTTTTTCAGGAAATACTGCGGTTATGTGAAGATCAAGGTCTTAAGAAACTCATGTCCTCAAAGCTCAAACTGCACCTAGCAGAATTCAAGGAATGGGTTTATACATCGTCTTCTGATGACAAAGAGATGAAAGAATCAATCAGCGGTGTGGAGGTAATTCTCACTCCAGATATTCTAACTGAAATTTTTCAGTTAAAGAATGGTTCTGATGAGCTTGAGCAAGATTCTGTTGAGTACAGAAGGATGCTATTAGAAATGGGTCATGCAGAAGGCATCCCATCCAAGCTCCTGAAGGTAAATCTATCTGTTGGTTTCAAGTTTTTGGCGGATTTTGTTGGAAAAGTGCTGCTTGGAAAGCACTCAGCTCATGAAAACATCAACCGGCAACAGTTTGCCTTGATGTCAGCTCTCGTGAATAAGAAAGAAATCAACTGGGCTGGTCTGCTATTTGACTTGATCAGGAAGAAGAACAACAAGAAAGAGGTAACACAAGGAAGGCTGATCGGGTTCTTTCTCTCTCAGAAAGCTTCCCAGCTGTTAGGTTCTATTCCTACAGCAATCAATGCCAGCAAAAGGATTGATTCATCCTTGTTTTCTAAGTGGAAAAGGTTCATTCAGAAACCCTCTAAGGCAAAGTCTGCTCCTATAACATCTGAGAGCATACGGGCTTCTGAAGCCACTTCCCACCCTAATGAAGAAATCCCTGCTTCCTCCTCCTTGCCATCCACCTCCATTGTAATTCTTTCTTCTCCTGTACACCAATCACTACCTGCTTCTCCTACTCCAGCTCATCTAGCTGAGGTAACCAATCTCAACATAGATTCTTTATTCAATCTGCTTTCTCCATCTAACTCCCCAGCTATTTCAAATCATCAATCACCTACTCCAGCTCATGATCATCCATCTCATCACAATTCCCCACTTAATGAAGCCCTTACTCAGACAACCATTAATTCTGATGATGCCCCCTCTAGCATTCCTTCATCATTTCATATTACACCAGAATTCATTGCATCTGTTATGGACCTCATAACTCCTTCAATCAAAGCTATGATAGCTGAGGCCATTGCTCCTCTTGCTTTATCTATCTCTTCTCTTGCTGCCTCCATTCCAACCCTCACAGTCTCTTCCTCATCTAGGGGCCTGGGTTTAGTTCTCACTGAACCCAGGAAGTGGGAGATGCTTGATGAAGATGATTCAGGCCCTGCTTTGGAGTTAGAAAGACTTTTAGAGTTAGAAAGATTTTCAGTCTCAGCTCCAAAGGCAGTAGTTTCAGCTCCAGATACAGTTGCTCCAGATACAGTTGCTCCAGATACAGTTGTTCCAGATTCTATTCTGAAGATAGTTGAGCTCCAGATACAGTCTGATGCTCCAGTAGTTTTGGAAGAGGAACTGGATGCATTCCTTAACTCAGATGATGAGTCATCCTGTGGAGAACTTTCTAATTATATCTCCTCCCCTTGTTCTTTTGATCCTCTCCAGGCCATTGTGCGCTACCAGAGACCAATGTGCCTTCAGTTTTTTGATAGCTTTGTTATTTCTGAAACAATAGCTGAAGCAAAGCTTGCTTTCAAAGTTTGTCTTGAAGAGATTTCCACTCCTATAATTGCCAGACATCTAGAAGGGATCATTACCTCTTTCCTAGAAGATAAATGGAAATCAGTAGAGCTTTCAGCTAAAAGTATGCAAGTTATAGTTCTAGAAGCTGAAACTGCTCCATCTACTCTTTGGGATGACACCCCAGGTCCAGACTTGGACTCTCTCCTAGCCCAAGATATTCTAGAAGAAGAAAAAGAAAAAACTCTTCTGCAAGCTAAAGAGAAAGAGGAGGTTATGCTAAAGGAAATTGATGATCTGTATACAGAACCTCAACCCTCTCATTCTGAGGATGAAGATGAAGATTCTGATGATTATGATGGTAAAAAGAAAAGGAAAAGGTCTGTTCAAAAGAAAAGAAAAGCTACAGCTCCAGCTCCTTCTAATCCAGATAATGATATTCCTTACTTCATTTCGAAAGGAATTGATCCTAAAGCTAAGAATTTTGAGGCTTGGATGTGGTACTCTAAGAATGAACAAAAATAAAGGAAGAAGAGCAGGAAGTACTCTCCTCCTCCCAAGGGAATTCAGAGAGGTCCTCCTCCTCCCTCTGCTGGTGCCTCAGGAAATATTGCTCCCAGAGCTTCTGCTCCTTCTGCCAGGCAAAATCAGTCCTATACCTATCAGAGAAAGGGAAGGCAGCCCTCTCCAAGCAGTTCTAGTGATCAGAGGCAGTCTAAAAGGTCAAACTTTCAAAGAGAGCAAGTTAAAGAAGTTGTATATCAACAACCCACCTTCTCTCCTCCTCCAGCCTCTAGATCACCTTCAAAGATAAAACCTGCTCAGGCCAAACCAGCAAATTTCAATGGAAAAAGAGTTATATATTCAGATAAATTAAGCAAAAAGTATGCTGAGTTTGTTCCTCCATCCAGTCTTATAATTCAAGAGCCAGTAGATATAAATGTCAAGCCAGTTCAAGTGCAAATTGAGAGTTTCTTAACTCAATCAGTAAAATTCAAGACTATAAATCCATTGGATCCTTCTAATGAGAATGCCTATGAAAGTCAAGAGCTTGATCATAACTATAAAATGGCTAGACTGTTAGAATTGGTTGGATCTGCACAAATCAGGAAAGCCAAAGCTGAAGGAAAAAGATATCTCAGGATTCTCTACCATGTCAAAGTACAGAAAGAAAGAACTGGACAGATTTCAAGTCAGTTCAGAGGTTTTTGATGCTTCCAAGTATATGGAGAAACATCCTGAAGCTGTTCTACCCAAAGCTGTAGAGCTAAAGATCATTGGAGAGCAGGACTTGAAGCTGTCAAAGAAAGATGCTTATTATCCAAATAGGAAAATCTCCTTCTCCCCTGCTTCTTCTTTTCTTCCTTCAGATTCTATTGATAAACAATTGTGACTTCTGTGTTGCTCATCTATTTCATTTAAATCTATTTGTTGATTTATTTGTTGTTGTTTTTATTTTCATCTGACTATCTTAGATCTGTTAGTGTTTGAGTGACATCACTCAAATAGGGGGAGATTGTTGGTTCCCTAGTTTTTGATTTTGGCCATGTCATCTCTTTTAGGTTTTTTTGACCCAAGATTTATCTATGGTCAATGGTTAGACTAATTAGTGGTCTACCATAGGATAGACCCAGATAGGAAGTTGAGTTTGGATAGAAATAGAAATTTTGTTTAGTAGACTTGTGCTCGACGATAGTCGATTGGCGCTCGACGATCTTCGTATGATGATCGACGATCTCAGAGTTATATATACTGTGAAGTGGGATCGACAATCTGCTTGCTCAGATCGACGATCGTTTTGCCTCAGTCGACGATTTCTGTTTAGACGTTGTTCTGTCTTCAGATCGACGATCTGCTTGTCCAGATCGACGATCTTCGTTCTTTGCTCGACGATTTCTGTCTGCCTTTATCAATATTCATTTCAGATGATTTCCTGTAATATTCAATCTTATTTAAATCATATTCTATTCAAATATTTCTTATGCATTGATTTAAAAGGTTTTGACGGAATAAAGTTGTTTGTCTTATTAAAGGAAAGAAGTGGATTGTGTACAACTGTTTTATAGCCATTAGGCTTGGTTTCCTGTGCCAGTTTGTTAAGTCAAATTGAAAGGATATTTATTTTATCCTTAATTCCTTTTTGGGAATGATAGAGAGATTGCAGGTACAGGTTTCCATTTTTTGTCTTATTCTATTATTTGGAAAGACTTTTTGTGCAGGGCTCGAGACCATTTCACACAAGAGAAGTTTCTATCTTTTAAAGCAGTCGGCTGAAGACAATAAAAAGATAGACTCAGAAACAAAAAGAAAATAACTGTGAGAGAACAAGAGCAAAAGAGAAAAAGAATTTGTTCTTCTGCTGCTTCCTGAGTTCATCCTGTCTTCAGGAAAATCAACACTCAGTGTTCAAGCTTTCAAGAAGAACTCTCCTCCCAGACTGAAAAGCTGTGGAAGAAGAACAACCATCAACATCTTGAGTCTTCTTCAAAGCTGCATCAAAAAAGGCTTCAAAGCAATCTGGAGTTCATACACCCTGAAGCAAAGCTTCTTCCTGGACATTCTCTAAGCCAGGGGGAGCTTTGATTTTCTCAGAGCAATCCACTAGCTTCTCTGAACACAGAGAAGACACCTTCAATTTGCTTTTCCCTTAACCTCCTGTAAAAGGGTTATTACTCCCTTCAAAAGTGAACCTCTGGTGGCAGGGCACCTGATCAAAAACCTGTGTGTTTGGTTCTTAGTCACCTGATCAAAAGCCTGAAGGGTTTCTAGATCTACCTGAAGCAGATCTTGTGGTGGCAGGGCACCTGAACAAAAACCTGTAGTGGATTCCTACCAGGGTGATAGAAGAGTGGATGTACCTAATTGGGGAACCACTATAAATCTCTTGTGTTGTCTGGGTGTTTACTTTAATCATTGATCTGTGACTGTGATAGATATAACTAGGTTGCTAGTTGCTGTGTTAGGTATAAAGCTCAACTAAAACATCAGTTAGCTTGTGTTTATTCACTACACTCTGATTAGGCTTTAGATTTAAAGCTTTTATATTTCAATTCCGCAATTTGCTCAAGAGAAGTGTTTAGAGTCTCTTAATTTTTGAATACTCTATTCACCCCCATCCCCCCCTCTAGAGTAATATGTATCTTATCCCCTCTCTTTCACAGACTTCAAAATAGTCATGGTGTAACATTCGTCTTTCCAAAATATCCCTCATTCATGGTGTAACATTCACTTACCCAAAATACCCCTTAATATCTTCTTTTTATTTCAAAAGATTTGATTCTTGAGTCATTTCTACTTTGTCACCAATATGTCCTGCTCAAATTTGCGAATGGACGCGGTAATAAAATCGGAATGCTAAACGCGCTAATATGTCCCGCGACAAATGTCGCCCCCACGACAAATGTCGCCCCCGCGAAAAATGTCTCCCCCGCGACAAATGACCCCCGGTAACAAATGTCGCCCCCACGATAAATGTTGTCCGCACGGGTCCCCGTGCACGACTGCTTGTATATGCATATATATATCTACATTACTTCGAAAAAACTCCTACCCCCCCCCCCACGTGTCAAACCCTTAAAAAAATTCTCCCGGCACCACGCTACAGGCCTAAAAATCCATGGGAGGATCAAATTTGAAACGCCCACTCCTTTGGCTCCTCCCAAAAACTTCGCTCAAACCCCCGCTGCAAACAAGAAATGCAAATAGGCGCTGCAAACTGGGGCTGCTCCAACCGCCGTTTGCCGCCGCCCGTTGGCCATCCCAGTGCTCCGCCTGTCGCGCTGCTCCGCCTGTCGCACTTCTTTCGCGGTCGCAGTCCTTCGCCGATGTGTACTTCATCCTTTGCACCTCTTTCGCGGTCGCAAACCTTCGCCGCCTCCTCCATCGTCAGTCCTCCCTCACGGTAAGCTTTCCCTCAACCCTCTTCCACAACTCACTCTCGCTTGATTCTCTCTCCCCCATCTCTCATGGCACGGCAGAGCATGGCAGAAATCTGCCTCTGTTACCCTCTTACACAACTCACTCTCGCTTGATTCTCTTTCCCCCATATCTCATGGCACGGCAAAGCACAACAAAGCACGGCGGACATCTGCCTCTGTTCTACTTTTGTTTATTCTTGAAGTTCTAATTTTGCTGAATTTTGCCTCTATTCTTTTTACTAATTCTGCCTCTGAACTCTAGGGAAGCAGGACCACGTCTCCCAGGCTCTAGGAAATAATTAGAAGTGTGCATCGATGGTATTGATAATTTTTCAGCATTTTTTTCACATGCTTCAATCGTTGAATGTACTTGTTTGGATCATTCCCTTCCTTGATTTTGAATCAGGAATACTGTTGTTATGCTTCAACTTTTATACTTTAGTTTACACTAATGAATGCATATGATTCATATGCTGATCAAGGAACCGTCATGGATGGACTCAATCTTTGGTAATTTGATTCTAGGTAATTTTTTTGGCTATGTTATTCCCATATTTGTTGTGTCAACTTTACAGATCAACCTTTTTAAACAAAAAAATAATTCACGCATTATATTTTTGTTTTCGTAATAAAAAGATTTTTTTCAAATGCTGCAGAGTACAAGTGCTTCGATAGGAACATCATGTCGCTGTGAGGAAATGCAAAACACATCCCAAAGACATGCACTAACTATAGAACAATGTGAGCAGAGAAATGCAAGGCGTAGATATCTACGCTCGCAAATGTCAAATCTACACACTAATAATGTCCAACTCTCAACACATTCTTCCATTCATTCACCGTCAATTGCTACAACAAGAAAACTTATACAAAATGCGCAGCGAATTGCAAGAAGGGTTCGATTTTTACACCTTCAACATAGGCGACGACACATAGCAAATACATCTACGGTGACTTGCAATCAAAGCTCACAAAACAACCTGGCCGTCAATCCTCCCTTGCAACCTGCAAATCGTAAATACCCTGCTTCTCCAAATTTATTTTGACAACTACGGTATAAATAATGCAACTTTCTTCATATTTGTAGACTTCTCAAGCTCGATAGCCACTGCTGGGGATTAAAAAAGAACGCAAAAACTGGCAATGCAGCGTTCTGCAAGAGTCGTACGAATGCTAAAGCTAAGAGAACTGCGTGTACATCGCGATGGCCATGGCATTCAACCTCCAACGGACAATCTTAATATTGATCCCATTCGAGACTCACTGTTAATTGCCCAAGAAAATGCTCGCCGCGCAAGAATGCAGAAACTAACTGATATGAGACGTCAACGTCAGATACGACAAAACCAAATTGACCAGATAATTATTCCGGGTACTTTTACCTGTTCTGAAGAACTCTTTCACAAATGTGTTTATTCACCCTTAATGAGTTATCTGAATTCTATAGTAGTCGGAAGATTCACTATCTCCAACATTCAAACTCCATTACGTTTTAACTTACCACCAGCACATCAAAATGAGGCGTCTACTTCTGAGCAACAACCACAACTACCACACCGACCACCAACAGAAGCAACTATACAGACATCAACAACTACATTCCGTATGTCAGCCCGACAAAGTGACCAAATAACTAGAGTCCAACGAATGCAGCTCCCTCCACCAAATTATTGTATACATTATAATGCAAAATTGTTTATGCACAAAACAAGCAGTTTATGTTATCGAGATGAAAAAATACGCATTCTAGTAATACCAGCGCCAGAAAAACTCTACTCACTGTTTATAGATCAAACTGCTCAAGGATGACATTTTAGGCAAAATATATGTTCTTACAAATACTGTTTCTCATTTACCTCGATGGGAGTCAACCTGGACTCGGACATACCAGGGCCAAACGATGGAATTTACACTTTCAGAGCACACGACGTTATACATCACTGGTTGGGAAGCCTACTACTGCCACAGGGAACTCGCCCAAGATTTCTGCAAATGTTCATCTACGACACAGAGCATGAGACAAAACATCGCCTGGCTGAGAACACTACACTACAAACAGAAATGCTCGAAAAGATTAAGCACATACTCAACAGATACAATCCTTTCGTCCAAACACTGAGACAACTTGTGCAGAGACCTGATATTCTAGATTGCAGGTTACTTATACGTGAACGTCCAGCCGCAGATCGTCAGTACAATCTACCTACGGCATCACAAGTCGCTGTTGTACTGGTCAGTGCAGAAGACATGCTGGGTTCAAATGACAAAGACATAATTATGCAGACCACCGAAGGTCAATTACTCAATATCAAATACTACTCTGGGTATTATGATCCCTTGTAGTATCCATTATTATTGTCGCATGGTACATATGGGTGGTCATGCAATCTAAACACAACACAAGTAAGAAAGGTCTCTTGCTTTGACTACTACTCCTACTTACTACAGGTATTAGAATATGTAAATATGAAGATTTTCAAGTATATCTTATCTTCAAAAAATTAAATTCAATTTTCTTATGTTTTCTTTACATCAAGATACGTCAGCATTCACCATCATTGCTTCTACTTTGTGGTCGTCTACTCCAGCAATATGTAGTAGATAACTACGCTAAAATCAAAACTCATAAGTTGTTGGAACCCCATCTTGTTTAGGGGTTATTTGGGCTAAGTTCACAATTAGGGTTATTAGATGACCCACATTGTATAGTCTAGGGTCATAGGTCTTTATCAGGGTCTAGATCAAGTCAGCAAACCTAGAGTGATTGCTTTTCACCTTCAGAAGACTTAGACACAGAAGACCTCTAGATAAAAGTAGTTTTCTAAGAGTCAGAAAAAGCGTTCGACGATAGCTGAACTCAGCTCGACGATCGTCAATCTCAGGTCGACCAACTCAGAGTTTCTTCTCTGAGTTGACCTCGACGAAAGTTCAGCTGAGATCGACGATCTGTGAGCTTATACCAGAATCTCAGCTCGGCAAATTTGAAGCTCCGTTCGACGATTTTCTACTTCTTGTCTACTATCTTCAGTTCGACGATATTGGATCTCAGGTTGACGAAATTTGTTGAGTTCGACTATTTTCTCCCAGATTCAGTTCGACTATTTTATGATGATTTCAGTTCGACTAAGGCAGAAGTATTTCAAATTATATTATATGTCTGTAATGCTCTGGTAATTAATGCTCAATATTCTTATAAATATAGTCGTTCCATAGCAGCATTAATTATGGTTTTCATAGAGTAATTACTTGGCTTATTTATTTTGACAATTGAGGAAATTCATTTAATACAAATTCTAGTCGTTCAACTCCCAGATTTTCTGCAGTCAATCAAGGAAAAAGGAATTCAAAATTCAAATGCTAAAATCTGCAAGGATTATATATAAGATTTTTGTTTTTCAAGACAGCCAGCAGTAATACATACAGATAACAATAACACATAGAGAAAATCAGTCAGGCATACATTCTTGCTTCAGGAAGTTCAAGAGACAAAATCATCAATATTTGTTTGAAAGTTTCCCGAAGATCTTCAAGCAGTATGAAGGCCTACACCCTGAGCAAAGCTCTCTTTCTCCTGAACAATTCTACATCTTAGGGGGAGCTTTGACAACAACAGAAAATCCAGTAGTCTTCTCAGATTATTGAGAAAGAGAAGACATCATCATTTTCTTTTCTTTACTATAAAAGGGTTTTTAACTCCCTTCAAAAGTTATCCTTTGGTTGTCAAGTCTTCTGATCAAAAGACTTTGTTTGGTTTTTGGGCACCTAGTCAAAAGCTCAAAGGGTTGTCAGATCTCCCTTGAAATAGATCTTGTGGTAACAGGGCAACTAAGCAAAAACCTGTGGTGGCAGGGCACCTGATCAAAAACCTATAGTGGATTCCTACTAGGGTGGTAGAAGAGTGGATGTACCCAAGTTTTAGGGGAACCACTATAAAATCTTTATATCGCCTGGTTGTTCTATTTTTTATTTTCTGTGTTGTGATTTCTGTGTTTTGTTTTCTGCCCTTCTACATATAGTTATCACTTATTTTAATCCGCAATAAAAATTAATCAAAAGTTTTTAAAACTCTATTCACCCCTCTCTAGAGTTAGTGTGATCTATCTGTTCTCTTTCAATTGGTATCAGATGGTAAGGTTGCTTGGTTTCACAGGCTAACATCTGAACCAAAAGATCTTTGATAGATCCCACTTACTCTATTGTCTTTTCCTATCATGGCATAAAATAAAGAATATTCAAGCACCAGACATCCAGTGTGCAACCTTAACAAGTTTGCACTTTGGAAGACAATGATTAGGCTGTATATGAATTCCATTGATGAAGCCATCAACAATTCTATTTTGACAGGTCCCCCTATTCCTTCTACAACAACCAGTACAAGCACCAGTAGTTCTGTAGTCGGCTTGTTCCCAGGAGGTAACCGGGCGGATAGGATTGGTATCCACGAGAGTGTGGACTCATCTGGAGTTCGCCGAGTCCGGCATATTGCAGACTCTTTTGGAGCTCACGAGTTCGGCATAGGCTTGTGCTTTGGACTTGCTTTGGTGGAGAGGTTTGGTGTAACCTCGAAGTTCGTCGATTAATGCGGACTTGTGTTGAGTCTGTCGGATTGTGCAGATTGGTTCTTAAGTACGCCGGTTTGAAGCCCACTCTATGGACTCTTGGTAATGTGGACTTGGTTTTGGTTTGTACCAAGTCCAGTTGTGCTCAGTCCACGAGTTCGAGCGGTTAGCGCAGACTGCTTTTCTATCTGTCGAACTCGGCAGCTTGTCAGCTTGGTATAATTGCGGGATTGAAGTGTGCGGACTGGAGCAGTGTCCGCAGGATATTGCGGACTGGTGGCGGTATCCGCAGTGTCCGCCGGTAAAGAAGACTTATGCAAGTTCTGACCTTGGTCGATTTGCTTATACGGCCTTGTCAGGGCGACAAGGCGGGCTGGCTTTGTGTCCCCATTGTGCGGATATGTCTTGTACTCGCCGCGAGATAGGTGGTGATCCTATCGGCTAGGGTGGTGACCACACTCCTCTCCACGCCCATAAATAGGACCTCTTGTCACATCAACAGTACAACTGAATGAACAGTAAGTGAGCTCGAGTGATTGTTGCGGACAGTTTTTTATATCTGTGCGGTTTGAGGAGTTAACCGGTGTTTGTTGTTGCAAATTATGCAGATAACGCTGAGAAGTCAGGGACTTTGTTCTGACTTGCGTCATGGATCAGTGCGGACTCTGCGGTTACAATCGGCAGTTAGCAGCAGGTCGTGGCTTGCGACTAGGTAGTCTTCTCTTTGGCAACTTTTTCCCAGTTTAATAAAGTCGTTTGCTTCTAACGGTTTGTTCTGTTCGGCAATAGCTGTGTTCATTGCTAATCTGGTGGCTAGGCGACCTCGCGGTTAGGCGGCTTGCAGATTGCGGACATAGTTTCTTCGACATTGGAATAACGGGGTGCCCGCGCGGTCAGGTTGCGGTCTGACGACTTAGCGGCTTTAGCGGACTCCGTAGATCAGTTCGACAGAGTCGGTGGACACTTTTTCGATCCGCGCGGCTAGCTTTTATTTTATTGTTTTTTCTTCCATCGGGTACATTGGCGAGTCATGTCTCGTCATGTATGCATCGCATTGTAAAGATTTTTGATAGTACAAGATTATACTTTCTCTTATGTTTTCATCTGATTTGATTGAGTGTTCCTGCAACCTAGTTTACTGTTTTTCGCATCTCACAAATTTTTACAGATTTATATCCTCTCACAGGCCACCCACAAAAAAATATTTTATACATTTTTTTGTTTGGAATCGATGATCAGGTTTATTTATATAACGAGTAGCGGCATGTCGCCCTCGCCTTCTCTTGAAAGCCCTGTAGAACACAAACAGATAGTGGATGTTTGGTCAGCCCCGATCCGACCATATGATTTTTCACCTCTTTCCGAGGTTTTCCACGTTAAAAAAATCTCTATTGTCAACCATCTCGTTCTCAATAATTATTTGCGCGCTCGACCGCTCCTGGGCTATGACAATGCAATCTAGGCCGGTTTACGGGAACCTTTTAAAAAAAAGGATAGGTACATCCATGATTAAATAGAAAAATAATTAAATCACCAATGAAATTTAAAATATGTTTTAAAATAACTAATTTTGATTTACATGCTCCCACAGGCTACCCACAAGAAAATATTTTATACATTTTGTTTGTTTGTTTTTGATGGCCAGGTTTAAATATATAATATTTTGTTGGAATGGGTGGCCGGTCACCTAAGAAAGTCTTCTGCCTGTGGATTCCTCTCAGTATAAATAAGGCCAGGAGCCAACCTTCTGAGTACTTCAACTAATATATCAATTTATATCTTCGGCCCAATACATATTAATTAATGGAGTTTTCCCAGGGAAGAATGGTTTCAGCTCTCCTTCTCCTCCTTATCCTTCTCCCAAGCACCACCGGTGAGTATTCCATTCTCTCTCTCCCTTTATATATATATATAAGGAAATAATGATGTGATGCTAATATTAATCTTCCTGTTTTTGAAGTGATGGGATTATATTACGCAGAGTATACCAGAACTATAAGACTAAAAAAAATTTGTCAACCCCAGAGCTGCTTGAGTGCATGTAAGCGTCAAATGAAGAAGCCTGCTATTGGCTGTTTCTTGAAAGAGTCTTACTGCGGGAATAGACATGTGGTGTCTTTCACAAGAAACTGTGTATGTGTATATTGGAGTGGCAGTCATTGTTGTCTCTTTAATCCCATATACTGCCTCAATGACCCCAAAATAAATGCAGTTGATTCAACGAATGGAGGATTAATGTAGGATGGCTTGAAAAACATTTTTCTGGGAGCATGCAAACTTTGTTAATTGCGCGAAATGTTGGTGTTTTTCGGGGGTTGACCAGGGTCAACAATATATTTATTTAATGGAGATGAAAATAATTAGGTGGCATTTAATGTGATGGCCACGTGTCAAATTCTTATTTGTTGTGCTATCCTATATAAAAGCTTGGATGTTGAACTTTAGAAGATGATGAGATAGTAAAAAAATTATGTCTTCCTCCTGGTATAGAACGCTACGCTGCAGCGTTTGGTGTTTGTCTTGTATTTTCGGTTTTTGATCCTGGCAGCCGCGGGAGTGGGGGTGAGACGGAGTGTGTGTGAGCAGCCCGGGAATTTGGTCTCGCCGGCCCGTCTCGCCGAGATCTCGCCTGCTCGTCTCGCCTGGGTGCACTCGCACGGTGTCATCCCGCCGGAGCTCTTGCCATACCACTTCTGTCGGGTGTTCACCCCACCTCGCCGGGAAGTCCCCCCGCCCGAGAGGTTGATCTCGCGTGCGAGAAGGCGGTCACGCCCGGTGGCACCTCGCCGGGCCGGTCTCACGGGAGGTGTTCTCGCTGGATTTTTGAAGTTGGTGTCTTGTTGCTTGTACGTGTGTGTGTGCCTACCTACGCTTCCAACACAAAATCTTAAGAGAATGCATGTATCGTCTGTTTGTCGTTTCTCCCAAATCATCGAAGATAGTTTTAAATTTATGTAATAAGTTGTTTTGCACTTATGCATCAATTCACCCTCTCCTCTTTGGGTGAGTACTTTCATTGATCTCTTGCCCCCACAACAAGTTGGAAGCGAAGAATGTGGGCACAACACAAGTATAAAGCAAAACACTTCTTGATTATAACAACAAAACACACAATGAGTTACAACTCAACACAAGCACACGCTAGATTACGCAGACAAGTTCAATCACGACTATAACCCGCTGCACTTGAAGCTTTGCTGCTCAAAACTTATCCGCAAAATTGCTATCCGCCAAGCTTGCAGTTTACAAAGCTTTCTGTCTGCTATCCTACAAGAACAGTCCGCAAGAAACTGATGTCCGTCCAACTCTCCAAGAAGAGTTCGATCTGCTTTTCGCCAGGAAGAATTCTACATTTCTGAGTTGTGATAAACGGAGTTAAAAATATGTGTATCGTATAACAGGGAAGAGCAGGGATTTATAACATAAGTGGAAATTATGTGTTGATACAGAAAAGTGTTCTGCACTTTTTAATAATATATATATGAAAAACAAGTCAGCCTATTGTACAGGCTATATATATAAGACTGCTGACACATAGGAAGAGACAATACACGGTTTTTATGGCACCGTTTCATACATTAAATTAAAAAGACATGTAAGCTTTTCTCTTCTTTTCAGATCGACGCCTCCTTTAGGTCTTTGCTTCTGCGCCAAGAAAACCTGCAACTTCTGGAATCGCCTTCTTCCCTTTCTGTGACGAGGAGCTGCCTTCTGCTGCCGCAACTCTTGAGCTTACGCCAGCTGCTTGTATTTTAACACCCCCTCTTAAGCTCGAGAGGTCTTCAACTCCTATCTTCATCCTCAAATATTCATAGCGAGGTCTGGGCAAAGGTTTAGTGAACAGATCCGCAAGTTGCTGTTCTGTAGATAAGTGTCGCAGTTTAATCTCTTTCTTCTCTATATTCTCTCTGATATGATGGTATCTGATCTCGATGTGTTTAGTTTGGCTATGAAAAACTGGATTCTTTGCTAAGGCTATTGCCGAAGTGCTATCAGAGAAAATGACTGTTTCTTCTTGTTTTTCAGAAAAGATTTCACCACCGAGTCTTTTAAGCCAGATGGCTTCGGTGGTTGCTCTGCTTAGCGCCATATATTCTGCTTCTGCAGAACTGAGGGCAACTGATTGTTGTTTCCGAGAGGACCAGCTTACAACATTTTGCCCGATGAAGAAAATGTATCCACTTGTACTTCTTCTATCTTCAATTGATCTTCCGCAATCTGAGTCTGCATAACCTGTAAGTAGACTATGATAATGGCTTCGATAGATGAGACCATAACTTTTGGTCCCCTGAATATACCTCAGTATTTTCTTAGCTGCTTCATAGTGGGTTTTGGTTGGACTATTCATAAATCTAGAAATAGCGTTCACAGAAAATTTTATGTCTGGTCTTGTATTGGTTAAATAAATCAAAGAACCAACCAAGCTTCTAAACGCAGATGGGTCTATCATTTCTTCATCTTCTTTGGCTGGAGACAGAATTTCATTTGGAGACATGGGTAGAAGAACTGGGTTACACTCTTCCATTTTAAACTTCTTCAGTAAATCTTTAGCATATTTTTCTTGTGAAAGTGCTATGCAACTTGAGCTTTGAAAAATTTGTAGACCCAAAAAGAACCGCAATTGACCCAAATCAGTCATCTCATATTTGCTCTTCATATCATTTTTAAATTCTACTACCATACTTGCATTGCTCCCAGTGAAAATGAGATCATCCACATATACACAGACTATGAGCTTATTTCCATTTTGCTGTTTGAGGTATAAAGAGGGATCATAATTGCTTCTAGTAAATTGTTTAGAGAGCAAGTACTTATCCAAGTTTGCATTCCAAGCTCTTGGTGCTTGTTTCAAGCCATAGAGAGCTTTGATTAGCTTGTATACCTTATTTTCTTCTCCGGCTATTTCATATCCCCTTGGTTGTTCAACATATATGCTTTCTTCTATCTCGCCATTCAAAAATGCTGATTTAACGTCTAACTGAAATACATTGTAGCTATACTGTGCAGCATAAGCAAGCAGTGATCTAATTGTTTCCATTCTAGCAATAGGTGCATAGGTTTCATGAAAATCTACACCTGGAATTTGTGAGTAACCTTTTGCTACAATCCTTGCTTTGTACTTGTGTATGGAGCCATCTTCATTTTCTTTTAGTTTGTAGATCCATTTTAGACCTATTACATCAGCTTATGGTGGTCTTGACACTAACTGCCAGGTATTGTTTTTTTATTGCCATGCTAATTTTCTCATCCATAGCTTGTTTCCAGGCTGGATTGTTACAGACATCTTCAAAATATGCTGGAGAGATGATATTGAAAGCTAATCCTCCTCTAGCATAGATATCACTTATAGATCTTGTTTTTAAAATGGGTGATGATGAATCTGGGTTGACTGAATTTCCAGAAGTATTAGTAAAATCTGGTGACAGTTGTATTTCACTGTTATCTGTGTATTCAGTCCTTGGTGTTTTAGTAATGGGAGATTCAACCTCAGTGATTTCATTAGATTGGATGGAATCTTCCATTTCTTCATCAGTATGAATTTCTATACTTGATGGCTGTCCCAGATCTGAACTCCAACTTTTACTTTCATCAAACAGAACATCTCTTGAAATTAAGAGTTTTTGTTATTCAGGTTGATAAAGCCTATAAGCTTTTGATTCTCCACTATAACCTATAAAGATGCATTTTACACTCTTTCTATCAAACTTTCCTCTGTCTTCTTTATGTATAAGTGCATATGCAATGCATCCAAAAACACGCAAATGATTTACATTTGCCTTTCTCTTATAAATGACTTCATATGGAGTCTGGTGGATTAGAGCTTTTGTAGGTGATCTATTGAGTATGTATGTGGCAGTATGGGCTGCTTCAGCCCAGAATTCATGAGAGAGATGCTTACTTAACATCATTGTTCTCATCATTTCAACAATTGTCCTATTTCTCCTCTCAACAATACCATTTTGTTGAGGTGTTCTGCTGGCTGTTAACTCCCTTCTAATCCCTTGTTCATTACAATAATTGGAAAACTCATATAAGGTAAATTCTCCCCCTCTGTCTGTTCTTAAGACCTTAATTGCCCTTTCTAGTTGCTTTTCTACCAAGGCTTTGAAGGATAGGAATGTTTGGAAAGTTTAAAATTTGTTTTGTAGACAGTAAATCCACATAAATCTGCTACAATCATCAACCAGCAGTAAAAAATATCTTTTGTTCCCAAAAGAAGGACTTGGAGATGGTCCCCATAGATCTGCATGGATCGGATCAAGGGGTTGCAAGCTTCTTTTATAAGAAAATTTTGGAAAGGGCTGTCTATGACTTTTTCCTTCTCACATTTGTCACAAAGTTGATTTTCGACAACTATCTCAGGTAATCCTTCTACCATGTTGTGAGTTTTAAGTGACTTCAGGTCTTGCACATTTAGATGCCCATATCTTTGATGCCATAATCGAGTCTGTGATTCAAGTTGAGTTGTGCTATTGAGTGCCAAATCTGGTGCAGGGTATAGAGTGAGTGCAAACACTCTATTTTCTGTCATATCTGCTATTACTTCAACTGAGCCATGTTTGTTTACTATAGTGTACTTCTGGTTGTTAAAATATATTTGATATCCTTTTAGCATTAGTTGACCCACACTTAGTAGGTTGGTGGTTAAGGAGGGAACAAAACTTACATCATAGATGTACTTTACTTGATTCTGTTTTGTTTTTACCTTAATGGTTCCACTACCTTGTATTTGTTGAATGTTGCCATCTCCCATGACAACCTTTGACCTTACACTCTCATCTAAGTAAATAAACAGGTTTCTATTTCCTGTCATGTGGCTTGAGCATCCACTATCAATATACCAAGTGGATATTGAAAGAGAGTTCTTTTCATTAATGTAGAACATTGCATCTTTATTTCCTTTGGATGGTTTAGCTTCTGATTTTTCCTTAAACCAGCAATCGTTTTCCATGTGTAGGTTTCTTACACCTTTTGCACTTAAAGAAACACTCACTTGCATCATGATTTGTTCTTTTGCATAATGCACATGGTAGACTATTCCTTTTATTATTTGAATGTCTTCCTATTGGAGAGGTTCTTCCTCTTCCAAGACCTCTTGTGTTTGTGTACTGGGGTTGATTGTTGACAGTGAAATTTGTTTTATATTTCTGTGAGTTGTTTCTAGTAGGTATTTTATTCAAGTGCAAGGTTTGATCCATTGAAGAAGACTGATGATTTAGTCTATCTTCATGGGCTTGTAAAGATCCTAATAGTTCTGGTATGCTCAAGATATCAAGGTTCTTTGACTCTTCTATAGCAGCCACTATGTGGTTGAACTGTGGAGTTAGACTTCTAAGTAGTTTAGGAACTACTCGTCTATCCTCTACAGTGTCACCTAGCATTCTTATTTGATTTATGGTGGTGGTGGCTCGTGAAATGAAATCCTGGACTTTTTCATTATCCTTCATTGCTAGAGTATCAAAGGCTTTCCAGGCAGTTGTAACTTGATAGATATTACCTGAGGGGAGCCTTTATATTCTATTTATAATATCGTTCATGCCTCTCGCGAACTTGTTGCTGCCATGATCCTTGGAAAGATTGTGTTGGTGACACCTTGTTGGATATACACCATGGCTCTAACATCTTTTTTCTGATTTTCTACAAGAGCTCTTGTTTCTTCTGCTGTAGGTGTGGCTTCTGATGTTGTTGTGATTACAGGAATTCCGTTTTGAACAATTTCCCATAGTCCTTGCGACAAAAAGAGAGTCTTCATTTGAATGGCCCAGTATTCATAGAGTTCTCCATTGAATACTGGTAAGTTTGAAGACAACATTGCATTAGTTGCCTTTGATCCCATTGCTCTGATACCACTGATAAACGGAGTTAAAAATATGTGTATCGTATAACAGGGAAGAGCAGGGATTTATAACATAAGTGGAAATTATGTGTTGATACAGAAAAGTGTTCTGCACTTATTAATAATATATATATATATGAAAAACAAGTCAGCATATTGTACAGGCTATATTTATAAGACTGCTGACACATAGGAAGAGACAATACACGGTTTTTATGCCACCGTTTCACACATTAAATTAAAAAGACATGTATGCTTTTCTCTTCTTTTCAGATCGACGCCTCCTTTAGGTCTTTGCTTCTGCGCCAAGAACACCTGCAACTTCTGGAATCGCCTTCTTCCCTTTCTGTGACGAGGAGCTGCCTTCTGCTGCCGCAACCCTTGAGCTTACGCCAGCTGCTTGTATTTTAACAAGTTGTTCGCCAATACGAGCTGCAAAACTTCTTCTCGTCACTCCTGTTCACGCGCTTCTGCGCTTCTTTTCCTGTTCGCAGGAAAAGACTTGCGGCTACAAAAGATATGCCGCTTACAATTGGTTCACGCGCAATTCATTCACCTTGCCAAGCATGCGCCAATTATCTTCTTCCAGCAATTAACTTCTATTAATAGAAATTGCCAAGTAATGAGAAACCTCCATGTGACCATCATTTACCTCCATCGTAAATGTTTTTGTGTGGAACATCTAATGTATCTCTTTAATATATCTTGTGTGGAACATCTAATGTATCTCTTTAATATATCTTGTGTGAAGCATCTACTTGGTGTCTCAAGCTTAATATGTATTTCTTCTTAATTTCTCGCCGCTGTAAGGATTTTCTTCTCCCATTTGTGATTCTTCAACCATCGCAATCTTAACTTCTTATTGCTGGCCTTTTGCAATCAACTTTTATAGGATTTATATAATATTTACTAATCTATGCTATTAATGATTAAGCATAAAACACTCTTTTATTATAAAAAAATTTAAATAGCTACTACTAAAAAGTTATACTTCTAAATAAAAAAAAATGTAAAATATCTCGTTCAAAAGTACTTGCATGAAATTTTTTGAAACAGTCGACAACTTTTTCCAATGCCACGGCCGCCCTAGCCCTAAACAAAGCAAAATTAACATTTGGGCAAAAAGATGAAAATCTGTACACCTCCTCAGGCTAACATGGATGAAAATTTTGCTCAAACAGTTGGCTAAGTGCAAACAGTTGGCTTAGCATAATGGATGCAAATTTGAAGCAAATCACATATTTTGATAAATCCTGCACCTAAGCAAATCACTAATTATCAAGAAATCTGAAGCAAATAGAGGTGCATTCTAAACTAATTATCAAGAAATTTGAGATCAAACAAAACTAACATTTGGGCAAAATTAACATGAATGAATTAATAGCTAGTTCAAAAGCAAAATTAACATATTGTCTTTAGCAAAATTAACATATTGTCTTTAGCAAAATTAACAGCTTGTTCAAAATTAACATGGATGAATCAAACAAAACTAACATTTGAACCGACACAAAACAACTGGTTCAAAAGTAAAAAATAACTCTGGGTTATATTAACATTTGGGGCAAAAACAAAATTAACATTTGGGCAACAGTTGGCTAAGTACAAACAGTTGGCTTAGCATGGATGAATAAATGAATTAAGTTAGCTCAAATGTTGGCAGCAGTAGACTGCAAACAGTTGGCAGCAGTAGTATTAAGTGCAAATAGTTGGCAGCAGTAGACTGCAACACATAGGAATTCTGAATGGCAGCTTATTTGAAAATTGTGTATCATAATTTTAGCATAAATTCAAAAATGGAAAACATAAATGAGTCAATCTTTATTTATGTTCTCCTTGAGGAGACACGTTTTAAGTTTCCTAGCAAGAGTTGCAACATTTCAAACTCTGTATGCATTGAACAGCAGGCCAGCCACATATATAAGTGGTTTGAGTAAACTTTCATTTACAAATTCAATTTCTATTTTGATTTTTTTATAGGCATAAAGTAGATGAATATCGAGACTAAAAGATAAATGATCAAGCTAAGTGAAAACATGAAATAGCAGCTTTATAATCATGAGGAGCTTGCCGGAGCATTGCTATTCCAAAAAAGCAGAGATTATAAGCAAAGATTATAAGCAACTTGCTATTCCAAAAACTCAAACTTTAAAAAAATTCTAAAACACCAAAATTGGAATTTAAAGAGGCATGGAACTAAAATTCTAAAACACCAAAACTGGAATAACGAAAGTAATTTTAAACAAAAACAAAAAAAGTTGGTTAGACGATCTCGAACGCCTCCTTCTGGATGACAATAAACATAAATACTGTGTTAGATAATAAGTGAAATCAATGGGAAATCTTATGCACCTTATGGATGAGGGTCTTTGGCTCGAATGCCTCCTTCTCTGAACTCTTCACCTTTGATGAGCATAAATAACATCACAAAAATTTTCATAATTGAATGATAAGAGTTGTTTAATTTTTCACATATAAATTCCAAACCACTTCTCAAGTAAACGCATATTTAAAAAGAATGCAAAAAGTATAGAACTAACCTTTTTTCATTGAGAAATTTCATCAAACAGGTAATATGCATTCCAATTTAATTCAAAGGTATTCAAATTTATAGAGCAAAGAAAATTATGAAGGCAAGAGAAGTTGGCAGATCCCAAATATGTTATTTTCACACACAAATATGCTTAAAATTAAAACCAGTAAAATGTTGAGTCTATCCTCTATGCAAGTGCAAGACCTGCAAGAACAGAGCAATCCTGCGTAAATAAATGCCCTTTATAGAGTTGGATCGTGCTTCTAACTGTTGGAGTTACTAAAGGTGGATGCATTTAAACTAATGGAGATGCAAATGAAATGATTAAGATGAAAAGGAATTGTTTAAGTTGGAATGCGGTCAAGCAAACAAAATGCTTACAGTTGTAGGCAGCAAGAGTTAGGAGATACCTAATGCAGAGGAACTTCCCTTCAGCAATAGGAAATACCTGAAGAGTCGAGCCCTCCTAAACCCATCTCCATATTTCCCTTCCATTTAAACTGTTCCTAAGAAACCATGATAAACTCAATCAGAGTTTAAAGAAGGGACTGAAATTCACATGCTTACAAACCTGGAATATAGTGTAGAGAACCTGTTGTAGGAGGAGGTATATAAGGGAGATGAAAGATTTGGGGAAACCTGGAGTCGAATGAAGAGCAGCTGCAGATTTGGTGCTCGGTGAAGATTGGCAGTAAGAGTTATGGTTTCTGGAGCGAAAATGGCCGGCGCGAAACAATATGAAGCTCCAGCAATGGTCAGAATAAGTGACGATGTGTGTTATGTGTTGTCGTGTTAGGGTTAGCGGTCGGTGTGGTCCATGACAGAGGCGATGTCGGCCAGAGATGAGAGCGGCGTGGTCGGTAGAGAGCGCTAGGACGGAGGAGAGCACTAGGAACGGTGGAGAGCACGAGCACTAGGGTTTGCAGAGGAGCATGACACTGAGCGCTAGGAATGGGATCAGCGACGCGCACGACTGCGATGGGCTTGCGAATGAGGGAGGTGTACGGGATCGGAGCAGAAAGAGGAGGAGAACAGTGCGACGGGATTGCGAATGGAGTGCGGCGGGCTTTGGGAATGACACAGGTATCGATATTGGAGTGGGACGGGCTTGCCAATGACAGAGGTATTGGGATTTTGAGGGAATGAAGAGTGCACTGAGGGATGAAATGTTTATTAATTAAGCCATAATTCGGCAAGAAGACAAAAATATCTCACAATTAACTCATTAAAATGGATTTTATGAGGTTATTTTGGGATTAAATTGTTACACTATGAGATGATTAGGAGCTTTCTTAAATAATAAAGATATATACATATACGAGTGACAGTGCACGGGGGCCCCCCGTGCCACGCTGGACATTACACGGCTCGGGACGGCGGGCTTCGCCCGCCCCCCGGCGGGCTTCACCCGGACGAATTAACCACTAAATATAATAATACTAACTTATATAAATAATAAATGTTTTTTCGCCCGGACAAATTAACCACCAAATATAATAATAATAACTTATATAAATAATAAATTTCTTTGAACTAAACATAACTATTTCATTGGTTGGTTGGTTTGGGTCCTTCTTCTTCTCTTTGAGATCCCGGGATCAAAACCTGACATCCATCAATTAATTTTTTTTTCAATTCAATAAAAAACGGACGGTTGGAGGGACCTCAATCCCAACGGCTGCTCATATTCTTATAGGTTAGATGTCCTATCCTAGGTTATTCTTATAGGTTAGATGCCCTATCCTAGGTTTAGGAGACCTAAGAAAAAGATATGGAAGGTCTTGATTCGTTCTTGCGATCGAACGGCTGAGATCTTCTAATATAATCAGATCGGACGGTTCAAATTTATCTGATGGGCTTCAGGTGTTACACCGCGGCTGAAAATATAAATCTTTGTATGTAGTAAAGATATATATATATATGGTAATTAAACAATTTTTAACATTTCATTTGAAGATTCAGACTAAGGCCAACTCAGTTTTCAATGAAATTTGCACCAATGAAAAATATTGGTCATACGAATCCAACGGCGAAGTTGAAATCAGAGTTCGACGAGCTGACAATGAGTTACGATTTATTTCCACAATTTATGGCAACGAAACTTGACAATCACAATTAAAATTAAATACTTTAATTTTCTAAAGTCAGAAAATTCTACACTTCGGCAAGCTCGAAATTCAGTCGACTTGACCAAACGGACACGAAATCGCACTAACGACGACGCACTGTTAACGTCGCGTTAACATAACGCTCTTACGTCATTATTATGCCAATTGAAGATTAAAATAAATCATCAAAAATGCAGGGGCATTGCAGCCACCCCCCCTAAAGGGAAGTTTCGTCCCAAAACTTGATACGAACCTAAGAGATGTAAAGGGACAAAGCAAAATTTCGCTGGATAGAAATACTCATCGACGAAAGCTAAGAGAAAAGATATGAATGAGACTCCTTCATGGCTGATTCTAATTCTCAAGTAACGCTCCTAACGTCCTGATTTCGCCAAAGAACCTTAACCATAAGAACTGTCTTCCTCCGTGACACTCGATCATGCATTTATAGAATACGAACATGCTCTTCGACATAAGAAAGTTTGGACTACAACTGAGGCACAGAGTCCAGAACATGACGAACATTAGGCACACACTTTTATAATTGGCTCACATGAAACACATCATGAACACCAGGAAAAGTAGCAGGCAATATGAGCTTGTAAGTAGACACTCTGATGCACTCAACAATCTGGAAAGGTCTCGCATACCTGAGATCCAACTTGTGGTTCCTTCCAAATCTCTTAACACTTGGCATTCGAGAAACTTTCCAGAAAAGCATGTCCCCAACTGCGAGCTCCAAATCAACTCTTTGTCGATTTGCATACTTTTTATAAGGCTCTTGGGCCACACTAAGCTTCTCACGAATATGCAACACAGCAATGCTCATCTCTTCGAAGGCTTCTGGACCTAACAACGACCTCTAACTAACCTCATCCCAAAATTGGGGAGTTCGACAACGCCTCTTATACAAAGCTTCAAAGGGATCCATTTGTAAACTCTCCTGCTAACTATTTTTGTAAGCAAACTTCTTAAGGCCAAGAAGTTTGTCTCAAGGTCCACCGTGGTCTACAATATCGCATCTAATCATATCTTCCAAAATCTGATTCACTATTTCTTTTTGGCCATTAGTCTGTGGATGATAGGCAGTAGAATACCTAAGGTCAGTGCCCAAGGCTCCTTGCAGGCTTCGTCAAAAACGAGACATATACCTGGAATCCTGATATGACATAATACTTACTGACACACCATGCAATTTGATGATCTCATCTAAATAAAGCTCTGTTATTTTCTCCATGAAATGGCCAATCTTGAAGGACATAAAGTGAGCACACTTTGTCAATCTTCCAACAATCACTCACACAAAATCATGCCCTGGGGAGACCTCGACAAATCAGTAATGAAATCCATAGAAATGTTCTCACACTTCCTGCTTGGAATATCAAAGGTATCAAGTTACCTCCAAGCCTTCTATGATCCGCTTTAACTCACTGACAGGAATATCATTCTGATATAAACTTTGTTATATCATTCTTCATACCTGACCACCAAACAATCTACTTCAGATCCTTGTACATCTTCATAAAACCAGGATGATAACAATACTAGAACCTTATGCTTCATCGCAAATCTTTGCCCGAATATCCTCAACAATGGGAATGCAATATTTACCCTAATACTTTAAGGTACCACTGCCATCTATAGAGAAATCTGGTAGTCTCCCCCTTTCAGCTCTACTCCAAATATGTTGCAAATCCAGATCATCTTTCTGATGTAATCTCGTAAGTGTAATCCATGAAGGCTCTTCAACTTCATGGCTAGTTGGCACAATGTTACACTCGACAGTTATGTTCATCAATAAGAATTCCTCCTCTAAAGATTGCACGGAAAGACCAAAGACAAGGATGTATTTTCTGCTCAAGGCATCGGTCACCGCATTAGAATTGTCGAGATGATAAAGAATCAACCCCAATTAGGAGGGGCCTTACATTGTGGAAAAAGTCCTGGGGTCGGGGGGATACCACCTCCAGAATATGGAAGGGGTATCCATGAGTCACGCATGGAGTGGCGACGACCTGAAGCGTTTTTATCCTTAGAGTGTGTAAGATTGTATACTTTATTCTGATAGTTATTCTGAAGAGGGTTTCTTCACAGGTTATTAAGTGTTTGTGGTTTTGCACGGCACTGAGTAGACTCGCTTTCCAGGCTCCCACCAAGCTGGCAGGGTCGCAGGCTTGCTCGGTGACCGAAAAGGAAAAGGGGAGAAGTTAGCAAGACCCTAAGAGGATCATGCTGCTCAGGCTCTCATTAGCTGGCAGGGCTAGAAGGCGCACTCGGCCCCAGGTACACCCGCTGTCCAGGATCTCACTAGCTGGCAGGTCTGAAGGCTCTCAGTAGCTTTTTCTAAATCTTCTAATTTCTCTTTTACTTTTCCAGAAATAAATTTAATAGGTGTGGTAAAAATATTTTTCTGCACAAGATGAGATTGACTTGATGAAGCCCCCAAGCCTAGTTTGCCATTGAGCCTGACATTAACTATGCTTGTGATGTCCATTAGTTTGAAGCTTCTTCCATTAAGGGATTCTTCAAACTTCTTTGTTTCATTTAACTTATTTTCTAAAGAACCTATTTTTTATTAGCAATTTTTAAATTTTATTTAAGTTCAGTATTTTCAGAAGTCAAGTTGTTCATTTCAATTAGTTTGTCTCTGAGAAGTTTTATTTCCTTCTAAGATTTGATTAAGTCATTGCATAATAATTTAAAATCTATTTAAAATTGATCTGAAGTAAAATCAAATGAGGAGATTACCTGATTTTCTTTAGATTCTGATTCAGACTCAGAATTACTGCATGATGCATTGATTGCCATCAATCAGACTTCCTTAGCCTTTGCTTCTTCTTCATCTTCACTTGTGCTAGATGAAGATTTAGATTATGTATCACTCCAAGTTACAGCAACAAATCCTCTCTCATTCTTCTTGTGTTTACTGGAAGAAGGTTTGTTGAAGTGCTTCCTAGAGTCTTTTTCTTTCTTCTTGTCCTTCTTTTGATTATTAGGACACTCTAGAAGAATGTGTCTTGGCTTCCTGTAACCATAACACACAATTTCTTTAGTTGGTGTCCTATCATATCTTGGTTTGTCTTTGTCATTGGAAGATCTTTTTTTGAAGTCTTTTCTTGCCATCTTGTAGAATGTTTTAGCCAAGAGACCTAAAAGATCTTCATTCCCTAGATGTTGTTCTTCCTCCTCAGTAGCTTGGAAAGCAATGCTCTTCTCTTTCCTTACTGTGGGTGAAGACTTCTGTTCAGCTTCTCTGGTTCTGATGAGCTGCTCATAAGATTTGAGCTTGCCCAATAGGGCCTCTGTTGAGATTTCATTAAAACTTCTGACTTCTTTGATTGGCCAGATCCTTGAATCCTATGTGCTAGGGAAACATATAAGGATCATATCATTGATCTCTGTCAATGTGAGGTCCTTTTCCAATGTCTTCAGCTTATTGATAATGATACCGATTTTTGTGTACATCTCAGCAACTGATTCAGATTCTCCCTTCTTGAAATTTTCATATTGAGATATCAAGTGGGATCTTCTGTCCTTTTTCTCATCAACAGATCCAACCACCATTGATGTGAGGGAGTTCCAGATGTCCTTTGCTGACGAACATTCAGCAACCTTTTGGAAAATATCATCTGACATTATTTGTGCTAAGATGTTCATTGCTTTTACATCAGCAATCTTTGCTTTCTTCTGGGCTTCTGTCCATTCTATAGGTGGTACAACACTTGTACTTGTTGTTGCCATTGGTAGAGGTGAACTTGTCAAGATGGAGTTGTAGATATCTTCATCAATTGAGTTCATATAAAGCCTAATCATTATCTTCCATAGTACAAACTTATTTAGGTTGCACACAAGAGGTCTAGTGCTTGAATATTCCTTATTCTGTGTCATGATAAATTTCTAGGTAAGAATAAAATCTATTAGATCTTATGGTTCAGATGTTAGCCTTTAAAACCAAAGAACCAGCCCTTTGATACAAATTGAAAGTGAGGGATATATCTACTTTACACTAGAAGGGGGTGAATAGTGTATATTAAAACTTTAATTTATTTTTATAGTGGATTTAAAGTATGTGATATGTATATATATATATAAAGCAAAAATCACAGCACACAAATAAGAAGAATAACAATCACAGACGACACAAGAAAATTATAGTGGTTCCCAAATAAATCTGGGTGCATCCACTAATCTACCACCCTGATAGGAATTCACTACAAGTTTTTGATTAGGTGCCCTGCCACTAAAATATCTATTTTCTAAAGGAGATATAACAACCCTTTGAGCTTTTGTCCAGGTGCCCAAAAATCAAGTTAAGTCTTTTGATTAGGAGATTTAGGAACCAAAAGGTAACATTTGAAGGGAGTTAAAAACCTTGTACACATTTTATGAAAATAAACAAAAAGTGATGATGTATTCTCTATCAAAATTCTCTGAGAAGACTAGTGGATGTTGATGAAGCTAAAAGGCTCCCCCTGATTTGAGTAGAGTTTATGATCAGGAGAGAGAGTCTTTTCTTCAGGGTGTATGCCTTCTTGAATCTGACACATGAAGACCCTCCGGCGACCTCCTTTCCGGTAAAGCAACAACCCTCCTACCATTTCTGTACATTTCTCCCATTTCTCTGTGCATTTCTGCCATTGGAGTAGAAGATCTTCTCTAAATAAATTTCTCCTATGAAAACTCCATTTTTGCTAAACAGTTTTTTTAAAAAAAACTTATCAAAAAGCTCTGTAAATTTCATTTCACCCAAACGGTTTTTAAATAAAACTCTGTTTTTCAGAAACAACATTTTTCCTATCAGCAGCTTTTCATCAGCATAAGCTTTCCCAAACACAACCTTAATCATGGATGTACCTAATTTTTTTAAAAAAAATTAATTGGAAAAATATTATTGATGGCGTCAAAGGCCTCCAATCAGTGCAAATAAGAGTATTTTAAATCACTATTAGTTAAATCATTTAATTAAAAAAATGAAATACGGGAAAAGAATTATAAATTAATCGTATTTCTTACAACATGTGTTGAGTAATGAGTAGACAGAGCCACGGAGATGAAGTTTAGAGATTGTTTTAACATAGACTATAATTTCATGATATAAAATATATACTTAGAAATTGTTGATATATTTTAAAAATAAATAAATTCATTTTAATTTAAAGCAGATATTTATCATATAACCTTCTATGAATGGGTGCATGGAGTGTTACACCTAGGGTTTATCTAAGAATTTCCCTAGGAGTTTATCTTAGAGTTAAACTAAAGGATTTATGTAAAGATTTATAAGGGATTACTTAGAGATTTATATAGAGGATTTGTATAAGGATTTATCTACGTATTTATCTAGAATTTATAAGAGTAATGTTATTTAGGCATATCTAGCAGGGTTTCTATGGATCTAGCTAATGGATTACCAAGGTATTTATCTTCCTATTTATATATGGATTTATCTAAGGATGTATCTAGGGCAATTTAATAAAGTTTTGTGATTAATTTGACTAATGGTTATTCTAATAATTTTATTTAGGTTTATCTGGACATTTATATAGAAATTTCATTTTTAAGATTTATTTAGAGATTTTATTTAATTTTATCTGTGATTTATCAAAGGATTTATCTATGACTTATCTAGAGGTTTATATCTAGTAGTTTATCTAAAGATTTATTTGGGTGATTTTAGTGTGTTTATTGGAGATTTATAAAGGTATTTTTATGCGATTTTTTTACTTTTTTTAGAGAGTTATTTTATGATTTATCTTGGAATTTATCTAATGATTTATTTAGAGCTTATTTAGAAGCTTAGCTTATATCAAAATTTTGTTGAGATTTTTCTCAAGATTTAAGTAGAGATTTATCTAGTTGTTTATTTAGAGGTTTATTTAGGTATTTATATGTCTAAGGATCATAAATAATATAGAAACAAGTGGACGACCCCCTTGGTCGCGCGACCGCGAGGCCAAGTGGAATGCCGGTTGCCGTTGTCGCGCGGCCCCTTGGCAGCGCAGACGAGTGACTGCGCGTCCCGCACACGCGGTCGCGAGACCAAGAGGTCGGCCGGTCGGCCACCACCGTGCAGACGCAAGGCCGGGCAGCGAAATTCAGTAAGTGTGAGTTTTGGCTAGAAGAAGTTGGATTATTAGGCCATACGATAAATAAGGAAGGAGTAGCAGTGGACCAAGCCAAGATCCAGACAATACAAAATTGGCCACCACTCAGAATAGCTGCGGATATCCGAAGTTTTCTCGGTCTTGCCGGATACTAAAGGAAGTTTGTCGAAGGTTTTTCCAAGATTGCCCTACCCCTAACTACTCTCACCAGAAAAGATGTCGCGTTCCGATGGACGTCGGAGTGCGAGGCTGCGTTCGTCGAACTGAAGAAGAGGCTAACTTCTGCGCCAATCCTTACGATCCCCACAGGGACCGAGGGATTCCAAATCTACACTGATGCCTCCCTAAAGGGATTGGGAGCTGTTCTAATGCAGCATGGCAAGGTAGTGGCCTACGCTTCGCGGCAATTAAAGCCGCACGAATTAAATTACACAACACACGATTTAGAGTTGGGCGCCGTCATCTTCGCCCCTAAAATCTGGAGGTATTATCTGTACGGAGTAAGATGTGAGGTCTTCTCCGACCACAAGAGCCTCAAATATATCTTCACGCAAAAAGAGCTGAATCTCCGGCAGCGCCGATGGCTAGAATTCCTTTGCGATTACGACTTTGCTCTCCAATATCACCCTGGGAAAGCTAACAGAGTCGCTGACGCGTTGAACCGCCAGCCTGTGATAGCCAGGAGTTGGATGGAGCAAATCCCTAAGGAATTATTCCAGTCCTTGATTGACCTGGAGATTACCCTGGTTGCCTGAAGAGATCTGGAAGAGTACTATGCTCAGCTGTATTGGATGGAGATTCAATATAACATCCGAGATCGGATACGTGAAGCTCAGAAGATCGACTCGGAGGTAATACCGATCATCCGATCTCTACAAGGAGGGGCACATGAGGATTATAATCTGTATGAAGGGATTCTACAATTCAAGCATCGCATATTCGTTCCCGCTACCGGAGGAATTCGTGAAGAAATTCATCAAGAGGCCAATCAGTCCAGGTACTTGATCAATCCTGGTGTAGTTAAAATGTATGTGGACCTGCGTAGGACACTTTATTGGCCTGGAATGAAAAGAGATGTCACCAACTTCGTGGCACGGTGTCAGACTTGTCAGAAGGTTAAGGTCGAATGCCGCAGTCTAGGAGGCCTATTACAGCCCCTGCTGATACCAGAGTGTAAGTTCAAAGACATCTCCATAGACTTCGTCCATGGCCTACCTCGATCACGCGCTGGGAATGACTCAATTTGGGTGGTCATAGATCAACTCACCAAGGTAGCGCGGTTCATTTCAAACTGACCGGGTACCAGAGTAGATATCCTGGCCAGGATGTTCCTAGGGCAAGTGGTACGATTCCATGGAATGCCAAAGTCCATCGTATCAGATCGTGACGGGCGTTTCACATCTAAGGAGTGGAGGCGGGTGCATGCGTATTTGGGAACCAAGTTGGCCTTCAGCATCGTCTTCCACCTACAGACAGACGGACAGACGAAGAGGACGAACCGGATGATGGAGGATCTTCTTCGAATGTGCATAGTGGAGCACAATGAGCCATGAGAGCAGTTGTTGTCGTTGGTCGAATTTTCATACAATAACAGCTACCAAGCTAACATTAAGATGGCTCTGTACGAGGCATTGTATGGAAGGCGTTGCCGAACCCCGTTGACTTGGGCTCAGGAAGAGGACCCGGAAGCCTTGGGAGTGGCTTACATCGATGACACTATGACAGCGATACGGCTGATCCAGGAGCGAATGCGGGAAGCGCGGAGCCGGCAGGCTAAGTACTATGATGCGCGACACCGACCGATGGAGTTCAGTGTGGGGGAAATGGTGTTCTTGAAAATAAAGCCCATGCATGGTGTCTCCCGGTTGAGGAAGCAAAAAAAGTTAGATCCCCGCTTCTTGGGCCCCTATCCGGTGATAGAGCGTGCTGGCCCCGTCGTATATAGTTTAGCCTTGCCCCTAGAGTTGGGGAATCTTCACGATGTGTTTCATGTCTCTTCCTTGAGATGAGTCCTCCGGCAACCAGAGCAGTACCTTCCTACTCCACCGGTGCAGCTACAGTCAGATAGATTCGTCCGGCTAGAACCCGTCAGTGTAGTGGATTATAAGGTCAAGACACTACGCAACAAACCATTTCGATGGTTAAGGTGCTATGGTCAAACTGCGGACGAGAAGAGTTCACATGGGAACCTGAAGCACTCCTCCGAGAGAAGCACCCAGAGCTCTTTCCCCAGGTATGTTACTTATCCCCTTGCTTCAAGCAAATTTTCGAGGAAGAAAATCCATCTATTTTTGTCGGATTATAACATCCCAACTTTTATTGAGCCACCAGTGCCCTAATGGGCCAAATAAAAGTGGCCTGAATCCTACACATGACCCGGTAGGAGGCAACCCTAGGCAGGGTATCGAGCAAGAGAACTCCGAATAGAGTTCTGTTAATTTCTATAGCCTTGTATAGTCAATACAAGTGCATTGGAACTCATTCCGTAGAATTTCGAAGTCATCCAGTGGATTAGGCCATTCCTCGTAGAACGTCGCGAAAATGAGTTTTTTTTTGATATTGACATAGAGAACTCCGATTTGAGTTCTATCAATTCCTGTGGTCTCGTATAGTCTATATGAACACATCGGAGCTCGTCACGTCACGATCCGAGGTCTAACGACAATTTTACACACTTCGGCCATTTTAGCGCGCTACGACGCGCAGATTTTGGACTTTCGCCAAACGGACTCCGATTCAACCTCAGTCAGTGGCGTTGGACTAGTATAGTCAATACGAAGTCAACGGAAGTCATCCTGGTCAGTTTTGTCGATAATTGGTCAACCTGTGGTCAAATCAAGCCTAGTCGTGCACCGAAAAGCGTGCGCACACCAATTATGACACGACACCCGAGCCCTGACCCGACCCCAATGACTTGGACCCACTTTGACTTTGACCAGCTAGGGGGACTCACCCGAGGGTTGACTTGGTCAAACCCTCCTAAAAATCTTTTTTTGGATTTTTCTCCAAGTGAGGAGCCCACCTCCTCCCCATGGATGGATAGCCCGTGCCCCCTCACCCACTTTGGGCTCCCCAACCAGCAAACAGCCCACCCTAAGGAGAGTGGAGGCCCACCACTACTCCTCCTCTCCACTCTTTCTCCCCCTCTTTCTTAAGCCCAAGCCCATAAAGGCCAACATCATTTCCCACATGAGGAATTAAAATTGAGCCTCCAGCTATCCAAGGACAGCTGGAGGGTGGAGATTAATCCCTCCCTAAGGAGGGATTAATCCCACATCTTGGAGGGGAGGAGATCTTTCCCCCTCCAAGCCTATATAAAGGCCCCCCTCCCTATTATTATCCTCACAGCCCAGAGGGCAACTCCCTAACCCCACTCCAAGATCTTCCGGAGCTCAGGTCGCCGGAAAAGACAAAGCCCGAGCTCCACCACCTTCCAAAGCCATTCATGGCTGAACTTGCCGGAGGACGCCAAACCCTCCAACCTTAGGTGGAAACCTTCCCTCTCCCTCCTCCCTATCTTTTGGATGTCTTGCATGTGAGCTCCGGCGGCCGGAGCGCCGCCGCCGTCGCCCAATCTTTAAAAATGGAGATTTTGCTCCGGCGGCGGCGGGCCGCCGGAACACCGCCGGAGGGAGCGCCCACCACCGGCAAGTTTTCCAGTGGCGGATCCATGGCCGGCTGGTGGCTAGACGGCGGCGGGGAAGGCCCGTAAGGGCGCGGGTTTTCGTTTCAGCAGAGAAAAAAAGATGATGAATAGTAATTCTGTTTTATATATTAAATATAAATTATATTATATTATAATATTATAATTAATATTTGGTTAATATTATTTTGAGACTAAAGTAGGCTCCTAAGGAAAAAGTTTGAATATGAAAATTGTTCCCCTTGATGATAGAAGTCTCTACAAAAATTTTGAGAATTTTTGGAGTTGATTCGGTATTTTTAAAAACCCAAATATGATTTGTTTGGCCAAATTAAATGCCCAAAACACTTTGGAAAATTATAAAAAAATTACTAGGCTCATTTTAGGCTCTCTTAAGGATTGTATCAAAATTTGAGGTCATGGGGATAAGTTTTGATATTTTTCATAAAATCTGGAAGCCTAGGGTTGTGCTCAAAAATTATTACGCTCGTTTTCTTCGAAAATGAAAATTGGAGCGCGCGACTATCCTCTCTATTTTGAATAATAAATTCAAATTATCATATTGACGAGAGCGGTTGAGGCAAGTGACCAAGCTCTGTGTGTTCCGAGACTTTGTCAAACCGTCGAGCGTCTCGACTCTCAGGCTATCTGGACACGCTCGGAAAGTGAGAGTCTGAGCAGCGAGTTGCGAATTATTCTTGCTAAATAATGAGGATGTAACTCCTGATAAGCCCCTGATCCGATTAAGTCGTGATTAATAAGGCACAACCAAACCAAAATCGGACCTTAATAATGGGTGAAACCCAAGGAAATCTTCTGGATGGAGATGGGACTGAAAAATTTCTCCTGAGAACGGAGATGAGACTGAAGCCTCCTGGATGGAGTGATTGGACTACTGACCATTTTCTTTATAATTATTCCAGTCTTGCACTGCTCATATTCCTTTATTCTTTTTAGTTCAGTACTTTCAATTCAGCTCTACTCCAGTTTCGTACTGGTCAAGTACTTTTAATTCAGCTATACTACAGTCTCGTATTGGTCAAGTACTTTTAATTCAGCTATACTCCAGTCTCGTACTGGTCAAGTACTTTTAATTCAACTATACTCCAGTCTCATACTGGTCAAGTACTTTTAATTCAGCTATACTCCAGTCTCGTACTAGTCAAGTACTTTTAATTTAGCTCTACTCCAGTCTCGTGCTAGTCAAGTACTTTTAATTCAGCTATACTCCAGTCTCGTACTGGTCAGGTACTTTTAATTCTGTACCACTCCAGTTTTGTACTGGTCAGATCTAATTACAGTACTCTAAATAAGCAGCATAATCACTACGCATATCCTCATTGCAATTTACTATTATAATCACGGGTTCTGCTCTGACGAGCAGTCGTTGTTAAGGTTGAGCCTTAGTTGGGGATAACCGGAGTTGAGGTATTCCTCTAGGTCTAGCCCCAAATAATGCGCTCCCACGCTCCTTGATGAAAGTAGAGCTAAGCGTCGCCGCCTGAAGTTTAAGCCTAGCAGGGCAGGACGACGTATACCCGATGTGTATTATGATAATTGTCATTTGATTGATTGTTTGTAAATTGCTTGCAGTGAAATAGTGGCGGGTCAGTCCCTCCCGTAGACCGTTCGTACCGGTGCGGGAAGGTCGACGACTCAAGGCGACAGGGAGATGGGTACCACGGGTGACCGACCGTTCTATTATTCCCCGTCGGGTTTTCCTCTGCTGGTCGGCCAAAATGATTCGCTGGATGTCGTTCACATCCAAGAGTACACCAGGTTGTACGTTAGGGCCTGGGGTTGTGCTGTACGATCACCCCCGGAAGTGGAAGGACTGGCCACTGTCAACGACGGCCACATCGGTGAGGCTCGCGGGGCTTGCTACCCTGCTGGAACAGAAGCGGTCCAAACTATGTCGACATAGGGTTTGTGTGTGCGGCTGTGAATGCCTGTGGTATGCGCATGGCTGTGAACGCCTGCGGTGTGTGCGCGGCTATGAATGTCTGTGGTATGTGCGCGGCTGTGAATGCCTGCGATAGAATTCAGGATATGAAAACTTGTTGTGCTAATGAGCTAGTAGAGCATTGTTATAACTGTTTTATACTATTACTGCTTTTTCCGGTTATACTGCACTCTTTTATATTTGCTCCTAGCTATTCATATATGAAATGTTGTGCTAACTCTCTCTTGCTTCGGCTATGTACTTCTGTTGGGTGGGTGCGTGCTCGTCCCCAGGATGTGGATCCGGGGAGGAGATTTATTTCCACTTAGCTCTGTGACTAACGGTTATTCGATTAACCATTCACAAGAGGTGGAGCACAGTAGTGACCCGCTGCCGTAGGAGATTACGCCAGTAGCTAGGTCTACTCGAGCAGATGCACCCTCGCCGTCCCCAGAGTTTAGAGACGTGAGTTTCACCGAGCAGCGTAGAGAGAGAGAGTATATGAGCATTATATGTAGCACATGTATAGCCCACGGGCTTATATAAGTACTTAGGCTTCGGCCCTAGAATCGCTGTGATTTTGATGTGTGATATATAAATCTGCACTGGTTTCCTGTTAATGCTTCCGTAATATTCTGATGGGTTGTGAATGTTATGATTCGAGCCGAGTAAGGCGACCAACTAGTGCTTGGATATGGTGGATCGTTTCCCCCTATAAGCACTGGATGGGCGTCTTCCGCTAGTAGTACCCCTCCGGCCCGACCCGGGAAAAAGGTTGGGGGGGTTCTTACACGTTGAAGGACGCCTTTGTTTTGGGCTGAAGTTAGGGAGAGACCGCTGCTAGGTCTAGAAGCCCTTGAAGAGGTGAATTGTTCTGTGACTCATATTCGAGAAAAGCTCTGTATAGCATAAGAGCGTTACGAGAAATATGTTAATCGACGAAGGGTCGATTTGGAGTTCGACGTTGGGGACATGGTTTTTCTGAAAGTTTCTCCGATGTCAGGTGTTAAAAGTTTGGAAGGAACCACAAGTTAGACGCCCGGTATGTGGGACCTTTTCAAATTCTTGAGCGCATCGGAGTGTCAGCTTATAGACTGGATTTATCTGCTACCTTCCCTGGTGTCTATGATGTGTTCCATATGAGCCAGTTGCGGAAGTGTGTTCGTAGTGATCGTCAAGTCCTTGACTCGGTTCCCCAGATTCAGCCCAACCTTTCGTACGTGGAAGAGCCTGTCCGTGTTTTGGAATCTCAAGAGCGAGTGTTGCGGAGAAAGACCATTCCCGTGGTTAAGGTTCTCTGGCAAAATCAAGACGTCGAGATCGCTACATGGGAATTGGAGTCGGCAATGAGGGAATCTCATCCGCATCTCTTCCCTTAGTTTCTGGTATGTCTCCATGCTTTTGTGTGTATTTTATTTTCTCATTTTGATTTGGTTTTGGAGTTGTGTTAAGTTTCGGGACGAAACTTCTTTTTAGTGGGAGTGACTGTAACGCCGCCCGACTTTTTGATAATTATTTGTTTTGGTAATGTCATAGTTATGGCGTCATTATGTTATTTTTTAACGTCGAGTTGACGGCGCGGAGCCGTTGTTTAGACATTTTCGCGTCTGTTCGGTCGAGTCGGACAAATTCGTGAATTCTTGTTGTAATTGGAAAATTTTGCGTTGGAAAATTAAGTTAAGTAATTTTGGACATACTCGTCAAGCTTCGTCGCGATCCGAGCATTTTTGGAGTCTCGGTGCGCGTTTGTAGTTTTGAATTATTTACGTTTGCCGTAAACGTTAGAAATTAATATCTCGGGAATGGCTCGTCAAATTTTGGTTTTGACGTCGCCATTGGATTTGTAGCGTCAGTGTTCGCCTACGATGCGAATTTCGTTTGATTCAACGCGCATTTGGGCCTCCATTTTGAACTCGGGTTTCCTTGTTCAAAAATATAAATATGATTATTATAATATTAAAGCACTATTCAAAATTATCATTTCCTATTCATCTCTATAATTTAATTTTTGGATATATTTGTAAAATTCATTGTTCATGTAATTGAACTCTGGAGTAATCTGTGTTAGTTCTCGGGTAGACTTGAGCTTGTACTCGAGTAACCTGGAGTAGCCTTGAGCTTGTACTCGAGTAACCTGGAGTAGTGTAACATCCCGAAACTCAAAAGAGGGACGGGTGACGATTTAAGATAAGTCTGGGATTTGGAGCAGGTGACACGGGCGTGTCACGGGCGTGACACGGGCATGTCACGGGCGTGTTCGACCTTGGGTCGCGTGGTCGACGTTTTGGCGATCGACGGTCGTCGAGTGCGGCACACGGCCTGGGACACGGGCGTGTCCCAGGGCGTGTCCCGCTCGGGAGGTTCTGAGTTATGCGCACGGGCCATGACACGGACACAGACACGGGCGTGTCACATGTGACACGGGCGTGTCACATGTGACACGGGCGTGTCACATGTGACACGGGCATGTCCGATGCTGTGTCGTAGGCCGTGTCCAACTCGGGACAGTACAGGTTAGTGCACACGGGGCGTGACACGGGCCCTGACACGGGCGTATCACATGTGACACGGGCATGTCAGAGGCCGTGTCACAGGCAGTGTACTGGTCGGGCCATGGGAGTGACGGCGAATGGGTAATACGGCCATGCACAAGGCTGTGTTGCAACCCATGTTCGGCCCAGATTTTCTATTTTGAGGCTAAATCGTAGCCGTCCATTTCCTTGTTTTGAGATCTAACGGCTCAGGTCTATTCTGGCTGGGATATACCCGGGATTGGGGGTTTAAACCCTCATTCTTTTGGGTCCATTCTCTTTTTAGAGTTTTAGAGAGAAGGGAGAGCAATGAGGAGGAAGAAGGCCAAGATCCGGTCACCGGCGGAGCTTCGGAGCTCCAAATCGCGATCCGAGTCCAGATCCGCGAAGGCGACGCCGATACGGTGCTTTCCATCCGACTAGATCGTCATGGCGTCAGGGAGAAACGCTAGGGTAACGATTCTCATCTTGAGCATGTGAAGCTCTTCTTCCTTTGCATGGGAAAACCCTTCTCCCGCGAGTGTGCGGCGAGATTGCGATATTCCTTGGGGTAGATATGTATAGTCCCCCTTGTTAGAGTCCGGAATCGTAGTACGGACATAGGCATGATGTGTGAAGCCTACCCAGACATGTTGGTCTGGATCGGTGATGATTTGCTATGCATTGTTATCCGGAGAAGACTCCGAGCGTTTTGGTTGTTTTCGGGTTGCTATGCGGTAGAATGTATCAGGGAATCTTGAGGATTAACCCCAAAGTGCACCCGAAAATCTGGACAGAAACGCATTTCTGTCATATTGGTGGCCTGGGAGTCAACCGGGTACATAGCGGGGCTATGTACCGTGTTTGAACGATTGTTGGGACTGGGGAAAGCTTGGCCCGCGTCAAAGGCCAAATGGTCATGACGGGGTGAGCAACGGGCGGGCAGCCCCCTACCCGCTCCATCTGCTCGGTTAAAGTGACCTAAAGTTTTACGTGGGACTTGCCGAGGTTTGGAGATCGAGTCTAGGCTATGGCTGAAAGGACTAAATACTCACGAGGATGCCTCCCTATGAGGGTCACTACTAGAAAAATGACTTTTAGCCACGGTTTTTTTGCCACGGGGGAAAACCGTGGCTAATAATGAAGTATTAGCCACGGTTTTTATTCAGTGACTAATAAGCTAGTATTAGCCACGGATGACTAAACCGTGGCAAATAACCAGACTTTTTGCCACGGTTTGCCTATTTCGTGGCTAATAATCTAGTATTAGCCACGGAAGACAAATCCATGGCAAAAAGTCTGGTTTTTTTAGTCCCACACCGCCAACTAAAAAATAAATTTGGAGTTTATATTGCCCATTCTAAATTAATGTCTGAAATAAAATTGGCTCACAGGCGGCGGCGGCGGCCGAATCTTTTTTATGTTATAGACCCTTTAATTAGCCACGACAATTGAACTGTGGCAAATAAGGAGCTTTTAGCCACGGCAATTGAACCGTGGCTAATAACTTATTTACCACGGATTCAGCGTGGCTAATACTATTAGCCACACTCGTATTGCCCACGCCCATTTGCCGTGGGTAGGCCGTGGCTAAAAGTTTTTAGCCACGGTTTTGGACTTTTAGCCACGACAATCTGTCGTGGCTAAAAGTCTTTTTTCTAGTAATGGGTGGTGGTGGTGTCAAGGGCCAGACGGGGTTCGAACTGACTTCGCCGAGTAAGTGCCCTAAGAGCACGGGGTGTACGGCCGTGCGAGCATGCACCTGTGATGTGATGTTTATTCGCTATGTTGCTTGTTTTGCTAACAAGTGCAGGGAAGGAGCTTTGCCGCCCCGGTTTGGGGGCGGAATCGTTATAATTTGGTCAGCTTTAGCTGATCGTTGCTCTTATTTACCACCATGCGGTGGATTATTGCTTGTAGGTGCTACGGAGTCGAGCGGTAAATACCGGGCTAAAGCCCAAGCTGCTGTGCCGGCCCTCGAAGGCCTGAACTTTTGAGTGTTTTCTTATTTACTCATGTGTGACCGGCCCACGTGCCGAGATTTGGAAGACACTTTTATTAAGCAAACTTTTGTAAGGTCATAAGGCCAATATGTTTGTGTATCGAACATTCCCCTGGGTTTATTGTAGTGGACATTCATGCTTGGCTGGGTTCTTTTATCTTGCAACTTAATAATTTTCTTCCGCTTGGTGTTCTGTATAGGATGTTGTGATTGGTTGAATGGTCTCAATACGTAACCAACCGGTCTGTCCGTAGTATATGGCGTCGGGCCCCGGCCGGACCTACTGCTATATGCTATGTGACGAATATGGGTGTTACAAGTAGCCTTGAGCTTGTACTCGAGTAACCTTGAGCTTGTACTCGAGTAACCTTGAGCTTGTACTTGAGTATGCTGTTTTTTTGTTCTCGAGTACTGTAGGTCCTTCTCGATAACTCTGAGGGTGTTCTCGAGAAATCTCAGCGCTTCTCGAGAATTCTGCTTCAGCCTGCTTCCGGGCGCCATTTTGAGGTTCAAAACGGTGCCATATAAAAAATGATTAACATAAAATTTGTTCGTCTCGACGAGATATACAACTTTCATGTTGAGCACTTTTCAATTTGGAGTCATATTTAACTTCTATTTTCGTTTTCCGCGCACCCGCACTTAAGTTGCCCGTTTTCATATATAGGGTTTAACTTAAAAACGCGGACTACTAAGTGCACTTATAGCAAAATTCGCTTAATACGGAAAATACACCTAGTAAAATGCATTTTTAGAAAAAGTGGTCAACATGAAAGTTGTAGATCTCGACGAGATCTACAGCTCTCATGTTGATTACTTTTTCTAAAAATGCATTTTACTAGGTGTATTTTCAAAAGGCGCGGAACCGGTTCCGCCCGGTCCGTATTAAGCGAATTTTGCTATAAGTGCACTTATAGCAGTCCGCGTTTTTAAGTTAAACCCATATATATATATATATATATATATATATATATATATATATATATATATATATATAAAAGAAAAACTTATATAAGAGTAACATATATAAGCTCAAGTTTTTTTAAGCCTAAAAAAACTTGAGCTGGTTCTCCCACAATACATGTCGGAATTAGGCAAATAATATATGTATTTTCTAGCCCAGAACGAGATCTAAGACTTTCATGTTGAACATTCTTTCAAAATTTGCACGATTTGACCGGAATCTAACCCGAAAGGTTGCTGGCTCTAAATGAATATAATAATAATAAATTTCAAAATTCGACACAGCAACCTTTCGGGCCAGATTCCGGCTAAACGGTGCAAATTTTCAACATGAAAGTTGTAGATCTTGTTCTTGGCTGTACAATTCATATATTTTTTTGTCTAATTCCGACATGTATTATGGGATAACCAACTCAAGGTTTTTTAGACTTAAAAAAACTTGAGCTTATATATTCCAAACTATATATATATATATATATATATATATATATATATATATATATATATATATATATATATATATATATATATCAGGGTCTGCCAATATCCTGAGTTCAAAAATACAACAAAAAATATGAGCCATTGATTCTTCATGATCAAAAATCACACCATCGGATCATATACCATTTGCTTATAAAAACTGCAGTTCGCGAATCCTAAACACACTCACTCCACAATCAATTCTGCGGCTTCCTACTTCCCAAGAAAATCGACCTTTTTCTTCCCGACTGTTCAGCTTCTCTCTCGCTCCAACCAGCTGCTGCCGACGCCCTCCACGACCCCTATCCCTCCTCCGCCGACCTCCACAGCCTCTCTTCCCGCCACCGATGACTTACACGACCCGCTTCAACTAACGACCTGCTTCTTCCTTGAAGGCTCAACTCTCCGACATCGTCACCAGTGTGCAGCGTTTGTTTTGACTCCTTCGCAAAACTATAAGCCGTGGAACTGCGCCGGCTACGATCGCCACATCACCATCTTCTCGCCCGAGGGTCGCCTCTTCCACGTGGGTAAGCTCTTTTGCTCTTCATTTCCTTCTGATCGATCTGTAATGGTTGTTCATTCTACTATTCTGGGGATTTGGGTGATTAGATTTCATTTTACTATTCTGGGGAGTTGGGAGCATAAATTTGATGAAAAAAAAGTTCTGCAGAAAAAAAAATTCAAAGTTTTGTTTTGAGAAAAAAAATTCAAAGTTTTGTTTTGAGATCAAAGTTTTAGATTAGCAAAAAAAAAATTCAAAGTTTTGTTTTGAGTTCAAAGTTTTGTTTTGAGTTCAAAGTTTTAGATTAGCAAGTTGTTTTGTTTTCAGTTCAAAGTTTGGGGGCAACCATAGATGAGCAATGAGCAAAAGTTTTCTCTGTTTTACAACAAAAAAAATTATGAGCAAGTTGGGAGCATAGATTTCTTGACTGAGCTACTTTCTTCCTCCCGCCTTAGAGCTTCGACTCCTTCGCACCTATATACTTTGACTGTGAAACACTATATATGTTTTCAGTTCTAAGTTTAAGATTTATTTATAAGCCGTGGAACTACGCCGGCTACAATCGCCACATCACCATCTTCTCGCCCGAGGGTCGCCTCTTCCAAGTGGGTAAGCTCTTTTGCTCTTCATTTCCTTCTGATCGATCTGTAATGGTTGTTCATTCTACTATTCTGGGGATTTGGGTGATTAGATTTCATTTTACTATTCTGGGGAGTTGGGAGCATAAATTTGATGAAAAAAAAGTTCTGCAGAAAAAAAAATTCAAAGTTTTGTTTTGAGAAAAAAATTCAAAGTTTTGTTTTGAGATCAAAGTTTTAGATTAGCAAAAAAAAAATTCAAAGTTTTGTTTTGAGTTCAAAGTTTTGTTTTGAGTTCAAAGTTTTAGATTAGCAAGTTGTTTTGTTTTCAGTTCAAAGTTTGGGGGCAACCATAGATGAGCAATGAGCAAAAGTTTTCTCTGTTTTACAACAAAAAAAATTATGAGCAAGTTGGGAGCATAGATTTCTTGACTGAGCTACTTTCTTCCTCCCGCCTTAGAGCTTCGACTCCTTCGCACCTATATACTTTTACTGTGAAACACTATATATGTTTTCAGTTCTAAGTTTAAGATTTATTTATGTTTGCAAATATAGTTATTTGAATCTCTACTCTCTGATGCACTGGCTCTTTCTGCATAGGTATACATTTTTTATAAATTAAATTATTTCTTATTCCCTCTGTCTTTATAGTACCTCCTCTGTTGTTGTGTGCATGTTTATGCATCTACATTAGAGCTGTCACGGTTCCGGTTCGGTTCCGGTTTTACTAAAACCATGAACCGAACCATTAAGGTAACGGTTCTTCAAATTAGAACCAAAACCTTATTTCGTTTGACCGGTTCCGGTTCTGGTTCCGGTTCCAGCTTAATTTTTGGAACCGTTGTGTCAACGGTTCCGGTTACGGTTCAACAAGAACCAAAACCAAACCGGTCACTATCGGTTCGGTCCGGTTCCATGCGGTTCGGTCCGGTTCCAATCGATTCCAACTAAAATCAAAATCAAGTTTGACGGAATGAAATAAAAGCGGACTGCAAATAGTAAAACTCAAAACAATATCGAAATAAAAATAATTATGTTGCGCACTTCTCGGCGGCCTTTTCCGCGATTGGTGGGATAATATCAATTTCCTTCCTACGCGTGTAGACTTGCCACGAATTCTAGTTGGCTTGCGAACGTCTCATCGACATGCTCAACCGTAACAACCGCCTACAATTAGTTGTCTTTCATGACTACTAATAAATAGTAGTTTTATATTTTCTTTATTTTTTAAATAAAATATTTCAAAAAAATATGTTAGTAAAATTAAAAATATATTATATAACTGTATAAAAATAAAAAATGCACGGCAAAAATTGACTCCAAACCGCACCAATGTCAAATCATACCATACGGTTTTTATGCGGAGAAGTTTTGTTCGGTCCAAAATCGTCCTCTTTAGTGTGATTGCGGTTTGAGTTCAAACTGCACCAGATTCACTCGTGATAGTAAGTATAAATATTATAGATAAATTATAAAATAATAACAATATAATAATAATAAAAATTAATGGATTGCGGTTCGGTTCTACCTCGGTCCGGTTCGGATCGGGTCTAAAAATCTTGAAATCGCTTGAGACTTGTATGTTGCGGTTCCGGTTCCGGTTCCGGTCCGGATAATAAAATGTAAGAACCGCACCCGGACCAATGTTATTCACGGTTCCAAAATTCAAACCAAAACCCGAATAATTTGCGAACGATTCGGTCCAGTTCTTTGCGGTTCCGGTTCGATTTGTGGTTTTTGGTTTTAAGTGACAGCTCTAATCTACATATGCTTTCTCATTTGGTAATTTGTTCAGTTTAGATCTGAAAATAGTTTTGATCAGATCAGATCTTAAATCAAAAGTGAAATAACACTGAATTCATT
Source organism: Platanthera zijinensis (assembly GCA_039513925.1). Lineage (NCBI taxonomy): Eukaryota > Viridiplantae > Streptophyta > Magnoliopsida > Asparagales > Orchidaceae > Platanthera > Platanthera zijinensis. Next base: position 19,827,476 of record CM077086.1, on the reverse strand, counting down.
CTAGTTTTTATCAAACTTACGAGCATAGATTTCTTTTTTGATCTTCGATTGGATTTTTGATTTTAGTTTGTGCATTATAGTTTGTTTGGCGGTTTCCAGGAGATAGAATTTGCTCTAAAATTACCATTTTACTTTTAGAGCTTCAGAATTTGGTGACATAATTCTAAAGCACATTTTTGTTTACGTGCATTATAGTTTGTTTGCCGGTTTCCAAGAGATAGAAGGTACATTTCAAGGTATGAATTGCTCTAAGATTACCATTTTTTGTACAAAGATTTGTTGAAGTTATTGTAATTTTTTTCAGTGAACTTTTGGCACCGTTATGATATGTGCTGAATAACCATGCTTTTGTTCTTGCTGCTTTACTGTTAGTGTTACTTATTAGACGTGTCTCCTCTTCCTTTTATTGAACTTTCACTACAAGAAAAATATCATTTAGCAACAAAAATTAGAAAGGCTAAAAAAATTATTGCTAATTAACATCGAATTTAGCTAGGTACGTAATATTTGTTTTTATCTAAAAAAATAGCAACAAAAATTTTTGTTGCAAAATTAGCAACGAATTATTTTGTTGCAAAATACTTGTTGTTAAATAGAAACGAAATATTTTCTTTCAAAATTTTAATACTAACTATTTTAGATTAAAATTAATATTTATGAAAGAAAAGATTCCCTCTCTCCAAATATTTTTATCTCAATTTTAATAAAAAGATATATTTGTAAGTTCTTAAAAAAAATAAAGAATCCCTTGTTACCCCATTCTCATCCCGATATAAGTGTAGTTTGCCTATGACCGGCATCGCCACCCATGACCGGTGTCGACCGCTCCCTATCTAACACCAAAGGTCCTTCAACGTATCAACAATGAATCAAAACAATGTCATCAACGCAAGCGAACATCAACATCGACCGCTACACTACATTACAGAACATGAGCGGGCGGTGGAAGATGGGACACCCGATACAACTGCCATCATCACCGATCAAAGCAATCATAATTCAGATAACAATGCAACGCCAACTCCAAATGAAACAGTCGTTGCGGAACCCTAAGCTCTTATTTCAATAACAATTACATACGGTATTACATCGTTCATATTTACTCAAACTTTCAAACAACAACTTATTGCAATCTAATTATAACTGTGTTGTTTATGATATATCTGTTAAAACCAAAAATAAATAGAAAATGACATTTACGTCGATAATGCAACCTCCTTACTACCTAGAGCAATGCAGCGGAGAGGGAGACCACCAATTACGCAAGAAACTACCACTGCGGCACCACGACAAGCACGACCTAGAGGAAGGCCACCAATATACACATCAACTCAACACCGACGAGAAGCAATAAATGCTCGACAACAGGAAAATCGTCGTGCTCAACAACGCAACCCTACCACATCCGAAATCCAAAATGACGCTGCAATCAACCCAATCCACAAGAGTTTTGGTCAAACACTGTGTTATTGAAGGTCATGAGGGTGTGTTCACAAAAAATTTGGTCTTCAAGGAGATTTTTGACCGGGTTGACCCGACGACAACATTAAGGTATGACATCGACTACAACCACATAACTATTTAGTTCATTCCATTACATACAGTGAAAAAAAATTCTACATTTTGTATGTTATAAATAAAAAATTATTATTTTTTCAGGTTTCATACACTAAACGGTGATTAAAATTGAGAACAAGAAGATTACTGACAATGATCAGGTACTGCAGAATTCGACTGAAGCACATTGCTAAGACAACTAAGGGCAATGACATGCGAAGATAAACAAATGAATGCTGAAGAAGATGGAGGGCGAAGTGACAATTGAAATGAACATGAGTCGATGTTTTATAATTGTTTAGTTGTTGTCGTTCGATAAAATGAGTTTACAAAAATTAAATGAATCTTCTGAATTTCAGACATTTATACATATTTTTAATATTTTACTTACATTTTTAAACTTTTGGAATACATGAAATTCTTCGTTCTACGTCAAGTGTTACCCCCACGAAAAATTTCGCCCCCATGACAAATGTCACCCCCGCGACAAATGTCGCCGCCCACAACCAATGTCGCACCCACGACAAATAACTCCCCCACAACAAACGTTGCCCCCATGACAAATGTCGCCCCCACGACATATGTCGCACCCATGACATATGTCGCACCCAAGACATATGGCCCCCACGACATATGTCGCACCCACGAGATATGTCGCACCCACGACATATGTCGCACCCACATCAAATGTCGTCCCCACGACAAATGTCACCTCCACGATAAATGTCGCACCCACGACATGTGTCGCACCCACGAAATTTGTCGCACCCATGACATTTGTCGCCCCTACGACAAATGTCGCACCTTGACAAATGTCGCACCCAAGACATATGTCGCACCCACGATATATGTCGCACCCAAGACATATGTCGGCCCAACGACATATGTCGCAGCCACGACAAATGTCGCCCCCATGACAAATGTCGCCCCCACGACATGTGTCGCCCCCACGACATGTGTCGCACCCATGACATTTGTCGCCCCCACGACAAATGTCGCACCTTGACAAATGTCGCACCCAAGACATATGTCGCACCCATGACATATGTCGCATCCAAGACATATGTCGGCCCAACGACATATGTCGCACCCACGACAAATTTCGCCCCCACGACAAATGTCGCCCCCACGACATGTGTCGCACCCACGACATTTGTCGCCCCCACGACAAATGTTGCCCCCACAACAAATGTCGCAACCTCGACATATGTCGCACCCACGACAAATGCCCCCCGGAGCGAAGTCCCGTGCCTGTCACTCGTGTGTGTGTGTGTGTATATATATATATATGTATATATATATATATATAGACACACGAGTGACAGGCACGAGACTTCGCCCTGGGGGCATTTGGCGAGGGTGCGAAAATTGGCGAGGTGCGACATTCGGAGGGGTGTGACATTCGCCGGGGAGCGACATTTGTCGTGGGCGGCGACATTTGTCGTGGGCTGCGACATTTGTCGTGGGGGCGACATTTGTCGTGGGGGCGACATTTGTCGTGGGGGGAGGGAGCGGCATTTGTCGTAGGTGCGACATTTGTCGTGGGTGCGACATTTGCTGTGGGAGAGGCGTTTGTCGTAGGGTCGACATTTGTCGTGAGAGACGACATTTGTCGTGACATCATTTGCCGTGACATCATTTTTCGTGGGGGCAACATTTGTCGTGGGAGGCGACATTTATCGTAGGGGCGACATTTGTCGTGGCGGTAACATTTCTCGTGGGCGGCAACTTTTGTCGCTGGGGGCAACATTTGACGTGGAGAGACGATATTGGTCAAGGCGGTGACATTGGTCGTGGGCGGGACAGTGGTCGTGGGCAGGAGTGCGTCCATGGGCGAGACATTGGTCGTGGGCGGAACATTGGTCGTGGGTTGGACATTGGTCGTGAATGGCGACATTTTTTTGTGGGCGGCTACAATGGTCCTGAGTGGCGACATTTATTGTGGGCGATGATGTTGGTCGAAGGCGGCGACACCGGTCATGGGTGGCGACGCCGGTCATAGGCAACTACACTTTTGTCGATGCACTAAAATCGGTCTATTAAATTGATAAAGAAAAAAAGGCATGCAGACATAAGGTTAATCTAATTTATGAAAATAAATGTATTGAGAAAATCCTACACTCATAATATTTATATATACATGTCACATCCAAACTTATTATCTATACTAACTCCATATAAGTACCCATACCAAGTCTTGGTTCTCTCACAATCATAAATCTACCACGGTTAAACATGAACTTTATAGGGGGGAAGATCAATTAAGGCCAGAGGTAAATAATACTGCTAATTATTCGGGCAAACTTGAGCCCAAAAAAACAATGTTGAATAAGCATGGCTGATAAAGTTTTTTGTTATCACCAAAAACAAAGGCTTCACTCTTACTTCCATCCATTCCAGGCATGATGATTTCAACAATTGTGGGAAATAGATCCATCCACTTGTTGAATTTTCTCAAGTTGATCAACAAGATAGCCCAAACACCAAATTAATATCTTCGGCACTACCCAGATCACAACTTGAACCGCGGAAAGTAGGAAGCAACGTAGATAACCAAACACACAGACAGAAGCAAGCAGATCAAAATATTATTGAACTTCTTTACAAGGCGAGGCATACATGGCGAGACATGATTTCGCCAGTATGAAAAAGCAGAAAAAAAAAACAAGCCGAGCGGATAGAGCACTGAGACCGCCAAAGCCGACGAGACCGCCGAAACCGCCGAGCTCGCCCAGATCACACCCAGCCAAGCTGCTGAAGCCGAACAAACAACAAGGAGTCCGCGAAGACCGCGAGGTCGCGCGGACAACCCGTTATTCGCCTAACTGCTGCTGAACAGAGGAACAAGCCGCCTATCCGCCAAGACCGCGAGGTCGCGCGGACAGAGAAGAAACTTGAGATAAAACTGATGCTGACAACCGCCAATGCAGCCCGCTAACTCCAGCGGTCAGAACCAAACTCCTGGTTTGACACTGCTAGCCGCGCCACCTGCACACAGAAACCGGTTAAGCAAACAGCCCGCGCGGATACAAAAACGAGTCCGCAGCCTATACTCAAGCCCAACTTACTGTTCACTCTGCTTCCAAATGAGGTGCCGGGGGGGGGGGGGGGTCCTATTTATAGGCCGGGTGAGGAGTGTGGTCACCACCCTATGAGATAGAGACACCGCCCCTTGGTCGCAGCTAGCAACATCAACTCGCCGAGTCCGCCCACCCATGGTCAACCAACTCGCAAGGTCCAGGCGACCAGTGACCTGCGCATGGCAGTCCGCCCAAACCGCAACCATCAGTTCAAGACCACAGCCACTGCCAAGACACAGCGGACTCAGCGGAAACCACTCCACCTCGCACTTGTCCACGACCACAGGCACAAAGCCCGGTCACAGCGGACACAGCGGAAACCAGGCCAGTTCGCCAGCACTTAGGCCAGACCGCCAACCGAATCAGCTCACCGCAACTCCAGATCAACCACAGATCCAGCGGACTCCAAACCTCAGTCCGCACAGACCGCGGAACCACCTCCAGAGCTCGGCCCACTGCCGGACTCAACCAGTCCGCGCAGTTCGCTCCTGACCACGGCAAGCAACAAGCAATGCCGAACAGCAACCCGCCGGACTAAGCCCAGTCCGCGCGGTCAGTCCGCCCAGGTCGCCCGGACTACCGATCACCCCCACTTCCACTTCACCTATTTCAACACTCCCCCTTGAAGTGAGAAGTGGTGATCAACCCAAGCAGACCTCGAAGCCGCTGAAAAGGCCCCTTCGACAGCGACTTGGTGAAGATGTCAGCAAGGTTATCTTCACTCCGAACATGACCAACCACAAGAGATCCTTCCAGCACCTTCTCCCTTATGAAGTGGTGATCGATCTCAATATGCTTAGTCCTGGCATGACAAACTGGATTGTTCACCAGCTTGAGAGCACTCTCGTTATCCCCTCGGAGCAAAGTAGGGCCTTGCACTTCTTCATGGACATCATCTACAAGCCTCCTTAGCCAAATGGCTTCCCGAGCAGCCAAGGCAGACGCCTTGTACTCAGCTTCCGTAGTGGAGACAGATACCGAGTCCTGCTTCTTGCTACACCACGAGATGCCCGCTGATCCATAAGTGAACACATAACCAGAAGTTGACCTTCGGTCATCCGAATCACCACCATAATCAGCATCCGTGTATCCTAGCAGAGAAAAACTCGCATCCCTTCTGTAGAGAAGTCCCATGTCAGAAGTTGCCTTGACATACTTCAGAATGTTCTTCGCCGCTACAAGATGAGACTTCCTTGGCTCTGTCATGAACCGACTTACTCGACCAACAGCGTAAGCTATATCAGGTCTAGTAATCGTCAGGTAGATCAAGCTTCCAATAAGGGCCCTGAACACCAAAGGGTCAGGAAGAACCCTTCCTTCATCTCGTCGAAGTTTCAGACCTTGATCCATAGGAGTAGCGCAAGTCTTTCCCTCAATCAAGCCAAACCGGTTCACTATGCGCTCAGCATATCCCTTCTGGCAGATAAGGATCCCGCTCTCCTTCCTCTCCACTTCGAGACCAAGAAAGTGATGAAGCTCTCCCAGGTCTTTCATCTCGAAGCGAATGGCTAGCTCAGCTCTGAGCCTAGCAACCTCCTCCTCAGAATTCCCTGTGATGATCATATCATCAACATACAGCAGGACCAAGACAGAAAGCTCCCCCTTTTTCTTGATAAACAAACTAGAATCCGAGTTTGAAGCAAGGTATCCACAGAATTGCAGATATTCTGCTATCTTCCCATACCAAGCTCTCGGAGCTTGCTTCAACCCGTAGAGAGCTTTCCTGAGCTTGCAGACGTAATCAGGATGAACTTCAGAAACGAAACCAGGTGGCTGATCCATAAAGATGTCTTTGTCAATCTCTCCGTAAAGAAAAGCATTCTTTACATCAAGCTGCCACATTCTCCATCCTTGGCAAGCAGCCAATGCAATCACCATCCGAACTGAAGTCATCTTTGCAACAGGGCTGAACGTCTCCTCATAGACTTCTCCATACTGTTGAGAGAACCCTCGAGCCACCAGGCGAGCCTTGAATCTCTCAATGCTCCCATCTGCCTTCTTCTTCAATTTAAACACCCACTTGCATGTCACCAGAGTAATGCCATCAACTTTGGGCACAAGATCCCAAGTTTCATTCTTCTTGAGAGCATCCATCTCCTCTCTCATGGCATCTTCCCACTCCTTGACACCAGTGGCCTCATTAAAGCTAGCAGGCTCTCGCTCATCCAGAGGACCTGCAAAGAAGCATGAGACATAGCTCACAGTGTTCCCTTCGCAGTAGCGAGCAGGAGGCTTGATAACCCTCTTTGACCTCCGAAGAGGCTGCTCCTTGCTAATCACCTCCGCTGCTTCTTCTGGTTCACCTCTACTCTCAGGCAAGCTTGGAGCAATGCTCCCCCTGCTTCCTGACCCAGAAGCTTCTTCTCCAGAACTTGAAGCAACTGGAGCTGCTGGTGACACAGCCAGCTCCACTTGATCAGCTACCTCAGCCACCTCCTGACCTTCATCAACCTTGCTCTCAGGCAGCTCAACCGAGCTTCCTCCATATGACGTCAGTTCGTCAAAGACAACGTCTCTTGATACCACGAACTTCTTCGTCACTGGATCCATGCATCTCCATCCCTTCTTCCGCTCATCATAGCCAACAAAGACAAGCTTCCTTGCCTTTGCATCAAGCTTAGTCCTTAGCGTATCAGGGATATGCACATAGCAAGTTGATCCAAACACCCGAAGGTGTTCCACACTAGGCTTCTCCTTCAGCAACATCTCGAAGGGAGACTTCATGTTGATCGGACTCAAAGGCATCCGATTGATGACATAGGCAGCACAAGACATTCCCTCCGCCCAGAAGGACCTTGGGATACTCTTGGCGTGAAGCCAACATTTGCAAGTCTCCGTCAGATGACGGATCTTCCGCTCCGCTACTCCGTTTTGTTGTGGAGTATGAGCACAAGTGAGCTCCCTTTGGATTCCATGCTTCCTGCAAAAGTTAGAAAACTCGGAAGAGACAAACTCTCCGCCGTTATCAGTTCTAAGCTTTTTGATCTTCAGGTTAAGCCTTCCCTCCACCAGCTCCTTGAACTCCACAAACAATCGGAAGGCCTCAGACTTCTCCTTCAAGAAATACACCCAAGTGTATCTTGAGTAGTCATCAATCAAGACAAGCATATATCTGCTTCCACCAAGGCTAGCAGTCGCGGTTGGTCCCATCAGATCACCATGGATAACCTCCAATGGTGCTTTGCTTCTTGTTTGTGACTTATCAAATAGAAGACGATGAGACTTCCCATATTGACATCCAGCACAAACATGACCCTCACCGAAAGATGACAGCTTAGGCAAGCCTCTCACCAGGCTCCTGCTTGACATAGCCTTCAGCTTATCCATCCCGACATACCCTAGCCTCTCATGCCACATAGCAGCGCTATCATTGGCCCTCATCCGATCAACATAGGAACTTGTTGATAAGACAAACAAGTCCTTAACTCTCCTTCCTATATGAGCAACATCAGCCTTAACCGCTGATACATTGCGAAGGAACTTCACTTCTGTTGGCCCAAACAGAACGTGATAACCAGCATCAACCGCATTGGTCACAGAGAAGAGGTTTTTCTTCATACCCGGTACGTGATAAACACTCCTTAACGTGAGTGGCCCCTTATCACTTCCCACCGTTACCATACCCTCCTTCTCTACTGCATGAATAGTATTATCAGCAGTAATGATAGCTTCGTTACCTGAGTATGCCTGCAGTGAAGAGAACTTTGACAAATCTCCGGTGAGGTGATGACCACACCCGGAGTCAACGATCCAGTCGTCCTTCATGTCACTGGTGGACAAAGCACGGACACAAGTGCCCGTCATGAACGCTCCACCCCAGCCAGCTTCCTCCTTGCTTGAGGAGGCTTCCTCCTTGCCTGCAGCATGCCCAGGCTGCAGCTTGACCTTGCAGTCTCGCTTGAAGTGGCCTGGTTGATGACACCTGAAGCACTTCAGGTTCTTCTTCCAATCCTTCTTAGGAGCAAGGCTCCCCTCCTGCTGTTTAGAAGATGAAGATTCATCTCCAGCCACAGTCTGCTTCTTCTTCCCTTCCCATCTCTTCTTCTTCTTCTCAGTGAAGAGAGCATCACTAGCTCCTTCAGAGACCGTCACCCCGGCCATCTGCCTTGCCAAGCTCTCCTGCGAGGCAAGCAGATTCTCCAGCTCCAGAAGAGAAGGCTGAGTAGCCCAGCCTTGAACAGAAGTTAACAAAGGCCACATACTCCTTCCGCAAACCGCGGATTATGTGCCTCTTCAGCTTAGCCTCGGAGATCGGCTCATCAGGATCGAGAGCAGAGAGCTCAGCACACAAGCTCTTCATCTTCAAGAAGAATTTGGAGATAGAAAGATCTCCCTGAGTTGCCTTATCCAACTCATTCTCTAAGAACTGTAGCCTAGCTACATTCTTCCTATTGAACAACCCATCAAGGGAAGTCCAAATCTCAGCGGCAGACTCACATCCTAAGATGTGATCAAAGAGTTCAGGTGACACTGCCCGCTTGAGAGCAAACTCAGCCTTGGCGTTTGTCTTCCTCCACACTCTTACCTGCTCGGCTGTACCAAACTCAGCAGTTATTTCTACTTGATCGTCTCCACCGACGACCTCCCATAACTCCTCACCCAGAAGATAGCTCTTCATGCACGACTTCCACTTCTTGAAGTTAGTCGGCGTCAGAAGCTCAATACCAAGACCTCTTGCAAAACCACCGTCCATGGTGCAATATGGTTATCCTTCAGAAGCACACAGAGCAACAACAAGCCTGTTGATCACCGCTCAAGCAACTGAACCTTCCTCTGATACCATGTTGAATTTTCTCAAGTTGATCAACAAGATAGCCCAAACACCAAATTAATATCTTCGGCACTACCCAGATCACAACTTGAACCGCGGAAAGTAGGAAGCAACGTAGATAACCAAACACACAGACAGAAGCAAGCAGATCAAAATATTATTGAACTTCTTTACAAGGCGAGGCATACATGGCGAGACATGATTTCGCCAGTATGAAAAAGCAGAAAAAAAAAACAAGCCGAGCGGATAGAGCACTGAGACCGCCGAAGCCGACGAGACCGCCGAAACCGCCGAGCTCGCCCAGATCACACCCAGCCAAGCTGCTGAAGCCGAACAAACAACAAGGAGTCCGCGAAGACCGCGAGGTCGCGCGGACAACCCGTTATTCGCCTAACTGCTGCTGAACAGAGGAACAAGCCGCCTATCCGCCAAGACCGCGAGGTCGCGCGGACAGAGAAGAAACTTGAGATAAAACTGATGCTGACAACCGCCAATGCAGCCCGCTAACTCCAGCGGTCAGAACCAAACTCCTGGTTTGACACTGCTAGCCGCGCCACCTGCACACAGAAACCGGTTAAGCAAACAGCCCGCGCGGATACAAAAACGAGTCCGCAGCCTATACTCAAGCCCAACTTACTGTTCACTCTGCTTCCAAATGAGGTGCCGGGGGGGGGGGGTCCTATTTATAGGCCGGGTGAGGAGTGTGGTCACCACCCTATGAGATAGAGACACCGCCCCTTGGTCGCAGCTAGCAACATCAACTCGCCGAGTCCGCCCACCCATGGTCAACCAACTCGCAAGGTCCAGGCGACCAGTGACCTGCGCATGGCAGTCCGCCCAAACCGCAACCATCAGTTCAAGACCACAGCCACTGCCAAGACACAGCGGACTCAGCGGAAACCACTCCACCTCGCACTTGTCCACGACCACAGGCACAAAGCCCGGTCACAGCGGACACAGCGGAAACCAGGCCAGTCCGCCAGCACTTAGGCCAGACCGCCAACCGAATCAGCTCACCGCAACTCCAGATCAACCACAGATCCAGCGGACTCCAAACCTCAGTCTGCACAGACCGCGGAACCACCTCCAGAGCTCGGCCCACTGCCGGACTCAACCAGTCCGCGCAGTTCGCTCCTGACCACGGCAAGCAACAAGCAATGCCGAACAGCAACCCGCCGGACTAAGCCCAGTCCGCGCGGTCAGTCCGCCCAGGTCGCCCGGACTACCGATCACCCCCACTTCCACTTCACCTATTTCAACAATTGTGGGAAATAGATCCATCCACTTGCCCTTGAACACAACAAAAATGTTGAATCTAAGATTAGAATCCCTTGTACTATCCCTACGGGTAACTCCGACAGAACTCACATGTACAAACCTAATAACATAAAAAAAACATATCTTATTTTTCAAAATAAATGAATTACCTATAAAAAAATGGATTGATAATTATAATATGAGTAAAAGCAACATAAATCAATAACAAACTGTGTCTTCATTACATAATTTTAGACAACAAATATTGTCAAAAGAATATAGATAGATGATATGGAGATGTGCATGCTAACCAATAGAGCAGAAAGAATTGTAGGAAGTGGATCGCATGGAGCAGAAAATGAAATTTTATTTATACGAAAAGAACCTGGAAGAAATCGCATGGAGAAGCCGATTGTTCAGATCTGGAAGCTGATTGTATTTTCTCCTGGAACGTCTATAATAATGTAAGATTAGCATTAATATATCATCAGTTAAAAAAATAGAAATGGGTAATAGTGAAAGAAATTAAAAATACCTTCAATTTATACGTAAGGCTGAAGTCTAACTCCTGACTCAAGGGAACTGCAGGGGGTTGCTTGCTTAAATCAAGGCCAGGCCACTCTGGTGGAGTAACTCCAGCAGAGCTCACATGTATAAACCTATTAACATAAAAAAAGCATGGCTTATTTGTCCAAGGAAATGAACTACCTTTAAAAAAATGAAAAAAAATACAGCTAATGAAAGCTGATGATCTCAAATACTACTCAAGGGATAGGTCAATACCTGTCTGCCAATGTCCATTTATAGTGTCCAAGCTTGTGGTATATCCAACATGAGGGATTTGACTACCAAAAAGTGTTCCGTTTAGCAGACTTCCAAAAATTAAGTGGGTTTGTACTGTGGTTTAAAATCAAAAAGATATTTTCAAATTTGGCAGATGTAAATTGCAACAAAATCAAGAAGATATTTTCAACTGTAGATCTGAAGCTTTTATAAGTGTATTGGATGTATAATTATTTGTAGGAAGCCAACACGTGGACTATGAAGCCTAAAAAAAATTTGTACAATAAGGGAATACTTAGAAAATAAGATTGAAAATGATCTAAAAAGCTTATAACTAAAACTTTCAATCAGTTATTTAGATGAGTGGAGAAATAAAAATGAATGGGAATAATTTCATGCACTCCCACATAACAGGAATCAAATACTTAGAGTATTCAAGTAGACCTATGGAAACAATTAATGAAAGAGCTAAGGAAAATAAAAAAATAATCATGCAAATGCCACCCAATGACCACCAAGACACATCTCAAGCAATAGAAATCTGCCTCCAACTGTAGTCTACCAAGGCACATCCTAAACAATAGAAATCGTCCATACCTGCAGATTGCATGTTTTAGTAAATTACATGTTTTAAAAGATGAACTACCTTTACGCTTCCGCGTTATATGGCATGAGTTTGGCAAATATTTCCTTGTACACGACATTTGTAGTGTAGACTCCTTCATGGCCTTCCATTGCTCCATTTTTACCAACACATTCGTATTTTGCTCCGAAACACCTCTAAATAATGCTACGTAAAGCTGCCCATGACTAAACACTGGGTTTGGAAGATATATCACAACATTTTTGATGGTTTGGCCCTGCGACTTGTTTATTGTTAGTGCATAACTCAAACAGATAGGGAATTGTTTTCGAATGAGTTCGAATGACATTCTTGCATCCTCGGCACTATTTAACGGTATGCGTGGTATAAATACCCTCAAGTTATTGAACTGGCCATTTAATATTTCAGTTTCGATGACATTCCATGAGAAACAAACACATTTAAGGCGTGTTCCATTGCACAATCCAATTTTAGGGTCTATGTTTTGAAGAAGCATGACGGGGCATCCTATCTTTAAAGTGAGTTCATGTGGCGGTAGATTGCCAGGATTGAGTGAATTTAAAAACTCCAGTAAATACAAATTTTGCACGTCATCCGTCACAGATTCAAAGGAATAGTAAGTAACTTTTTCACCAGGAGAAGATACCTTGCGCGGTACATTCTGCATATGGCTTTGGATAACCCTTTTTGCACATGAAAATTTTCATGTAAGGTGCATTCGGGTTGTAGCGTCCACACGGCCCATGTATCATATGTCTTCGCACAGCCTCGTGTAACTCAGGTTCAACATCTGCTTGTGGTATCTCAGCTCTGACAATACAATCATACTCATCAGGGCTAATTAATTTGTCCTCCTCTGGAAAAATTATCAACATATGGACGTGTGGCAAACCACGTTTCTAAAACTCGATGACATGAACGTGTCCAATTGGTTTCCCTAGAACCCCTTTATGGATTATATCGTCTTTTAAACTTTCACATTTTGAATTGAAAACCCTTGCCAACAAATCTGGTCGTTCATGTGCTGCTTGTCCAGGATATAGTTCATCTTTTATCTCTTTCCAATTAGAATTGCATGTCATTGTTAAGAAGACATCCGGTTTCCCATATTGTTGTACGATGGTCATTGCATTTTGGTAGCGTTGGTACATGTCACGGGGGCTCCCAATAAATGAAGAAGGAAGAATTGTACGACGGCCAACGACACCTAAAGTAAAGGATATAGATATTTTACACACGTATAATTTGTAGTTATCACTTGAAAGATTTAGTATGCAAAATGAAGCAAAATAATGTACATGCATCATTCTCACCTGCTTCGAAGCTATCTTGCAATCCTTGGTACAACTCCGCACGTATCTTGTTTTGGTTAAGTTTAATCCAACGTAACTTCCGTGTTTTGATTTTGATGTAATTATCGACAACAAATTGTTGTAATAGTCTTCCCGCTTGAAGAACAGACTGATCACCATTGCGTATCTGCATGATTATAATTTATGTAAAATTTAGAAAAAATAAGATTATAATGTGGCTTAGATATTGTTGATTTAAAGATGTTACGGTCAAACCTGCAACAAAGAGGCATAATAATCGCAATAATTTATTCATATGCCTTGGTTTGATTCAAAGCATCTGTCCCATCCATAAGTTCCGTGTGGATGTAATAGAAGGGTATTGCATTGGATCATAGTATTCAGTATACTCTTTGAGAGTAAGTAAATTTCTAGCTGTGGTACATATTACAATGTCTCTATCATCTGACTCCATGAAATCCTCAGCACCTATCAAGACTGCCGCAACTTGTGATGTTGTTGGAAGAATGTATTGTCATTCTGTAGCTGGTCTGTCTCGAATAAGAAGCTGACAAGATTGTATTTGAGGATGTTGTGATAGATGTCGAAAGCGATGGATAAATGGATTATATATATCAAGTATTGTTTTAATTCTATGTAGCACATCCACGCCAAGTCCATGACCCTCTTCCATGCGATGTTCAGTTTCACAGTCCGTGTCATAGATGAACATCTGTAGAAATCTCGGTCAATTGCCTGAACTAGGCAAAAGAGAGCCAATTCTATGGTATAACGCACCATGTGCTTTGAAGGTATAGATTCCTTGTGCGAAGGACGGTATGGATTCATCCAATGTCACGCCCATCGATGTGAATGAGAAAACGTGATTGTATGAACGCACATTTTGTCGAAAATGATGTCCTAGGGTACCCTGCTGAGTGAATAGATCAAGTAGTTCGGGCGGAGCAGGAATACCAGAAATCACAACCCTCCCATTGCTACAACACAAATTCTTTGATTCCTTATAAAATAATTTTGCATTGCAACGATGACAAAATGTCGCTGGTGGAACTTCCATCCTAAGAACATGTGTAGGTTGAGAAGAAATTCTTGCAGAGTTTCTCACGGGTGCTTGAAGATTTGGGACCACGAGTGGTAATTGAAGTTCTTCTTCGGTTGATGCATCTGGCATGTCTGGTATTCAATAGAGCAAGCATTTATGTTAGAAAGTTAAGTAATTGAAACACATTTATGAAGTGGGTTACAAAGATGCATGAGATGAAGGTGTTATGAAATTACCTTGTTCTCGGATCTCCAAACACATTGACTCATGGCATAATTCATTTTGGATATTGGATTGTTGATTAAGTCGATGTTGTCGTCTTCTTGCATTTTGGGTTGTTTGTTGAACATCCGTCAGTGAACGTCGGTATGCGGTTGGCCGAGACGGTGCAGAAAGGTGTAATGATGGATCTGTGTTGTAAGGAATGTTCACACCTATTGAATCTAGAGAAGTTACATGTTACATTAAAGAGGAACACTAAAGAGAAAAACTTGTTAATACCATCTGCAGTCGAAGACACGGATGCGGAAGCCCTAATACGTTTGCGGCCAATTACCTCAGGCTCATTTGGTTGGTGGTCCATCACTAACGTTGTCTATGATTCTAGTAAAATGTCAGAAGTTTAGGCATACTTTTAATCATTTGAACAGATTTTTGCACCTATAATCATTTTTGTTCCCAACATAAAATGATTGAAATGCTCATTTGCTTCTCTTGAAATAAAAATATAAAATGATATTGAATGAACCCCGGGAAACATTATTTTGATATGATGCATGTATTGTTTAACAACTCACAACTAATGTTAACATGTTGTGCCTATTCCGTATATAATTTAGTTCATATATAGCATAGCCAGCAAAAAAATTTAAATTAAAGTTGGAAGGCTGAACAATTGATAATAGTCGGAGGGAAGAAATAGATGACATACTTGAGAAGAAGAGTGCCTCTACTTGCATGTTGGATCAACTGAACACATTTTGACCTTCATATAGACGAACAAAGTGGAGCCACATTAGATAGATGATAAGCTAGCATGGTCAATTCTAATTGCTTTGCTCTCTTCACCTTAGCATGATCAAGAGTTTATAGAGACAACCACAAAGTAATCTGGAAATCAATTGAAGTATCTGGTAATATTGTTTGCAACCATGCTCATTCTATTTTCCTAATTTGTCTTGCGTATATACATAATATTATACATTTTTAGTAATCATCGTTAAAAATATATAATTTATGAATAATGAAATGGCCTAGTACCTGATGAGATCCTCCCACGGCCAAAATTGGGAAATCAGGCTGAGGAAGAGCGGCGGGGGGCTTGAGATCAAAGCCCCCGAAGACTGAAAAAGGAGATACCTAAAAGTAGAACGTCAGCCCGAGGTTCGTCGATCAGATTTGTGCTGAGGACCTGGTTGCTACCTCCCAAGTCGAACAACAAAGAGCTCTGACCTGCCAAAAGAGGTTGGCGCCTCGGCATGCAATTTTAGGACGATGTGATCAAGGAATCACCAGGTTTCATGGTCTGGGAAAGAGCGAGAAATAAGATGGTAGAGTCCGAAGGTGGCAGCGAAGCGCAAAGGATCGAATGGAGGATGCCCTTGACGGAGAGCTACCTTTCGCCGATTGACGTGGAGAACGTGAATGCGGGGTTGTGCAGGCCCCAAAATAATTAATTATTTTGCTGGGAAGCCGTGCCAAACAACAAAATCAGAAATACTTGGCTGGAGGAAGTAGGTCGGAGATCAATTATTTTGGCGGGATTTAGTCAATTACATGTGTGGGTAATCAATTTTGAATTTTTTTTGAAATGAACAAAAGAAACAATAATCATTAAATTAAAAGATGAGGGGTAAAGTGGGTATTAACAATGTTGCACCAAAGGATGTTTTTCCTTTATAGAATTGTGTGTGTGTGTGTGTGTATATATATATTCTTATACTTAAGGATAATTAGAACAACTCCATCTTCTTCGAGTCTAGACCGAATTAAAACTAGAGCGGCGACTTTCTCCCATTCGTGAATCTTCTGGTGGCCGCCGACGGTGCTCCAGTGCTCGAAATATTCAACGAGATATAGATCCGGAAAGCTCTCGACGAGAGCTACGCCATCGTGGTAAAACTTTCCTCATTCCTTGAGTTGTCTCGTTAGTATTTTTTGGCCCTAACCTTTATCTCGGCTATTTCTTGTTAGATTTCGATTTCCCTTGACTTCTCTAGCCCCGATCTACGACAAGGAGTGATTTGGAGAGTTTTTCCGACAAAACCAAGACAAGTGGTGGTTTTCCCTCCTTCCCCCTTTTTCCTAATCTTGATGCCAACTGTTAACCTTTTTTGCTCTTTAATCTTTCTGCACTTTTGTCTTTCAAATTTGTAGATATGTTAAAGCTTCCCTTGGATTACCCGTGAAATTATGAATCCTTGTCATAAAAGTTCAACTTTGTAGCGTTGTAGTGATTTGACGAAAGGTTATATTGTTGGCTTTAATCGCCCTTATCTATTGTGTGGAGCGTGTTAGAAATTATCTAGGATTGTAAATCCTTCCTGAAGGTTGATCAACCACTTCTTAATCTAGAAATATCTAGTAGAATCTGATGTGTCAAGTCCCGAGATATATATTTTTGATGGATTTTCTTGATTGTGGGAGTTAGTGGACGAAACCACCTCTGTAATGTTTGTTTCCTTTATTATTACCTCGTGGGACTCTACCAGGTGTTTGGTCGTTTGCGGTGAATGATGAAGTATATGAGTCTCCCTCGCAGTAAGACGGATATTATATCTGTGAGGATGTATCCAGATGAGTGACCACCTCGCCTGTGTTTTGGGTAGAGTTGACCACATGTGGCTAATAAAGTTTTGAGTATTCTTTCTTATGATTTAATCATGTTATTCACCCTTTTGTCTTGTGCATCTGGTGCGATTTTTTGTACGTGACGATTCACGTAAGTTTTATGTTTTCGACTTTAGTACTTTACTTCTGTACTTTACTTCATTACGTTTGGTCTTGGGTTGGTACCCCTTTTTACCTTTATTTATTTTTTGGCTTACTTTTTCTGTCACCGCTTGTACCTTCTTACTGAGGTGTTCTGTGTTTGGAATGCCTCAGGTTCGGAGCTTTAGCAGGTCGTGGAGCTGGTTTTGGAGTTCCTGAGCAGCAGTGTTGGCTGTGGGTTTTCACCTCACCGTTGCGAGGTAGTTTGTTATTTTAGTTTGTTTCTCCTAGTTCAGACATACTTTTACTTTATGTAGGTTCGTGTCAGGTTGTTGACGCCCACATGATAGTTGATTTTGGATACCTTCCTAGCTGCTAGTTATTTTCTTTGTGATGAATTGGATTACTTGCTTTCTGGGATGTTTTATGTTAGCACTGCATGTTAGATATTTTTAACTTATAAAATCATATTATTAGTACATCATGCATGCCATCTCTTTCAAAATTAAGTCACTACTTTCTGGTTAGCGTAAAGACTTTTAGCTAAACTCATTATAAATATAGGGTCTTGCATACCATGAGTTGTTCCCTTGAGGACGTTTACACTCATGTAGGATGTTTAATCTCATAAAAGAACTATTTTTTGCAGTGTATAACTACTTTCCCCATGGACTAGATGAGCCACTAAGTCAAGGGATACGTCTAACTGTTTAACTTAAACTGGATTTTCTCTAATTAATTTAAAAAATCTTCCTTTATGTTTCAAGTAAAAGTTTTTCCTGAGCGTCCGCAGTTATCCCCTGCTGACGTGACATCCTGACGCGCGTTTTCCCTTACTCTGATATATCTTTAAAGGCAGTGAAAATGCGGGTTATGACAGACAGGATCGTCATTTTTCAAAAATTGCGATCCGTGTGCTCAAATTCAAGCGCTCATATTCGCCGGTCCGATAGTTATTGGGCAAAATTACCGGACCGCCATCGTGAAAATCTATAAATAGACATGATTTTTCTTCATTTGGATCTTTTTCTGGTTTTCCTAAACCCCTTCACTGTTTTCTCTCTCTACTATTCCTTTCATTTCTCTCTCTACAGGACTTCCACCCAAGATCGCTCCCAAGGAAATCTGTCAGGGATTGTGGAGAAAAACGACGATGGCCTAGAGACAAGACGTGCACTAGGAAGCACACTGACTCACCCTCGTCACACGTGACCTCTTGTCGCAGCAAGGCTCGGAAGAAAACGACTAATTCACACATTGCCAACACGCCAGAACCATCAAGACGACAAAATGTGTCTACTCCCCTCTGAGCAAAGGGAGCAAGATTTCCAGAAGCGCAAGGAAGCCTGTCGCACTCAGAACTCACCTTCTCTTATCTCTACAAGTATAACGAGGAGCGGCCTTTCGCCCTCGCCTTCACCTAAAAATCCCTGTAATAAACTCAGAAATAGTAGAAGTTAGGTTGGCATTGAACCGACCGCGTGTTTTTTCATCCAGATTGTAGGGTTTTCACGTAATCAAGCCTCTCTCTCTCTCACATACAATCTTGTGAATCTTTGATTGTTTGCACGCTCAACTGCTCGATTGTTGGTTATATTTCAATTATGCATTATTTTTGACTTTGAAGCACAGTGCCTAGTACTTTGATCATAATCTCTGAGGCGGTAACATCCTTATCTTATTATGTGATTTTAGATATGCAAAATATAAGTTGTTTTCCACGGGCCCCAACGTGTCCCCCACACAGTAGTACATACATACAAAAAAAAGTTTGGTGATTGTTATTAGCACTACAGTCTTGGCTAGTCGCACTATGTTTTCTCTTAATTTTTCGCGTTTCTTATAAATACGCTTTGTATATAAATTTTTAGGAAAAGTGTTAAACAAGAAAGTTGTAGATCTCGTCGAGATCTACGAAACGAGATCTACAACTTTCGTGTTAAACACTTTTCCTAAAAATGCATGTACACGACGTATTTTTAAAAGGCGTGAAATCTGGGTGTATTTCCTATAATGTCCCTAGCCGATCCAACGTGACGATGTCACGACTCCGCTCTAGGCGACGCTATCGGGCTGCAGCCCAAGCACCCCAACCCCTTTCCAGCCCACCGACGAGTTGTTGGTGGACACAGCCTCCCTTTGATGAGCGAACTCGACAGTTAAGCTGGGTCGTACGGGGACTTCCCAGGAGGTCACCCATCCCAGTACTACTCTCGCCCAAGCACGCTTAACTATGAAGTTCTTTCAACCTTCATCACCAACTGAGCTGCAGCTCAGTTGGTGATGAAGGTTGAAAGAACTCCATAGTTAAGCGTGCTTGGGCGAGAGTAGTACTGGGATGGGTGACCTCCTGGGAAGTCCCCGTACGACCCAGCTTAACTGTCGAGTTCGCTCATCAAAGGGAGGTTGTGGCCACCAACAACCCGCCGGTGCACTTTTATTGTAACGACCCTAGCCGATCCAACGTGACCATGTCACGGCTTCGCTCTAGGCGACGCTACCGGGCTGCAGCCCAATCACCCCAACCCCTCTCCAGCCAACCGGCGGGTTGTTGGTGGCCACAACCTCCCTTTGATGAGGCAAACTCGATAGTCAAGCCCGCACTACGGGGACTTCCCAGGAGGTCACCCATCCCAGTACTACTCCAGCCCGAGCACGCTTAACTATGGAGTTCTTTCAACACTCAACACCAACTGGTGTTGAAAGAACTCCATAGTTAAGCGTGCTTGGGCTGGAGTAGTACTGGGATGGGTGACCTCTTGGGAAGTCCCTGTAGTGCGGGCTTGACTATCGAATTTGCCTCATCAAAGGGAGGCTGTGACCACCAACAACCCGCTGGTTGGCTGGAGAGGGGTTGGGGTGCTTGGGCTGCAGCCCGGTAGTAATGCCTAGAGTGGAGCCGAGACATGGTCACGTTGGATCAGCTCAGTTGCTGTTGAGTGTTGAAAGAACTCCATAGTTAAGCGTGCTCGGGCTGGAGTAGTACTGGGATGGGTGACCTCCTGGGAAGTCCCCGTAGTGCGGGCTTGACTATCGAGTTTGCCTCATCAAAGGGAGGCTGTGGCCACCAACAACCCGCCGGTTGGCTGGAGAGGGGTTGGGGTGCTTGGGATGCAGCCCGATAGCGATGCCTTGAGTGGAGCCGTGACATGGTCACGTTGAATCGGCTAGGGTCGTTACATTTCCAAAGTACGTCTTGTACATGCATTTTTAAGAAAAGTGTTCAACACGAAAGTAGTAAATCTCGTCGAGATCTACAACTTTGGTGTTGAACACTTTTCCTAAAAATATATGTACAAGGCGTATTTCCAAAATACGCGAAAAATTAAGAGAAAAGATAGTGCGATTAGCCAAAACTATAGTGTTAATAACAATCGCCAAAAAATTTCACACCAAATGCAAAACTCAACAAAGTTATGGGGATGATGTTGCATTGCTTTTAATTACATAAAAAAATATGCTAATTAAATTCACTTATGAGTTATGATATATAGGAAAGCACTGTAAAAAAGTTTTCACACTGGTCCGTTCGACGTGCAGGAGTTGACTTTTTGAAATTGATTTTGAGTTCCAGAAAACCAACTCAGCTGTTTGACGCATGAGAATTAAGCTGGAATTGGTTTTTAAATCAAAACCCGTAGGTTTCCCTTCAACCTAAAATCTAAATCACCAAAACTTACCCCTCCACGCTGGTTTTCTGTGGTTTTGCTCCCGATATCGCTATCCTGGCACATCCCACGCTGGTTTTCTGGTTTTCTGTGGTTTTGTTCCTCTGGTTAGCTCCTCTCCATTAGGTATGGCGTTGGAATCCACTTCCTCCCCCACCACTTCTTCACAATCGCTCTCTGCAATGCATTAGTCTTGATTTCCCGTGTGCCCGAGTTCACCAAATGCCCCAGGCTGTCCTTCTTGCAGCATTTACGGTCTTCACTAGCATTTTTTTTTCATTTCCTCCACTGCTCTGCTCTCCCTCTCCTGAAGCTAGCGGCTCTCCCCTGGCGCTTCGACGAGCTTTTCTCCTGGCGCTTTAGGGACTCGCTTTAGGGCTTTTCTCCTCCTTCGGCAGTAGCGACAGGGATGTCAGGGCATTCAAACCCTCTATTCATCTGTCCAGGTTACGTCCACCTCTTTCAACAAAGGCCGTGATAATCCGTGAGCTTTGATGCCCAGAGGTAGTGGTGCACATAAAGCCCGGCGGGCCCGGGCTTGGCCCGGGCCTGCAGGGCTCGGGCTTTTCCGAACCGGGCCCGGGCTTTTCCGAACCGGGCCCGGGCTTTTCCGAACCGGGCCCGAGCCGGGCCTAAGCAGTAACCGGGCCCTAGTTTTTTTATTGAAAATTTACAAACTAATGGAGAGGAGCTATTACAAATTACAACAACCTAATATTGAAATTTTTTTTTATTAATAATTAATGTAATGAAATTATACAAATTTAGGAATGTGTAAAATTTACACTATAAATATACAAAAATCAGGAAATTCTAAATTTTTAAAAATTACAAATGTCAAATGACAAATATTCTAAATTATTAAAAATTACAAAATTACAAGTCAAAAAATACAAAAAGTTGTTTAGTGGCCATAGTTTAAATTGATCGCGTCCATCTCGTCTTCCATGTCCGACGAGCTATCCTCGATTGCTGAAATATGCTGCTTTCTCTTCATCGCGTCCAGGTGGTCCTTGTAGCATATGCATATCTCGAGCGATTCTTCACTTAGCCGACTTCTCCGCTCGTTTAAAACCCTGCCACTAAGAGAAAAAGCAGACTCCGAAGCTACCGTGCTAGCTTAGATCGTTAGTAAATCTCGGGTCATATAGGCCATAATAGGATAGGTATTTACTTTACATTTCCACCATTTTAAAATATCGAAATTTTCTAATTCGTTCGTGGACATAAAATCACGAAATTGTGTTTTTGTGTACAACCATAATTCATTTAAACTACTAGATGTTGTGCGCACTTTTTTCCTAGAGGCTAACTCTAACATTTTATTTTTAAAACTACTAGATGTTTTGGGTTGCGACACATCTTCTCGGGGCCGCGACCCATATAAATTATCGTAATAATTATAACATTCAGTAAAAATAGTGTTAAAATTTAAAAGACTCGGGTTATCTAAATCTGAATCATTTAGATCTACGCCTATATTGTTATTTATTTCTTCAATAAAATTTTCTACACCGTCTACGTCGAAAAGAGGATTCAAAGCGGCGGCGCATGAAAACATAACTGGGATTTCTCTATAATATTTTAAAATTTTTGTTTCCATTATTTTTATTAATTCAATCCATCCGGCGTGTTGTTTAAAATAATTTAACTTTTGTGAAATATTAATAATTTTTTCAATAACTAGCAGGCTAGTATGATAATTTACGCCTGATAAACTATTTGTCGCAGTATAAAAAACTTCTAACAAATCCATGTAATTTTCTAAAATTGCCCAATCGGACTCGGTTAATTCATGTTGACCTAACAAAGTATAAAATTCCATTAATAGTATTTTTTGGCTAATCGCTCGTTTTAACATTATATATGTAGAGTTCCATCTGATTGACATGTCAAATAGAGGTTTCAAAAATTTGTGACCTTGAACGGTTACGAATTTTTTAAAATCTTGACATCGTTGTTTAGAACTATAAATAAATCATAACATTAAACATATTTTATTAATGTACGGTTCCATATAGGATAAACTATCATGTACTACTAAATTTAAAACGTGACACGCACAACGAGTATGAAAAAAGGCGCCGTTTAACATAGGTTTCAAATCACGTTTTAACCACTCAATTGAGGTTGTATTATTTGTGGCGTTATCGAAAGAACTACTCATAATTTTATCTTTTATTTTAAATTCGCGCACACATTTTGAAATTATTTGATAAATCGCTTCACTGGTGTGCGGGACTTCGAAACTTTCAAAACAAAATTATTCGTTTATTTAGATCCCAGGAAACGGGATCGGCCCAGTGACACGTTATAGACATATATGATAATCCTAATTTTATACTACTTGTCCAAACGTCGCTCGTTAAACTCACTCGACCCTCAAATTTTTAAAAAAAAATTATTAAAGTTTGTTTTGCCTCTAAGTAATATTTAAGCGCGTCGCAACTAATAGAAGATCGACTTACTTGGTGATAATTGGGTTGTAGCCCTTGGTGAATGTACTCGGTCTCTTCTTCGTTGTCGTAGTGGCTGAACGGCAACCCGCGTCTGATGATGTTCTTCACCTGCAGCTCTCGCTGTCGACCTTGATCGTACGTCCAGATTTGTCCGGATGGCGATAATTGCGCCTGAGTCGACTCGGGAGGAGCTTGTATGGCTGCGCAAGACTTAACGTGTCTTGCGAGTGTCGAGTTGCCAGTGGTCGAAAGTAATTTCGAGCACTGTTTGCACCTCGCCATTTGCTCCGCGCCGACTTGTACTAAGTCAAAATATTCCCAAACTGTCGCCGTACGCTTGTGCTCCACCACTTCGTGAGCGACGGATGAGGAAGACGATGCCTGCGTTGACGACATGTTTGCGAGAAATAGATATTAGAGAGAGAGAGAGGGTGAGGGGGTGAAAGGAAGAATTGAAGAAAGGAGGAGAGGGTTTATAGTTTTTTTTTAAAAATTTTTTTTTTAAAAAATTTTTAATAAAAAACAAATGCCACTTGGGCTGCAAATAGCTGCCCAAGTGGCTGTTATAGCACCAACGGCTCTTAGAGCCGTTGGTGCTAGCAACCAACGACTCTAAGAGCCGTTGGTTGGAACCAACGGCTCTTAGAGCCGTTGTTTCCAACTAGTCCGGGCTTAGCCCGGGCTTTTCCAAGCCCGGGCTAAGCCCGGTGATCGGGCTTTGCCCGGCCCGGCCCGGGCACCGGGCCGGGCATTAGCCTTATACTAGGGCCCGGAAGGGCCCCATGGCCCGGCCTGGGCCCGAGCCGGGCTTGGCCCAGGACCGGGCCTACCAGGCTTTTCACCGGGCCGGGCCGGGCCGGCCCGATGAGCCCGGTTTTTTTGGACACCACTGCCCAGAGGCATGCCCTAGACCTCTTCAATTTTATTTGATCTCACTTTGCAATTAGGTGTTAAATGTCCTGCTCACTCTCCTCTATGCATTGTTAAATTCCTGTGTTATTCAGGAATTTTTTTTATTCTTAGACCATTGTTATTATTCTTAGACCTTTGTTATTGTAATTGATGGGGTTCCCCTGAGTCGGTTCGACCGAACCCGTAGAACCGCACGCAACCATCCTCTTCCTCTTGAGATTGTGGCGGTCATAGAGATCTAAATTGGATAGTGATGTGTGTTCAGTGCGTGTACTTGTTAGTTGATTCCTCCTCATCTTCCTATCTCGTGTGTTGTTGTCATAAAAAATAACTTATAAATTGAGAGTTTTATCCAAATGTTATATCTACTTTCAAATTCTTCAATTTTGAACTTTATTACAATTCCAGAAAACTAATTCATTTTCGCAGCCGAACAGCGTTTAGGTATCAATGTCAATTATGTTCACTGAATACTATCCTGCAGCCGAACAACAAAATTGATTTTGTGCAAAAAATCAATTCCTGCAGATATTGGTTTTCTGATCAAAGCCAATTCCAGAAAGTCAAAAATTATGCACCGAACGAAATAGTACTTACGGACTAACAAAACCTATTTTATGGCATTATAACTTGATATATTTTTAATCCAAATTGAGCTAAATCGCCCTTGGACCTTGGATAAGGACTTGCAACTTAAATATGTTTTATGTGTTAATTAGAAAAAAAAATTTAGGTGGATTTGATTCATCGAGACGTCTCGGTGAAACCGTATACGAAAATTAGTGTCTATTCGGACCTCTGCGAGAGTGCATTAATTCAGTCGTGCGACCAATACTACAGTTCAGATGAAAGGTTTTAGGGAGAAATTGGCTTTTGGGTCCAAAGCCATCGATATTGAAATAAACCTATAAAACCCTGCATCAAATGTTTAGGTCTCGTCGTAGGTTTTGAGATTAAGCAATCTAAAACTGCGAACTCACTCGAATGTGTGTTTTTTTGCATAAGCGCTTATTTTCGCCTTGTCACATTTTCTCCATGGCGTGTGTTCTTGCCCTGGGCATAATTTTTGCCCGGTAGCGCATTATTGTCCGAGTGCACATTTTTTTCGCAGAGGCGCGTAATTTGCATTATCGCCCGAGCGCGCATTTTTCGCATGTGTGTGCATTTTTTCATCAGGGGAATTTTTGCCAGTGACCACATTTTTTGCCCAGACATGTATTTTTATGCCTAGACGTACATTTTTTGCTTGGGCGGACATTTTTCAATTAGACGTACTTTTTTTAACTAGGACACGCATTTTTCATCACAAGCACAAATTATTCGCTCTGGAGCATATTTTCTACATGGGCGTGCAATTTTCACTTGGGAGCACATATTTTCTGCACGGGCGTGCAATTTTCCCATGGGAGCGCATTTTTTGCCTGTGCAAGTGTTTTTCGCTTGCACGCATTTTTCCCGGGGGCCGTGAAGGATCAAGCGCATACCCAACTGCACCAAAAGCCCGGACTATTGGAGAGGGTGCTACTTAATTTTTTATATAAGTAGCAGAGCGCAACGGGTCAAGTGAAGGAACGTCGGACCCAACAATCCCCCCCCGGCGTCCAGCACAACCCGTCGGCTCAGAGGTGGGGTTAACACATGGCCCACACGACTCAGAGGTGGGGTTACCACATGTCCACGGTTGCCTGACCCACCGGACCCACACAGGTAGAAGGGAAAAATCAGGATTTAATAGCGCGCCCCGGTCTTGAACCCGTGACCTCCTCTGATACCAATTGAAGGATCAAGCGCATACCCAACTGCACCAAAAGCCTGGACTAATGGAGAGGGTGCTACTTAATTTTTTATATAAGTAGCAGAGCGCCACGGGTCAAGTGAAGGAACGCCGGACCCAACGGGCCGCAATTTTCCCCAAGACGCCCTTTTTTCTCCCTGGCACACATTTACCTCCGGGGAGAGTATTTTCTGCCTGACGTACATTTTTTCGCCTAGGTGCACATTTTTTGCATGGGTGCGCGCGGGGAGGTGGGCATTTTTTGCCAAGAAGTCCGCTGAAGCCGCCTGGTCGCACGACCGCAACAAGTTGCGCAGAATACCCATTATTCCAGTATTGAAGAAAGAACTCTAGCCGCTGAACTGCAAGCCGCCTGACCGTGAGGTCGCCTAGCCGCCAGATCAAGCGGACTGCTGCCACTGAACTGAACAAGCCGCCTAGATGCAGACAGCTTATTTGAACTGGGAAGAAGTTGTAGAAGAGAAACTGCTTAGTCGCAAGCTGCGATCTGCTGTAAGCTGCTGGTTGTTACCCGCAGAGTCCGCACTGTCTCTGACTGCAGTTAGAACCAAGTTCCTGGATCTTTAGCGTTATCCGCACAACCTGCACAACACAAATCGGTCAAACCTCTTCAAACCGCGTGGATAGAAAACTCTAACCGCAACAACTTTCCGCAAGTTGACTTACTGTTCACTCAGTGATTTCTGATGTGATAGGGGGGATCCTATTTATAAGCGCAGTGAGGAGTGTGATCACCGCCCTAGATGATAGGATGACCACCCTATCTTGCGGTGAGCACCAAGTGTATCCGCAACGCCGCGGATGCACAACCAGACTAGCAAGATAGACAGTCTGCCAAGATCGCACCACCAAGGCCGGACACCAAGTCTATCCACTTTTTCATCGAGGCCCAGTCAGACTTGATCGCCATACAGGTGTTCTCTGCGAGTATCGCCACAGATCGCCTACCTGCGGACACAGCTCCAGTCCGCAGAAAATGAGCTCGCAGTCCACACAAGACAGATTACTACCGAGCTCGACGAACAGAAAAAACAGCCCGCGCAGGTCGCGCGGCCTCCTGGACAAAGCCGACCTGGACTTGGTCTAAAACAAACCAAGTCCACACTACCAGACATCCCTGGTGCAAGCACAGCACCAGCGGATATAAACCTAGTTCGAACGAAACTAGAGAATTCCAGAGCTAGCTGCTCAAACCGGCAACTGAGCGGATAACCATCCTATCCGCCTGAAACAACCTGGGGAACAAGCCGCAGAACATTGGCCGACCTAGCTAGTCGCCAATTCAGTCCGCACAGATTTCCTGGTCTGACCACCAAAACTGCCAAGACTGTCTGCATAGTCCGCCCGAACAGACCGCCTAGGCTGCCACTTTCACTTCAACAATTTCAACACCCCCCTTGAAGTGAGAAGTCGAGACCAACCCTAGCAATTCCCGTAACCAAGTAAATGGCCCCTTTGACAACGGCTTCATGAAAATGTCTGCTATGTTGTCCTAGCTACGCACATATCCAACCACGAGAGACCCCTCCAACACCTTCTCCCGAATGAAATGATGCTCAATCTCAATGTGCTTGGTCCGTACGTGACAAGCTTGATTATTAACCAGTTTCAGGGCACTCTCATTGTCACCGCAAAATAACCGCAAAAATGGAGGTACTCTGCCATCTTCCCATACCATGCCCTTGGCGTCTGCTTCAAACCATAAAAGACCTTCTGGAGTTTACAGGCGTATCATGGATGATATTTAGACCTGTATCCAGGTGGCTAGACCATGAAGATGTCTTTATCAATCTCCACATAAAGAAAAACATTCTTTACGTCTAACTGTCATATCTTCCAGCCCTAGCAAGCCGCCAAAGCCATCACCACCCGTACCGAAGTCATCTTTGCCACAGGACTGAACGTCTCTTCATAGTCTTTTCCATACTTTTGAGAAAAATCTCAAGCTACAAGGCGAGCCTTGTACTGCTCGATGCTCCCATCCGCCTTCTTCTTCAGCTTGTAGACCCACTTATATATCACAGGAGTAATACCATCGACCTTGGGCACAAGGTCCCAAGTCTCATTCTTTCTGAGGGCAGCCATCTCCTCATCTATGACATCTTCCCACTCATTGACCCCTATAGCGTCTTCAAATCTAGAAGGCTCTCGCTCATCCAGAGGGCCCGCGAAGAAATAAGAGACTAGGCTCACCGCATTTCCTTCGCTATATCGAGTCGGTGGTTTGATGGTCCTCTTCGATCTTTGAAGGGTCTGACCCTTGCTAACCACATCTACTGCTTCTTCTGAATCAACTCCATTCCCGGGAAAACTTGGAGCATCCCTCCCCCTGCTTCATGAACCAGAAGCCTCCGCCCCCGAGCTAGAAACACTTGGAGCTCCTAATGACACAGGCAGCGCCACCAGAAGATACTTTGTAGCCTCCTCCTGCCTTCCATCCGACCTGCTCTCCTGCAACTCTATAGAGGAGCCACCCCCATGTGACGTCAGCTCGTCGAAGACAACGTCTCTCAAAACCACGAACTTCTTCGTCACTGGATCCATACACTTCCACCCCTTCTTCGGCTCATCATAGCCCACAAATACAAGCTTCCTTGCCTTTGCATCCAGCTTAGTCCTGAGGGAATCTGGGATGTGTACGTAGTAGGTCGATCCGAACACCCGAAGGTGTCCAACTCCAGTTTTCTCCTTGAACATCATCTAATGAGAAGATTTCATGTTGATCAGACTCAGAGGTGTCAGATTAATGACATAGCTAGCGCAAGTCATTCCTTCTACCTAGAAGGACCTTGGAATGCCTTTAGTATGAAGCCAACACTTACACGTTTTCGTCAGATGACGGATCTTCCGCTCTGGTACTCCATTTTGTTGTGGAGTATGAGCATAAGTGAGCTCCCTTTGAATGTAGTGCTTCCTGCAGAAGTTTGAGAACTCAGTTGAAACAAACTTGCCTCTATTGTCTGTTCTCAACTTCTTGATCCGCAGGCCAAGCCGACCCTCCACCAGCTCCTTGAACTCCATAAACAATCGGAAAGCATCTGACTTTTCTTTCATAAAGTACACCCAAGTGTACCTCGTGTAGTCATCAATCAGGACTAACATATACATGCTGCCTCCAAGGCTGGCTGTGACGGCCGACCCCATCAAATCACCATCGATACACTCCAATGGTGCTTTACATCTGGTCAATGACTTGTCAAATGGAAGATGATGAGCCTTTCTATATTGACTTCCCACACACACATGACCATAGTCGAAGGATGACAACCTAGGCAAGCCTTTCACAAGGCTCTTCATTGCAATGGATTTCAGCTTGTCCATCCCTACATGCCCCAGCCGCTCATGCCAGATAGTAGCACTATCGTTGGCTCTCATCCAATCAACATAGAAGCTTGTTGATAACCTAAACAAGTCCCTATCCCTTCTCCCTACATGAGCAACGCCAGCCTAACAACTGACACAGTGTGGAGAAATTTCACTTCTGTTGGACCAAACAGAACACGATAACATGTATCTACTACATTGGTTACTGAGAAGAGATTATTCTTCATGCAAGGTACGTGATAGACACTCCTTAAGGTGAGGGACCATTATCACTATCTAAAGAAATGACACCCTCTTTTTCGACTGCATGAACAGTATCATCAGCAGTAATAATAGCTTCGTTACCTGAGAACGTATGCATAGAGGAGAACTTTGAATCATCCCTGGTGAGGTGGTGACCATACCCCGAGTCCACGATCCAGTCGTCTTTGTAGTCAATAATGGACAATGCACAGACACATGTGCCTGTCATGAATGCATTTCCCCATCCAGCTTTCTCGACACTTGACTCAGCCTCCTCCTTGTTTGCAACATGCCTAGACTACAACTTGACCTTATAGTCTCTCTTGAAGTGTCCTGGCTGGTTGCATCTGTAACACTTAAGCCACTCCTTCTTATTCTTCTAATCTTGCTTAGGAGCAACGCTCCCCTCTTGCTGACATGAAGTAGAAGGTCCCTCGCTAGTATCGGTCTTCTTCTTCTCCCATCTCTTCTTCTTCCCAGAGAAGAGCGCTTCACTACCTCCTTTAGAGATAGTAACACAAGCCATCTGTCATGTCAGGCTCTCCTATAAAGCCAGCAGGTTCTCCAACTCCAACAAAGATGGCTGAGTTGCTCAGCCATGAATAGAAGTGACAAAGGCCACATAATCCTTCCGCAGGCCGCGGATTATGTGCCTCTTCAGCTTCGCCTCTAAGATAGCCTCATCAGGGTCACGTACTGAAATCTCTGCGCACAAGTTCTTCATTTTCAAGAAGAATGTAGAGATGGGCAGGTCACCTTGAGTGGACCTTGCCAACTCATTCTCCACAAATTGTAGCCGTGCTACATTCTTTCTGTTGAACAATCCATCTAGGGAAGTCCAAATCTCAACAGCAGACCGATATCCGATGAGGTGGTCAAAGAGTTCTGATGAGATAGCCCGCTTGAGAACAAACTCTGCTTTCACATTAGTCTTTCTCCACGCTCCTATTGCTTCAGCACTAGCACCAGCAGATACCTCCTGCCTTTCATCTCCACAGACGACCTCCCAAAGGTCCTCACCCAAAAGATAGCTCTCCATACATGACTTCCACTTCTTGAAGTTAGTCGCTGTAAGGAGCTCAATACCAAGACCTCTTGCAAATCCTCCTTCCATTGCAAACACCTTGGTTGCTTAGACTCTTAGAAGTAGACAAGAAAATTAATGGTTGATCACTGCTCAGCCTCTGATCCCCCTGATACCATGAAAAAATTTGTGAAGGTGAAAAATGGGACACCAAGCGCAAGAACACTCAACCACACTAGCCCAAACAAGTCAAGAAAAAATTATAAGAGTAAGAGTCTTGTACTAATCAAAAATATCTTTACACAGCGAGACATACATGACGAGACATGATTGCCAATGTATCCGTTAGATCAAGAAAACTACAAGCTGAAAACAAACCGTGCGACCTCAAGGAGTAACCTTCGGCTCTGCTATTAACCTCCAAGGAGTCCGCTGAAGCCGCCTGTTCGCACGACCACAATAAGTCGCGCGGACTACCCGTTATTCCAGTGCTTAAGAAAGAACTCTAGCCGCTGAACTGCAAGCTGCCTGACCGTGAGGTCGCCTAGCCGCTAGATCAAGCAGACTACTGCCACCGAACTGAACAAGCCGCCCAGAGGTGGACAACTTATTTGAACTAGGAAGAAGTTATAGAACAGAAACCGCTTAGTCGCATACCGCGACCTATTGTAAGCCACTGGTTGTTACCCGCAGAGTCCGCACAGCCTTTGACCGCAGTTAGAACCGAGTTCCTGGCTCTTCAGCGCTATCTGCATAACCTGCACAGCACAAACCGGTCAAACCTCTTCAAACCGGGCGGATAGAAAACCCTAACCGCAACAACTTTCTGCGAGTTGACTTGTTGTTCACTCGGTGAATTCTGATATGACAAGGGGGTCCTATTTATAGGCGCGAAGAGGAGTGTGATCACCACCCTAGATGATTGGATAACCGCCCTATCTCGTGGCGAGCATCAACTATATCTGCAATGCTACAGATACACAGCCAGACCACTGCGACTAGCATGATAGCTAGTCTGCTAAGGTCGCACCACCAAGGTCGGGCACCAAGTTTATCCGCCTTTTCGCTAAGGCGCAGTCAGACTTGATTACCATACAGGAGGGCTATGCGAGTATCGCCACAGACTACCCACATGCGAACACAGCTCCACTCCGCAGTCCACACAAGAAAGACTACTGTCGAGTTTGGCGGACAGAGAAAACAGCCCGCGCAGGCCGCGCGACCTCCTGGACAAAGCCGACTTGGACTTGGTCCAAAACAAACCAAGTCCACACTACCAGACATCCCTGGTGCAAGCACAACATCAGCGGATACAAACCCAGTCCGCACAAAACTAGCGAACTCCAAAGCCGGCTGCTCAAACCGGCAACTGAGCGGATAACCACCCTATCCACCTGAGAACAACCTAGGGAACAAGCTGTTGGGTATTGTATCCACAATGTACCTGATTTGAAGAAACCCCTGAACAAGCTAAGGTGAATTCACTGTGTATTTGATGAATTTCTTCTAGTTGTGCTTGCAGCTATTCATTGCTAAGTACACACCAATGTCAGGGTGCAGTAGGTCAATATACACGGGTCTGTGCAACGTAATCCCTCGTTGAGCAGATCAGTGTGTTGGCTTACGTGTACTCTCTTTATTGGAGTGTACTTATTTCCAAGCACAGGGTCATGAAAGATCATGAGCAGACAAGGAGCAAGGATGGGCCAAAGACCAGCTCACGGGTTGAAAGACGAGAATCGTCTAAGTGTAAATCGTCGAGAAACACTAAGAGATTCTCGCCGATTCGTCGAGAATCACTAGAGAATCACTAGTGATTCTCAACGAATCGTCGAGAATCACTAGATGATTCTCGCCGGGTTGGGCCGGCTGTCTCGACGCAGTCAGAAAATTCTCTAAGGCAGAATCGTCGAGAATCACTAAGTGATTCTTGCCGATTCGTCGAGAATGACTTTGCATTCTCGACGATTCAGCGAAAATCAAATGTGATTCCCGCCGATTCTCCCCGGCCTCTATAACCTGTGCAGCTAGAATTCGCCAAGTAGAATTCGGCGAGAATCGTAAGTGATTCTCGCCGATTCGTCGAGAATCACCTACGATTCTCGCCGATTTTGCCTTGGGCGATTTTTCCGAATTCCTGGACCGGTCCATGTTACATGCAGCTATTTGAACCGGACTTTGGTCTTTGCTTTGGTGGGGCCCACAACGGTCATCTCCATGACCTATTGTATAAGTACATAGGTATTTGTGTACAGTAAAACAACGGACACAGCATACGAAAGCTGAGCCGCCGACTAATCCTAAAATCGCGAACCAGCTCCGCCTCCGTCGCCGCCGCTCGTGCAGTGGTCACCGTAGCAGATCTCGATCTCCTCCAGATCCCCGGTGACAGAAGCCAAGTCTTGCACAACGTCTCACGCGTCTAACCAGAGATCTTTTGTCTCTTGATTTGAGATAGGGAAATCCATCCCCGTCCGAATCGATCGAGACGATCGATCCTAGTGTGACCGTTGGAAGACCTTGCCGACTTCGCTAAGACGATTGAATCTCCAGTGCATCGCTGCTATTTTCAGTTGTCGCCGCCAACACCGAGAGCCTTGCCGCCGCCCTTTGTCGCCGCCAGTCTCGGGGAGATTTTCTCCAAGTGAGATCTAGGGTTGTGGACTCTTCGTTGACTTCAAGAACACGTCGTCGAACGAAGAGGGACACCATAGTCTCCATACGTTGTTTGTATTTCTTACAAGCTATTTTCAATTTCTTTGTAAAGGACCAATTGGTCTCTAATTGTAAGGGTTAAGTGCAACCCGTGTTGTGGGAGTGGTGACTCCTACGTGTGGAAGGGTTCCTTCCGTTAGTGCAAGGATTGGATTTCAATCCTGTTGGTGAAGTGACCGAGTCATCCCTGGTTGGGAGATAGGTCGAAGAGGGAAAGTGGACGTACCCAAATCGGGGAACCACTATAAATTGCTTGTGTCTTGTCTGTGCTGTGTTGTTTTGTTTTCTTGTGCAGGTACAATTTTAATTCCGCAAATACGCTGCAAGACACCTATCCACCCATAGGTGAAGCTAGTTGGCACTAGGTGGACTTTCAAGTGGTATCAGAGGGAGGTTACTCATCAAAGGGGTTAACACCTCGAGTAAGTTCCTGCATCTAGTGTCAACAAGAAGATCAGACTCAAGCATGGAGTTGGATTATGATGTCCCTCCTCTAAGACTCCCCTCATGTACAAAGGAGTACTATCCTGTATGGAAGATGAGAATACTATTTCATCTGGAGGCCATCGACCCTCAAGCATCACTCATTTTGGAAGAGGGTCCCTTCATAACCTGATCAGCGTAAGCCAGTTATGTGATAAAGGGTATGACGTTAAGTTCTGCAAGGATAAATGCCTGATAATATCATGTGATTCTTCGGAGACTGTATTAACTAGCTTTAGGAGCAGAAATATTTTCTGTTTAGATTTTCTTAGTTTAGATTCTTTTACCCTAGTATGCCTCGTTGCAAAAGGCAGTGTATCTCTTTGTGAACAATGACACAAGAGATTGACGCATATTAATTACAAGACAATTAATATGCTGTTTTCCAAAGACTTAGTAAGGGATGCTCCCATTATTAAGTGCATTAAAGATAGTCCATGTCCTGTATGTCAGATGGGCAAGCAGACTTGGGCTACCTTTAAGGGCATCCCAGACAAAGATTCCTCCAGATGTCTTTATCTTCTGCACATGGACTTGTTTGGTCCCATGCAAGTTCATAGCTTAGGAGGGAAGTCGTATACGCTAGTGATTGTCGATGATCACTCTCGGTTTACGTGGGTGTTTTTTTAAAAGCGCAAGTCTGATACGTTTGACATCTTCACCAGTTTTGTCAAGCAGATACAGAACGAACTTAACTGCTCAGTGGTCAAAATCAGAAGTGACCACGGAACAGAGTTTGAGTCTGGGGCTATGACAGAGTTTGTTGGGTATTGTATCCACACTCACCTAGATTTGCATGAAGTCACCCATGAACTAAGATGAATCCAGTTGTATTTGATATTTCTCTTTAGCCATATGCTTGCAGGTGTACACTTTAAGTATAGACCAATGTCAGTCTGCAATGGGTCATCAAACACAGGACTTCACAGTGTAATCCCTCACTGTGTAATCCAAGGTGTTGACTCATGTGTAGCCTCTCTATTGGAATATACTTAACCTCAAATCACTTGGAGAAAAGGACAAAAGCTGAAGCTGAAGAAGTTTTATTTGAAAATATTTTTCTGTAACTTAGAATTTTTGCTAAGTCATTTTTGCTCGAGAAGTACAATAGTGCTCGAGTAAATTACAACTCTAGGTCTCGAGAAGTTTTTAAAGTGCTCGAGAAGAAGCTCAGCTTGCTCGAGAATTTTTTCTTTCAAATCTGGCTGTCATTAATGCTCGAGAGAAAGTTTTCCTTTCTCGAGAAAATGACTTTGCTGCTCGAGAACTAGAATGCTGTGCAAAAATATTTCTAAAGAAAAGTACTCGAGAAAAATAACTCTTCTTCTCGAGAAAAAGTCTACCTTTCTCGAGAACTATTTCTCTGTTGTTATTTTTCTAAGTTCCTGTGCTCGAGAACAGCTTTAGCTTCTCGAGTACTTTCCTCCAGATTTTCCTCTATGTTCAAGTGCTCGAGAAATAATCCATTTGCTCGAGTACTCTAGTCTTCAGGATTTTGATTAAGTCTTTGTGCTCGAGAAGTTTCAAGTTCTCGAATACTTTCTTTCCAGTACTCGAGCAAGTTTACTGTGTGCTCGAGTAATCCAGATATACTTTTTCTTCTAAGTATAAGTGCTCGAGTAGTACAATTAGTGCTCGAGCAAGTTATTTTTGACAGTATATTTTTCTAAGTCTCAGATCTCGAGACAATCATTTCTATTCTCGAGAACTCC
Source organism: Platanthera zijinensis (assembly GCA_039513925.1). Taxonomy (NCBI): domain Eukaryota; kingdom Viridiplantae; phylum Streptophyta; class Magnoliopsida; order Asparagales; family Orchidaceae; genus Platanthera; species Platanthera zijinensis. The sequence goes on along the minus strand of CM077086.1, from coordinate 19,791,803 downwards.
TTGATTCAGTGCTCGAGAACAACCTTCAGTTCTCGAGTACTTCTGACTTAAACTTTTTCTAATTCTGAAATTGTCAAAATCGTTGACCCTCTATTCGTTCTATTTTCCCAATCCTTAATCTATCATCATCTTATTGGCCCACGTGGCATTACTTTCAATACGATTTGATTTCTGACCGATTAGGCTCCCTATAAAAGGTCTAATCAGTCTCTCTTTTCATTAAGAAGAACTTTAATAATCGTTTATCTTTTCTCTCTCTTCAAGAACGTGAAACGAAAAAGGGCCGAAAAACCCTAAGTTCCCGATTCGTCTTCCCGGTCGCCGCCGCTCACTGTTTCCATCTGGAAGGCCGCCGACGAAGAACGATCGACGAAGTGACACATAGAATCGAGATCGACCTCGACTTTTTTCGAATCTCTTGATTCCGTGTGTTCCGAAGAACCAGATCTCAAGATCGACGACAGTATCTTCTCCGACTGATTCCTGACAGAGCCGCCATTGTTGAAGGAAGAAGAGACGTCAAGATTTTCTAGATCTGTCACAGTTTTATCATTTTCTGTAAATCTTTATTCTGTAGGAGATTCTTCTCCGAGTTGTAGGAGTTTTACCTCCGAGTATTTGTTGTAGGAAGATTGTGCTTCCGAGTGTAGATCCGGGTTGGATCGAGTTGTAAGATTTCTTTAATCTGAGATAAGTGGAGTAGCCGAGTCTAGTGCGTTACTAGATCGGTGAGAGGGAAAGTGGAGTACCCAAGATCGGGGAACCACTATAAATCTTGTGTCGTCTGTGCTTGTGTTCTTTTTGTGTGTGCTGCGATTAGTTTTATTTTATTCCGCAAAAGACGTCGCAATCACCTATTCACCCCCCTCTAGGTGATAATTTAGACAACTAGTCAACTTTCAATTGGTATCAGAGGGTCGTTGATCATATAAAGGTTAACACCTTGATCAGATCTGCCCTAAGTTGTCTAAGAAGTTAGCCAAGCATGGATAAGGCAAAAGATTTTGCAAAGCTTCCACTGTGCACCAAGACAAACTTTCCCATGTGGAAAGAAAGAATTAAATTCTTTATGGAAGCTGTGGATCCAAGGATCTTTATGATAGTTGAAGAAGGTCCCTATGTTCCCATGACAACCTCCACAATAGATCCTACTCTAAAGGTACCAAAGAAACTGATGGATCTTGACAAAGATGAGATTGCACTTGTCTCGTTGGACAAGAAAGCTAAAAACATCATAGCAAGTGCAGTTGATGACTCTATGCTACTGAATCTGATACATTGCCAAAGTGCTAAGGAAATGTGGCAGTGTCTGTTAGTCCTGATGGAAGGCACTGAAGAAGTAAGGGATGACAGAAGATCCCTTCTGAATCAAAAATATGAAGCCTTCAGACAAGGACCAAAGGATTCAATCACAGATACTTTTGAGAACTTCAGCAAAATTGTTAATGGTCTGAAGGGGTATGGCAGGAAGTTCACTAATGGTGACCTGAATGACAAATTCCTCAGATCCCTGACGAAAGAGTGGGATACCAAAGTATGTGCCATTCGGGAGTTTGGCAGACTAGCAGAGACTGACCCACAGAATCTCTTCGGAAAGCTGATGTCTTATGAGATGCAAATAAATACAAGAAAAGCCGAAGAAGAGAAGAGCAGATCCTCTTCAAAGGATAAGACTGTTGCCTTGAAGGCAGAAAGCACAAAAAAGGTCAAAGCTCAATCATCTACTCCTGCTCAGGAAACAATTGAGAGTGAAGAAAGTTCAGAGCCCAGTTCATCAGACTCAGAGTTGTCTGAAGGAGAGTTCTCTCTCTTATCAAGACAGTTCAAGAAGTTTCTGAACAAAAAGAAGAATTGGAGAGGCAAGGATGCCTCACATAGACGATCACATTATGAAAGTGATCGAAGAAAGAAAGGCTCAAGCAGCCATGACAGGTATGTTCCTAAACAGAACAAACATGTTTCATCTGACATAGTTTGCTATTGTTGCAACAAGCCAGGTCATATGATTGCTGAATGCCCTCATAAGAAAAGAGAAGGAGGAAAGAAGGAAAGCAAGAAACCCTTTCACCAAAAGAAGAATGAAAGGAGCTTCGTGGCTAAGAAAACAAAGACCCTCAGCGACTCAGACTCCTCGGAGTCAAGTGAGGAAGAAGAAGCATATTTTGGGCTGATGGCTCAAACTGATGAGGAGACAGAACCCCAGTACACTGGGAAGGTATGTCCAAAGGCCAATAGAACGCCAATATGGTACTTGGACAGTGGATGTTCTCGGCACATGACCGGAACAAAAAGTTTACTTCAAAATTACTCTCCAATCGAGAACGGACCAAAGGTCATCTTTGGAGGCTCCGACCGGGGAGTTACAAAAGGATATGGTACAATTTCTAACGGTAGCGTATCCTTCTCGGATGTTGCTTATGTTGAGGGATTAGAACATAATCTCATAAGCATAAGTCAATTATGCGACAAAGGATACGTTGTTGAGTTTCATGCCAACAAGTGTTTGATAAAAGCGGTTGATAAACAAGAAACCATTTTATCCGGCACTCGTAGCAGAAACATATTTTGTCTTAATTTTATTTGCTTGGATTCCTCTACCCCAGTATGTCTTCTTGCTAAAGATAGTGCATCTCTTAGTGACCAATGACACAAGAGATTAGCACATATTAATTTCAAAACCATTCATAAATTGTTTTCGAAGAATTTGGTGCGTGATGCTCCAAATGTTAAGTGCGAAAAGGAAAGACCTTGTCACGCATGCATTAAAGGCAAGCAAACAAGGGCTACTTTTAAAAGCATTATTGGCAAAGATTCGGACAGGTGTTTACACCTTCTTCATATGGACTTGTTTGGTCCATTGCAAGTTAGAAGTTTAGGAGGTAAGGATTATACGTTGGTTATTGTTGATGATTACTCGCGCTTTGCGTGGGTGTTCTTTTTGAAACACAAGTCGGATACCTTTGATATTTTCACTAATTTTGTCAGGCAAATACAGAATGAGTACAACTGCTCCATTGTCAAAATCAGAAGTGACAATGGAACGGAATTCAAATCTGGGGCCATGGCGGAATTTTGTGAAAGCCTTGGTATCCTTCATGAGTTTTCCTCTCCTCGGACTCCACAACAAAATGGAGTAGCTGAGAGAAGAAACAGAACACTCATAGAGGCTTGCAGGAATATGTTGAGTGATGCTTCACTACCGGAATATTTCTGGGCTGAAGCCGTCAACACTGCATGTCACGTGCAAAATCGAGCACTCATAAACAAGAACCATGATAAGACTCCTTATGAACTTTTAAAAGGCAGGAAGCCAACAATATCTTACTTTAGAATCTTTGGTTGTAAGTGCTTTGTACTTAACAACGGCAAGTATCATACCACTAAGTTTAGCGAAAAGAGTTTTGAAGGCATTTTCATAGGCTATAGTAGCCAAAGTAAAGCATATAGGATCTTTAACAAGAAATCCTTGGTGGTAGAAGAATCAATTCATGTTATTTTTGATGAGACGAGTTTGTTGCAAAGCAACTCGTCTAGTGTGTTACTTGAAGCTGCAGGTTCCAAGATAAATGAAATAAAGTTGGAGGAACCAAGTGAAGAGAAGGGTGATACCTTCATCGAGATCACTTCTCCAACTACAATTGAGAATGAAGATCAGGATATTGAAGCAGTTCAAAGAAATGAAGTCACTCCAGATGCTGAAGATGTTCCAGATGCTAGGACATTAGAGCTCAGACACTTGAAGGATCATCCAATAGAACAGATCATTGGAAATCCTCGAGACGGTGTCAGAACTCGTAGAGGTACCACTAATGAAAATTTATATTTAAGTTTTCTATCTCAGGTGGAACCAAAGAAGTTTGAGGAAGCAAACTGCGACGCATCATGGATACTAGCCATGGAAGAGGAGCTGAACCAATTCAAACGGTGTGAAGTTTGGAAGCTTGTACCAAGACCCAAAGATAAGAACGTTATAGGAACCAAGTGGGTGTATCGGAACAAGCTAGATGAAGATGGTACAATAATAAAGAACAAGGCGCGTCTCGTCGCCAAAGGATACCGACAAGAAGAAGGAATAGACTTCGATCAAACATATGCTCCAGTGGCAAGATTGGAGGCAATAAGGTTATTTCTAGCATATGCTGCATTAAAAAGTTTCACCGTCTATCAAATGGACGTTAAGTCTGCCTTCCTTAATGGAAACATAAAGGAAGAAGTATATGTAGAACAACCTCCAGGTTTTGTTGATCCAAACTCTCCTAACCATGTCTACTTTCTATTTAAAGCACTGTATGGTCTCAAGCAAGCTCCCCGAGCTTGGTATGAGACATTGTCTACTTTTCTTCTTGAGAACAAGTTCACAAGAGGAAAGATAGACAAGACATTATTTCTTAGGGAAATAAAAGGCAAGATTTTGCTAGTGCAAATCTATGTCGATGACATTATTTTTGGCTCAACTGACGACAACCTTTGCAAAAAGTTTTCTAAACTAATGCAAGGGAAGTTTGAAATGAGCAGTATGGGTGAGTTGAAGTATTTCTTGGGACTCCAAGTGAAACAATCTGAGGATGGAATTTTCATATCTCAGACGAAGTTCACAAAGGAGTTGATTAAGAAATTTGGATTGGAGAACGCATCTACAATGAAAACTCCAATGGCCTCAGCTATGTCTCTGGATAAGGATGAGAAAGGGAAACCTTTTGATGAAACCAAATACAGAAGCATAATTGGGTCACTACTCTACCTTACTGCTAGTAGGCCAGACATAATGTTCTCAACATGTGTATGCGCTAGATTTCAGGTGAACAGTAAGGAATCTCATTACGCTGCTGCAAAGCGAATTTTGAGATACCTTAAAGGTACACCAAATCTTGGCTTATGGTACCCAAGAAGTAATGACAATGAACTGATTGGCTATTCAGATGCAGATTTTGCAGGTAGCAAGGATGATAGGAAGAGCACCTCAGGAACATGTCAATTCCTAGGAAGAAGGCTTATTTCCTGGAGTAGTAAGAAGCAGAATTGTGTCGCAATCTCAAAAGCCGAGTCAGAGTACATCTCTGTAGGCAGTTGTTGTGCACAACTGCTTTGGATCAAAAATCAGCTTGAAGATTACAACCTGAAGTTTGAAGACATTCCTCTGATGTGTGATTCATCAAGTGCAATTGCCATTGCCAACAATCCAGTGTCACACAGCAGAACAAAACATATAGAGTTGAGATATCATTTTATACGGGAGCATGTGGAGCGAGGAGATATCAACCTTCAATATGTTCCAACAGATAGACAAGTTGCAGACATTTTCACAAAGCCACTGGATGAGGCCAAGTTCTCTTTCTTCAAGACAGAACTTGGGATGCTCAACAAAGAGGACTAAGGAAAAAGTCAACTTTCAACTTTTCAGAATTTCAGGAAAAAAAAAATAAAGCTAAGTAATTCTTTCTCGGGAACTTTACTCGGGGTACTCGAGAACTTTATTTCATTCTCGAGAGCGGTACTCGAGTACTTTGCCAAGTGTCAAATTGACTAAGTGGCAGTGCTCGAGCACTCAGACTACTTCTCGAGAACTTAATAAAGTACTCGAGTCTACTTCTCGAGAACTTAATAAAGTACTCGAGCCTACTTGATACTTGCGAAAATTCTTAACCCTAATTTCCCGAGTACAGTTTTTGTTAGCTTTTATTATTTTTCGAAATGCCTAGTAGCAGTCCAGATCATTTCTGCCGCTCTTTTACAATATGTATATAAATAGTCAGATTAAAATCGTTAAATCCACTAATCCCAAAATCCCCAAATTTCTTGAGACCCTTCGCCTTCCGCCGGTGCCGTGAAAACCAGGAAAACCCCACAGTTTTTCTCCGTTTTTCTTCAATGGCTTCATCTTCTTCCATCGCCAAGCTCGGAATCGGCAGTGAACTCCTTCGAGATGGCATTGCAGACATATCCCCAGACTTTCAGAACCTCTTGAACCTCCTGGATATAGCCGGCCTCACTTTTGTCCTAGAACAGAAGTGTCGTCTCCTTCTTCCTCAGGTTCATGAATTCTACCCGAATTTGACAGTCAGCACCAGTGGTCATGCTCTCCGATCTACCATTTCTGGCATCAAGGTCAAACTCACCGCCTCCATCATCAATCAGTTGCTTCATCTACCTCCAGTCACAGAACCAGAAGACCTAACCAATGCAGACTATGACCGTGTCTATTCCTTCTGTGGAATCGCCGGCATACCCTCTGGTATTCGACGCCCCCAGCTGAACCCAGAGAGCAAATTCCTTCTGGACATCGTCGGCAAATGCCTTCTCTGTGCTACTGGATCAATCAAACATGCTACAGGAGAGATGTTTGATGTGATGACCTCCATAATCTGCAGGAAGCAATATCCTTTTGGTAGACTGATTCTTGATCACATCAGGTCCAGTCTCAAGAAGCCTGGATTTGCCAGAATTATAACCCTTCTACTCAGTGAACTTGACCCAGCAGTGTTCTCAATGTCCAAAGGCAGTGTTCTGCACTACATGAAGAGGCTCACAGTGGACTCCATTAACAGATGGGAGTTGAAATTGCAGAATACCACCCAGGCCACCAGGGCTCAAGAACAAGTTCAGGAAGAGGTTGTCAGGACTCCACCTCCCTCTCCTCATCCAGCAATTGAGGGGGAGCCTGCACAACCTTCCCCAGCTGCAAGAATTCCCCCAGTTCCTGCTACAACAGTTGTGGTAAAGGATGTTCCAGAGTACAGGATTCCATCCTCCCCTCCAAACCCAGAGATTGTCATCCAGGATGCTTCTCTTGAGGGGGAGCCTGCCTCCATGGATATAGATCTGACTGCCACTTCAGAACAAATTGATGCAATGATCACTGAACTCACTTCTGAGCACCCCAGTTTAGCATCAACAGCTCAGGACCCAGCTCCAGACTCAGTTCCAAACTCAGTTCCAAATTCTGCTCCAGACTCAGTTCCAGACTCAGTTCCAGAATCTGCTCCAGCCACTGCTCAGGACCCAGCTCCACTTGAACCAGTTCCAGAACTGCCTAAGAAACATGCTTCTCCAGAACCAGTTCAGCCCTCCAGTTCATTTCCCCCATCACCTTCTCACCCAGCTGATACCCAAGGACAGCAAGCTGCTGCTTCCTCCACAACCACTCCCTCTTCTTTTGAGCCAATGACTGACATCCAAGAAACTGATGAGGATGTTCAGGAGGCAGAGTCCAGGATTCCTCAAAGGCCACACTACTCCATCCCAACTTTCCTTCCTTCAGGAAATGAAGAAGATGACAACATCCCTCTGAGAAGACAGCCATCCACTTCTACTGTTGTAATTGAAGAGATCACCCCCAGCCCCTCCAATGCACCTTCTCCACCTGCTGCTGCTCAACCACCTCCATCCAGTCTTGCTCTTGCAAGTGCTCCTGCTGCTACTGATTCCATCATAATACTGTTAACACAGTTGTTTGCTGAACAGAAAACCTACATAGACACTGCTGTCAAGAAGGTTCAAGACCAGGTGACTGCACTTGAGAAGGCCATGCACAAAGGCTTTGCTGAAATCCAGGTGAACACAGATACCCTGAAAGAAGCATTTCACAAAGGAGGATTGGCCTTGGATCATACTATAACAAGTATTGGCCACCTCATGGATCAATCAGTTGTGTTGGCTAATAATCAGATTCAGTTGGATAAAAGGACAGATGACAAGTTCTTTAAGCTGACAGGTGAGGTTGGCACCTTTAAGGAAGATGCTATTGCAACCCTTACTACAGAAGTCAGAAAGGGGGAGGAGATTTTCAAGACTGTCTCAGCTAAACATTCTGAATCCATCTTGACCAGAATTACCAATGCCAGCCTTGAAACCCAAGCTGACATAGAAGCCAAAGTCATCAAGGCTCAGGATGCATTCCACACCTCCCTGAAAGAAAATGTGCTGAAACATATTGACTCTGTCAAGTTTCATGCCTTTGATACCTCTGTCTGGATGTACAACAATATATTCCCTGACCATCAGATTGACCCCAACTCAATTCCCTATCATCTGAACCCAGTTGCAGTCAGAGCAGCCCTTGCTGAAAGCACTCAAGCCTCTGCTGCCAAGCTGCTGCTGATGCAATGGCTGCTGTCCAAGCTGAAGAAGATGCTGCTGCTGCTGCTGCCCTTGCTCAGAAGGCCTTCTCTCCATACATTGAACTTCAAGAAACTTTCATGCCAACTGGAGAGGTGTGGGAAGATCTACCTAACCAGCCACCTAATATCCAAACAAAGAAAAGGAAATATGGGGAAGGGCCCTCTGCAAGGAGATCTGCACCTGAACATGATCAAGGCTACAGAAGACATCAGGATGAACCAAGGCAGTATCCAGTACACTCTGAAGTCTGGAGCCCCACCTCCAGGACTTTAATCCTTGAAACTCTGAAGCTGGTAACTCAATTCAGTGAAAGACAACAAGAATTCTACAGCCATGAGGAATGGAGAAAGTATGACAAGAACTGCATTCAGAGGAGGCTGCATGAGTCTAAGTATGGATTTAACAATGCTGCAGCTCCTCCTAAACCTGAAAAGTACTTTCCCAAGCCCTTCAGCTACTTTGAGAGACAAGAGCAGAAGAGATGGCAAGAGGGTGAAAGACAAAAGAGATAGGCTGATGGCAAGAAGAAGTAACCTGCACTCTATTTCATAACAGCCTTTGTAACTTTGGGAATAGTGGGATTTAAAAACATTAATCTGAAAAATCTGATTACTTATATACCTATATGTTTCTGATTGTGCTGTGATTCATTTCTGTTATTCCTGCTCTAGGTTATTTTGATTATGTCACATATGTCTTGCTTACTTGTTGTTATGTATTATTTGTTAAGGGATTCAACTTAGTGTATAGGGTTCTGACTTCTGCAAATAGGGGGAGATTGTTGGGTATTGTATCCACACTCACCTAGATTTGCATGAAGTCACCCATGAACTAAGATGAATCCAGTTGTATTTGATATTTCTCTTTAGCCATATGCTTGCAGGTGTACACTTTAAGTATAGACCAATGTCAGTCTGCAATGGGTCATCAAACACAGGACTTCACAGTGTAATCCCTCACTGTGTAATCCAAGGTGTTGACTCATGTGTAGCCTCTCTATTGGAATATACTTAACCTCAAATCACTTGGAGAAAAGGACAAAAGCTGAAGCTGAAGAAGTTTTATTTGAAAATATTTTTCTGTAACTTAGAATTTTTGCTAAGTCATTTTTGCTCGAGAAGTACAATAGTGCTCGAGTAAATTACAACTCTAGGTCTCGAGAAGTTTTTAAAGTGCTCGAGAAGAAGCTCAGCTTGCTCGAGAATTTTTTCTTTCAAATCTGGCTGTCATTAATGCTCGAGAGAAAGTTTTCCTTTCTCGAGAAAATGACTTTGCTGCTCGAGAACTAGAATGCTGTGCAAAAGTATTTCTAAAGAAAAGTACTCGAGAAAAATAACTCTTCTTCTCGAGAAAAAGTCTACCTTTCTCGAGAACTATTTCTCTGTTGTTATTTTTCTAAGTTCCTGTGCTCGAGAACAGCTTTAGCTTCTCGAGTACTTTCCTCCAGATTTTCCTCTATGTTCAAGTGCTCGAGAAATAATCCATTTGCTCGAGTACTCTAGTCTTCAGGATTTTGATTAAGTCTTTGTGCTCGAGAAGTTTCAAGTTCTCGAATACTTTCTTTCCAGTACTCGAGCAAGTTTACTGTGTGCTCGAGTAATCCAGATATACTTTTTCTTCTAAGTATAAGTGCTCGAGTAGTACAATTAGTGCTCGAGCAAGTTATTTTTGACAGTATATTTTTCTAAGTCTCAGATCTCGAGACAATCATTTCTATTCTCGAGAACTCCTTGATTCAGTGCTCGAGAACAACCTTCAGTTCTCGAGTACTTCTGACTTAAACTTTTTCTAATTCTGAAATTGTCAAAATCGTTGACCCTCTATTCGTTCTATTTTCCCAATCCTTAATCTATCATCATCTAATTGGCCCACGTGGCATTACTTTCAATACGATTTGATTTCTGACCGATTAGGCTCCCTATAAAAGGTCTAATCAGTCTCTCTTTTCATTAAGAAGAACTTTAATAATCATTTATCTTTTCTCTCTCTTCAAGAACGTGAAACGAAAAAGGGCCGAAAAACCCTAAGTTCCCGATTCGTCTTCCCGGTCGCCGCCGCTCACTGTTTCCATCTGGAAGGCCGCCGACGAAGAACGATCGACGAAGTGACACATAGAATCGAGATCGACCTCGACTTTTTTCGAATCTCTTGATTCCGTGTGTTCCGAAGAACCAGATCTCAAGATCGACGACAGTATCTTCTCCGACTGATTCCTGACAGAGCCGCCATTGTTGAAGGAAGAAGAGACGTCAAGATTTTCTAGATCTGTCACAGTTTTATCATTTTCTGTAAATCTTTATTCTGTAGGAGATTCTTCTCCGAGTTGTAGGAGTTTTACCTCCGAGTATTTGTTGTAGGAAGATTGTGCTTCCGAGTGTAGATCCGGGTTGGATCGAGTTGTAAGATTTCTTTAATCTGAGATAAGTGGAGTAGCCGAGTCTAGTGCGTTACTAGATCGGTGAGAGGGAAAGTGGAGTACCCAAGATCGGGGAACCACTATAAATCTTGTGTCGTCTGTGCTTGTGTTCTTTTTGTGTGTGCTGCGATTAGTTTTATTTTATTCCGCAAAAGACGTCGCAATCACCTATTCACCCCCCTCTAGGTGATAATTTAGACAACTAGTCAACTTTCAGAGTTCTGTGAAGAACTTGGTATCTTTCATGAGTTCTCGTCCCCTCGCACTCCTCAATAAAATGGAGTGGCGGAGAGGAGGAATAGAACACTCATTGAGGCATGCACGACAATGTTGAATGACGCTTCTCTCCCAGAATACTTCTGGGCCGAGGCTGTCAATACGACTTGTCATGTACAAAACCGGGCGTTGATCAACAAGAGCCATCGTAAGACTCCTTATGAGCTACTGAAAGGCAAGAAACCAACCATGTCCTATCTGAGGATCTTTGGCTGCAAATGTTATGTACTGATTAATGGGAAGTACCCTCGTACTAAGTTTGGAGAAAAATGCTTCGAAGGCATATTCATGGGCTATAATAGCCACAGTCGGGCTTATCGAGTTTTTAACAAGAAAACCCTTGTGGTAGAGGAATCAATTAATGTTGTTTTTGATGAAGGAAGTTTGCTTAATTGCAACTCTTCCAGTGGTCTTCTTGAAGATATAGGTGCCAGACTCGACAAGCTACACCTGAATGAGCCCGAGGAAGATGCAACTCCGAAGTACGTCAAGGTCTCCACCTCAACACCGATCGGAGAGGATGACGGTCAGGATGAAGCGGTCCTCCCTGAAGAGGAAGGGGCCCCAGAAATTGCTAGAGCTCCTGATGCAAGACTTCTAGAGCTCAGACACGTGAGGGATCATCCCAGAAATCAAATCATTGGAGATCCCCGAGACGGTGTCAGAACTCGCCGAGGTACTCTTAACGAGATTTTGCATCTTAGCTTTCTGTCGTAGGTTGAGCCAAACCAGTTCAACGAAGCGAACAAAGACGCGTCATGGATTTTGGCCATGCAAGATGAGCTGCATCAATTCAAAAGATGCAAAGTCTGGACGTTGGTTCCCAGACCGAAGACGAAAAATGTGATTGGCATCAAGTGGATCTTCAGAAACAAGTTGGATGAACATGGAGTCATCATCAAGAACAAGGCTAGGCTAGTGGCTCAAGGTTACCGACAGGAGGAGGGGATTGACTTCGACCAGACCTTTGCACCAGTGGCAAGGCTCGAGGCCATCAGATTGTTCCTGGCGTATGCTTCGCACAAAGGATTCACTGTCTATCAAATGGACGTGAAATCAGCCTTCTTGAATGGAGACCTGAAAGAGGAAGTATAAGTCGCTCAACCCCCAGGTTTTGTCAATCCTACTTATCCTAATCATGTATATTTTCTTAATAAAGCTCTATATGGTTTAAAGCAAGCTCCATGAGCTTGGTATGAGACCTTGTCTAGTTTTCTTCTTGAGAACAAGTTCTCTAGAGGAAAAATAGATAAGACATTGTTTCTTAGGGAAGTCAAAGGCAAGATTTTGCTGGTGCAAATCTATGTTGATGACATTATATTCGGCTCAACGGACAACAATCTTTGCAAAAAGTTTTCCAAACTTATGCAAGGAAAGTTTGAAATGAGCAGTATGGGAGAGCTGAAGTATTTCTTGGGACTTCAAGTGAAACAGTCTGAGGAAGGAATCTTCATTTCTCAAACGAAGTTCACAAATGAACTCCTCAAGAAATTCGGAATGGAGAATGCAACCTCTATGAGGACTCCAATGGGATCCACCATGTCTATGGATAAGGATGAGAAAGGGAAACCTTTTGATGAAACCAAATACAGAAGCATCATTGGATCCCTGCTCAATCTTACTGCAAGTAGACCGGATATCATGTTCTCCACATGTGTTGTGCCAGATATTAGGTGAACACTAAGGAATCTCATTATGTCGCTGCAAAGCGAATTCTTAGATACCTTAAAGGTACCCCTAATCTTGGCATATGGTACCCGAGAAGCAATGATGTCGAGCTAATAGGTTTTTCAGATGCTGATTTTGCAGGAAGTAGGGATGACAGGAAAAGCACCTCCGGGATGTGTCAATTCCTCGGAAGAAGGCTCATCTCATGGAATAGCAAGAAGTAGAATTGTGTTGCAACCTCCACAGCGGAATCAGAATACATTTCGGCTGGGAGCTATTGCGCACAACTTCTATGGATCAGAAATCAGTTAGCAGACTATGATCTCCAGTTCAAGGAAGTACCGATGTACTGCGACTCCTCCAGTGCAATTGCTATTGCCAACAATCCGGTATCGCACAGCAGAACGAAGCATATTGAAGTGCATTACCATTTCATTCGGGAGCACGTGGAGAACAAGGACATCTCTCTCTGCTATGTTCCCACTGACAAGCAGATTGCAGACATTTTCACAAAGCCCCTTGACGAGGCCAAGTTCAGTATGTTCAAAACTGAATTGGGGATGCTAAACTATGAGGAATGAAGACTACAGAAGCTCAAGGCTCAAGCGTCTAGGGGGAGCCTCTGCTAGGAATTTCGTGAAAGCAAAGGTACAAGAACTGAGGGGGAGCATGGTGTCTCATGCTTCAGTCCCCGATTTGCAGAAGCCGAAAAGGGGGAGTGTTGGGGCTTGCGGGTCCGGAATTGCCCCCGGTGTTGCGGCACTAGTCGAAGCAGAAGGACGTGTTCCCTGCGAGCCTAACTGGCTGCCCCGTGGATCCGCCCGAGGACCTTTGATATAAAGATTAGTATGCGCCTTTGACCTTCAGGCCGGTCTTTTGGTGCAGTTGGTAGCGCTAAGTCCTCTCAAGTGGTATCAGAGGGGGTCGCGGGTTCGAAACCCCGGGGTCGTTTCCGGGGGGGGGGGGGGGGATTGTTGGGGCTTGCGGGTCCGGAATTGCCCCCGGTGTTGCGGCACTAGTCGAAGCAGAAGGACGTGTTCCCTGCGAGCCTAACTGGCTGCCCCGTGGATCCGCCCGAGGACCTTTGATATAAAGATTAGTATGCGCCTTTGACCTTCAGGCCGGTCTTTTGGTGCAGTTGGTAGCGCTAAGTCCTCTCAGGGAGATTACCATTACCCTCTCGGCTAAGTTGCTAAGGTGATAGCTCCACAAGCTCCAAAGATAACGATATGGAATTTCAACTTTTTATTTTAAGTTATGTTCTTCTAAGCCGTTGTATTCACCTTAGCTTGTAGGGTTTAGGCTTCTTCAAATAGGGGGAGATTGTTGGGTATTGTATCCACAATGTACTTGATTTGAAGAAGCCCCTGAACAAGCTAAGGTGAATTCACTATGTATTTGATGAATTTCTTCTAGTTGTGCTTGTAGCTATTCATTGTTAAGTACACACCAATGTCAGGGTGCAGTAGGTCAATATACACGGGTCTGTGCAACGTAATCCCTCGTTGAGCAGATCAGTGTGTTGGTTTATATGTACTCTCTCTATTGGAGTGTACTTATTTCCAAGCACAGGGTCATGAAAGATCATGAGCAGACAAGGAGCAAGGATGGGCCAAAGACCAGCTCACGGGTTGAAAGACGAGAATCGTCTAAGTGTAAATCGTCGAGAATCACTAAGAGATTCTCGCTGATTCGTCACCAACGAATCGTCGAGAATCACTAGATGATTCTCGCCGGGTTGGGCCGGCTGTCTCGACATGACTGACGCCTTCAAGTTCAGGTTCTTCTCCATCACCTTCGAGGGGAAGGCCAGGGACTTGTTCCACCAGCTGCCTGGAGGTTCAATCTACTGCTTTGAAGACCTACGTCGGGGCCTGATGGCAAGGTTTATGACATCTAAGAAGAGGAAGAAGAAGGAAACCGCTCTCTTCAAAATCCAGTAAGGGCAGCACGAGAGTCTTGACCACTACATCAACCACTTCCAAGAGGAGGTTCTTGAAGTAGAGGAAATGGATAGCTTCACCCTACAGCTGGCTCTGAAGTTCAGCCCGAAGCATAGTCTCTTTATCCTGGAGATCCGCTCAAAGACCCAAGTTCATTTGATGATATGATTGAGAAGACGAACAAGTTCGTGCAGGGAGAAGAGAAGAACCCAGACTTCTTGGCAAGAATGGATGGGGATAACTCGAGAGGTAGGGAAAGAGGAGGACCTTCAGAGGTGAGGGACAGAGTGGTGTTGTACAAGTAGGGACAGCTGAGGAAAGAGGAGCCGAGGAGAAGGGAAGAGCCCAGGAGGGTGGAGGAGGAGAGGAGGTAGGAGAGGCCTCACATACAAGAAGAGAGTAGGCCCGTAGTAGCTCTAGAAAGAAGGGAGGAGGCACAAAGATTCCAATATCCCGTGAACCGACCCCAGTGGAGGCCACCAAGAAGGTCCCAGTACCAAAATAAGGAGAAGAGGAATGACAACCAGCCGGATAAGAGGCAAGGGAGAGCTTAGGAGGAGGCGATGACCATTGCTCGATAAGGGAATAGACATCACTGGAGGGTTCAGCCGGTGAGGAACCAGGCACAGGTTCCCCTCTTCTGCGATCTGCATCGAGTAAAGGTGTACGAGACCCTGGCTTGCCCGATTTTTTGGGAAGCAAAGAGGAGGCTGGAAGTAGGAGCGGTAGAGAGGGAGAAGCCAAGACAATTGACCCCCGCAGGACTAGTATCATTCAAAGCTCCAGACAAGAGGATGAATGGGGATTGGGTCGACCAAGGAGGTTGCGGGGAGAAAGTCCAAGGCCTAGGAGGAGGGAAGGTAAGAGTGATTAATGGAGGAGCTGGGCTTGGAGCTTCCCGTAAGGGAAGTCTCCATCAAATTTACCGCAAGAGCGTCGCCTTGACCTCTCAAGCGCCGCCACCGTTTGAAGAGATTACCTTTTCTGAGTAGAACATGTTAGAGAATGAGAATCCCTATCATAATGCCCTCGTCATCCAAGCCGCCATCGAAGACTTCACCATTGACCGAATCCTGGCGGACAATGAGAGCTCGGTGAATGTCATTTTCAAGAGGACATTTGTCGGATTGCATATGTCAAACTGCTACAGCGCGATCTTTAGAAGACCTCTCATCATCTACTTCAAGGCGATCCCATCACCATATCATCAGTTCTTAAAGTACTTTAGAGGCGATGTTCGGGTGAGGGTCTGAGGGGATATTAAAGCTTTTAAAGAGTGCTGTTTTAGTATCGTCAGTACCATCAGTTGGATAGAGGACACAGAAAGTCTAGTGAAGATCCTGGAAAAGGGAAGACTTCGCCATATCTAAGGGAGGAGAGCCCGTACTGCTGAAGATTGGAGGATCCCTAACTCCGGGGGGGGGGGGAGATAGAGATGGTGGTCTGTCTGCAAGAAAATGTAGACATCTTTGCCTGGAGCGCCACAGAGATGCGAAGAATCGATGTAGATGTTGTCTGTCATTGCCTCAACCTAGACCCCAAGGTCTCCCCCTTCTGTTAGAGGTAAAGGAAAAGTATCACCTTGCTGGTTGAACTAATCTGGGAAGAAGTGAAGAAGCTGCTGGAGGCGGGGTTTGTTTCAGAGATCCAGTATCTAGACAGGGTCTTCAATGTTGTAATGGTTAAGAAATCTGAAGGGGCTAGAGGCTATGTATTAATTTTTCCATGATGAATAAAGCTTGCCTGAAGGATTGCAACCCCTTGTCTCAAATCGGCACGCTGGTTGATTCAGACATCGGGTTTCCTGTGATGAGTTTCCTTTATGCTTTTTTAGGGTATCACCAAATCCGGATGCACCCCCCTGACTGTCGCAACGTCTCTTTCATCAGCAGCAATGGCTGCTATAGCTACAAGATGATGCCCTTCTAGCTAAAAGATGATGCCCTTCTAGCTAAAGAACGCAGGCACGACCTACCAAAGAATGATGGATCAAGTCTTTAAGGAGCAAAAGGGGAGGAATCTGGAAGTGTACGTGGATGACCTACTAGTCAAGAGCAGGAGCATCATGGAGCATTCTAAAGATCTGGTAGAGAACTTTGCGACTCTACGAAAGTACAAGATGTGGCTCAACCCGACAAAGTGCGTCTTTGGAGCAGGAAAGGGATGTTATTAGGCTACGACTTCACTCCAAAGGGGGTGGAGCCTAACCCCGACAAAGTAAGAGACATCTTGGAAATGACAACCCCGAAGAATTCCAAGGAAGTTCATAGGCTGACCGGAAGACTGAAAGGTCTTAGTCACTTCCTATCTAAGGCGGGAGAGAAGTGTTCTCCATTTTTCAAGACTCTCCGAGGCAATCAAAAGTTTGAGTGGACCGCGGAGTACAGGGAGGCTTTTGGAAAGCTCAAGTAGCAGCTAACTCTAGCTCCTCTACTCCAAGGCCCACAAGAAGGAGAAGATCTCCTCCTTTACCTAAGAGTGGGAGAGGAGGCAGTCAGCTCTATGCTCGTCAGAGAACAGGGGCAGAGGCAGCTCCACATCTACTATGTGAGTAGGGTGCTCAAGCAGGCGGAGACAAGGTATCCTATCCTGGAGAAACTATCTTTCATCTTAGTGATTTTGGCATGGAGGTGCCGACCATACTTTCAAGCTCACTCCATCAAGGTCATCTTCAATCATCCTCTCCGAAGTATCTTGGATGAAGTGGAGCATTCAGGAAGGTTGGCATAGTGGGCAGTTGAGCTCAGCGATTTTGATATTTCTTATTCACCGAGGGTGGCAATCAAGGCTGAAGCAGTGCCGGATTTCCGGAACGACTTCTCGGCCGAGGTAGGAGGAGACGAAGTATCTCCCAGCCTAGTCTCCTGGAATTTGTTCGTGGACGGAGCTTTAGGCAAGAACTCAGTGGGAGAGGACATCGTTCTGGTGAGCCTGCAAGAAACTAGGATCGAGCAAGCAGTTGAGATCCTTTTACCCATCACGAATAACCATGCAGAGTACGAGGCCATGGTGGTAGGCTTGCACCTCACTAAGGAGTTGAGAATTCAGGAACACAGAGCCTTCACTGACTCAATGGTGGCCGCTTCGCAAATCAGGGGAGAGTTTGCTGTGCATGACCCCATTCTACAAAGATATCTAATAAAAGTAAGAGGCTTGATTGGGAACTTTTAAACTTTCTTCATCGAGCATATGCCAAGAGAGAAGAACTCAGAGGCAGACTACCTAGCTAAGTACGACCCAAGGGACAGTGGAACTGTAATAGAGATGTTTCGACCATCCATCGAGGAAGGTGAGATGATGGAGGTCGGGCAAAGAGCTTCTTGGAAGGACCCGTTCATTACTTTCTTAACGATGGGCTAGCTCTCCGCCAATGAGGGAAACCATAGGAAGTTTCGATATAAAGCGACCTAATATCTACTGTATGGAGGAGAGCTCTATCATAAGACCCTCTCAGGCCCACATGGCCAGGTGTCTATCAAAAGCAAAGATCCCTCGAGTGATCAGAGAGATTCATTCAGGAGAGTGTGACAGCCACTCTAGGACTCGCACTCTAGAGCAAAGAATTCTGAGGCACGGCTACTTCTGCCCAGCAATTTGGAAGGATACAAAAGCCTTCTCAAAGAAATGGCCGGAGTGTCAACTCTTCTCACCTCTCCAGCTGCAGCTGGCTCGACAACTTCGTTCTATCACTGCCCTTTGGCCCTTCACCATCTGGGGGATGGATTTGATAGGTCCTTTCCCCAAGCTAGCAGTCAGAGGAAGTTTGATCTCGTCATGATCGACTACTTCTCCAAGTGGATTAAGGCAAAAGATCTTGCCAAGACCACATCTCAGATCGTAAAGAACTTCATCTGGGGAGAGATCGCCTGTAGGTTCGGGATCCCTCTTGCCATCATCACCGACAATGAACCGCAATTCGCCAGCTTGGAGCTGGAAGAATTATGCAAGTAGTTGAGAATGGATCTTTGATTTTCCTTTGTACACCACCCTCGAAGCAACGGCCAGGTGGAGGCTGCCAATAAGATGATCATTAACCTCCTGAATAAGAAGGTCACCAACAAACTGGTCTGTTGGGGCTGCGGTCCGGAATCGCCCCCGCGCTGCGGTGCTATGCGGTAATGGCTTAACTGGCTGCCCCGTGGATCCGCCCGAGGACCTTTGATATAAAGATTAGTGGCGCCGTCCTCCAACAGTCCGGGCTTTTGGTGCGAGTGATTGCGCTAAGTCCTCTCAATTGGTATCAGAGGGAGGTTGCGGGTTCGAAACCCCGGGGTCGTTTCCGGGGGGGGGGGGGGATTGTTGGGGCTGCGGTCCGGAATCGCCCCCGCGCTGCGGTGCTATGCGGTAATGGCTTAACTGGCTGCCCCGTGGATCCGCCTGAGGACCTTTGATATAAAGATTAGTGGCGCCGTCCTCCAACAGTCCGGGCTTTTGGTGCGAGTGGTTGCGCTAAGTCCTCTCATGGTCCTATGGGCTCTGAGACCAACTGCTAACTCGACCACATGGGAAATGCCTTTCAAGTTATCTCATGGGTCTGAAGCTATCATCCTAGTGGAGTTTAAAGCCCAAGAGTCATCGCAACAGGAGAAGACAATGAAGATTGGCGCCTGAAGAATGAAGATGCTAAGAGGCTCTCTCTAGAATACATCGAGGAGCTCCGAGACCTAGCCCCTATCTACCAAGAGGAGGCCATTAGGCGAATGGCACAACACTTCGACAAAAACGTTCTCCTCAAACAGTTCCTTATTGGAGATCTCATCAAGAAGATGGTATATGCAACAGGAAGGACCTCGAGAGCGTGCGTCTCGCGAGACCTCCCGAGTGCAACTCCCTTATCTGAGGGATTGTCGTCAGCAAGCAAGAAAAATCTTTCTGTTTTCCTTTCAGCAAGTACTTTTCCTTGGGCATTTTCACCAAACCTGTAAAAAGCCAAACAGATATGATAATGATTCTTTGTTTGCGAGCATATGGGTGCGAGTATATAGGTGCGAGTACGAGCATGCGAGTAGGGGAAGTGTCCGGTGAGTATTAACCTTCCCGCACCCATGATCCTAACGAGCTTCAACCTCAAGTCACACCTAAGTGCCTTACGAGTATTCATCACTGGTCATGCCAAGAGCCTACGAACACATCAAACAAGCGAGCATCAAGAAAATAGGAATAAAAGTATAGGTGAAATCCAGAAAAGTCCATTGCAAAAAATATATATATGGTTTTCTATTACAATCATAGATATCCCCAAAAAGTTGGCGAGTTCCCCGCCCTCTACACAATATTCAGGAAGCATCCTCACTAGAGCCATCATCCTCGTCCTCTTCCTCTGCATTCGAATAATCCTCATCATAGCTCGACGATCTTGAAGGCATTGGAGAGTCAGACGGCTCGGCAAGAAGATCCAGGATGATGTCATCTATAATAAGGTCCTCGAAGCCCAGCATCAACCGATTCTCGAGCTACAACTGGGCGAGGAGTACCTCACCGACCATCCGAGATATCTCACGCCTCAGGCGATGGGGTTCTTCCTGAACGATCAGGATATTTTTACAGATGCCTTAGTATTCTCCTCTGGCAGTGGATCCTTTGCAGCCTCCCTCGTCTCGAACTCAGCGATGTGAACTTCGCATGCCTCCAATGTCGTCTAGATCTCAGCGAGCTTCTGCTCTTGCTCTGAAATGCGCTGGGTCGCGACCAGCTTGGCCTCCTGCAGAAAGAAAGATTCTAATTTCAAATCACACCGCCGACCTGTGTAGGCAGTACATATTGAGCTATTATTTTTCTGACCAAAATCACCTCATAGGCCTTGCCTTCGACGACCTTGGCCTAAGATACTCGCAGCTTGTTTTCCAGCTGCTCAATCCTCGCCCGGGAATCCACCTGCAAGCGGGTGTGGGAATAGATCCGGTGGCCTTGGACCTCAAACCTGGTGCCCGACACCTTCAAGTTTCTCGTCATATGGCGAGCGAGCTCTAGAGAATGAAGCATCAATCTTGAATCCTGGTTGGCAAGGAAGGAGGCGCTCGACTCCGGCAGTACCGCAGCTTCATCTCACCTGTATAGAGTGAAGGCCACATTATAAGCCCCGTCATCATCGTCCCATTCTTTAGACCACAGGGAGGTTGGTGCTGAGTCGGACCACGCTAGCCCCCTCCTCCCAGGTAACTAAGGGGCGACCAAAGCGGTCCACCCCCTCGCTCCCCTGGCCATAGTTAGGATGCAGGGTTGGGTCTCCCTTCTAGTCTTCCACGGTGGTTTCTTTTTTCCAGGAGGTGAAATCTTTCGTGCGAGATCTCTTCCTCAAGGGATCGCCAGGCTCCGTCCTTCTAGGAAGATCAACATCAGAGAGTCGCACATGTGAAGTAGTGACCTGGGCTTCTTCAGGAATCGGAGACATCAGACGATGTCTCCTTGGCGATGACTCAGAGGTACTCGCATATGACACTGGTGCGGGCGCGGATGAAGATGGTTCCTTTACAGGGGGAAAGATTTCCCGCGGGACCGTGTGAATACCTGACAGGCCCCTCCAAGACCGGGGCATTGAAAACCTAGTCCAGTGGATGTTTCGGTGCTAACAGGATGTCGCCAACCGGGCCGTCGAGGATCACAAACCATTCAGTCCAGAAGTGGACCTTGTTCACCGTCTCAACCACTGTGTAGGTGTGCCTGGAGAAGAAGACGATCTCGTCCTCAGTAGCCCCAATGTTGAAGATTTTCTTGAAGGTTGCCAACTTGAAGTAAATTTCCTCCAACCTCATATTGTAGAGGTATCCCATGATGATCGCCACGTCATTGGGATTGATCTGCGCTAGCATCAGCCTGAAGTGTCGGAGGATCTTGTAGAATTCTAGCCATAAGGGTAAGCGGAGGTCGACCCTGAAGTGGCGAATAGACATCACTACTCGGTCATCGAAGAAGGAGTTTATTCGCTCGTTGCTGCGAGGGATCCTCGCGTGGAAGCCCTCCTCGGTGGGTGGGAAAAATCGGTCTTTGAAGTCATCAAGGTCGGCGGAATCAGTGATCGATTCCTTGAAGGTTGCGGAAATGAAATTTGCGGCATGATTGATTTTGCGAGCACGAGCATACTCAGCAGAAACCATCTTGACAACAAGTAGCAAGTTCGTAGAAGCAAGCAAAGAAGCGGGTTCCGAAAAAGCAGCGCCATTTAACCCCTCCCCCCCCCCAGCCCTCACAAAAGCAAAGGGGGGGGATAATGTGCTCCCATGACAGAGTTCGGCATCGAGTATCCTGCCAACAATAGGAGCAACCTGTATACTCGCAAAAGGAAAAAAAGCATCTATATCAACAACGAGCCTAACGACCTACCTATCGATACTCGCCAACACAAGGAATATCGTCGCCCATATGCAAGCCAAAAGAAAGAGCTAATCGCCAATTAATTGCTCGACATAAGCGAGCTTCTCAAATTAATATCCATACAGTCAAATAAGAATAAACAGAAATATTATTACAGAGCCAATGATAAATTCACAAAATTAAAGAAGATGAAAGCTAAGGGTCGTGCAGGTTCTCTGGGCAATCAGTCGGTTGAGCATGTCACTCATCCCATCTCTGATCTCGCAGTCCCCGCATGCACTCGTTTGCCTAATTCAGGAGCTCCTCGCATTGCAGGACGTCGTCATCCATCCTTTCTATTCGCCCCACCGACCCGATGTTCGTCCGAATGGCGAGGAGTTTGCTGCGCAATAGTTCTTGTCGGTGTTCCACCATCACGAGGCACTGTTCTATAAATTTGATCGCGAAGTAGTGAGACTCCGTGAAGATCATGCGCTCTTCGGTTTCCTCCAGTTTGGCTACGCGAATTTCAAGCAATCCCAGGCGCTAGCGAGGTTCGCAGATGGCTAGTTGATCGAATTTTATCTCAAGCTCGAGGTATTCTGCAGCCGCCTTATCTTGGTACTTGCGTAAAGGGAGCCCGATGGTGTCTATAAACATTCCCCAAGAGAAGAAGGACGACCTACATAAAGTTCTTGCCATTTCAACACAAGCATCGAGGAAAAGCAAGCAGTAAAAAGATGGTTATTGTTACCAGCACGCGGAGTCGGTGGTCGATACTCGCGACGAGGTGGGGTCCACCAAGGAGATCCCCACATCTGTCGAGGAGAGATGGGATTCGATGATAAGGGTCCCGATACCTAACGAAGTGATCACTGTGTTTCCCTTTAAAACTCCAGAAGTTGCGGGGCGGTGAGGAGGCAACATGTGTTTTATCCAGACCCTTCCCCCGAGGGTCTGAATGGCGATGATCAATAGGAGGAGGCGGCCTGAAAGGCTGTCCTCTTCCATTCCCATCAGGGAAAGATGACGACGAAGGAGGCGCGTTCCCAGCAGCTCCCTAGGTAGGTAGAGTGCCCAAGTGAGGAGGCATTAAAGTTTGGAGGTCCTCAGTGGGGTTACCAGCTGACCGATCATGAGTTAGCTGACCAGAACCAAGGTGAAGTCGCATAGTGTGAGGATGCGAGGTACTGTGCGGGAGGCCTTGAGATGTTGGCCCACTACTCGGGCTGGTGAGGTCCACCAACGACGTACTATCTACAGAAGTCACTAAAGCTTGTCAGGAAAAAACCACCAGGAAGCGAGATCACGAGAACAATATTCTGCAAGTAGTTACTGTACCAGTTCGAGTAGTCTCCACTTCGGAAGAGCAACCGGCCTTAGAGGGCGCAGAGGAAGAGACGGGTATCTCGGCAGCAAAGGCGGCGTCTGTGGGAGTATGCGGGGTGGCCAGCACCTCGCTGGGTTGTATTACCTCGGTTTGCTCCAGATGCGCGGAGGCAGGAGTACTCTCCCGATCTTCAGGGCGAGCAGAGTCATCCACCCCAGGATCAATGTCCTCGCCCAACCCCATCTTGTTCAGTAGATCCTTTGTAGTACCCAGGGCGGGGGAAGACTCTGCAAGATTTGCGAGCTCTTCGGTTGGTACAGCAGACTCCTTTTTAGTGGGAGGATCTTTCCTCGGCTTCTTCTTCTTCTTCCTTCGACAATCACCTTCATCGTCGTGACCTTCCCGTTCACGCTTATTAGTGGGCCGAGTACCTAGAAAGACCCACAGAGCGTCAAACCTCTTAACAACCTCTTCACCAGAGAAGCACATCATGCAGTAGTCAGAAAGCTGCGCCCGAGAGTCGACCCCTCCCCCTCTATTTATAGAGGTCGGAGTGGAGTGGCGACGAGCATCGTAGGGATGAGAGCTCGCCAAGGACCTTGTCGAATACGGGGTTAGATGTTTCTTTCTTAGCCCCAAGAATACTCAAAAAGAGCGGTGATTGTGTACAACCCTATTCGTCAAGGGTCAACAGTCAACACTTCAAGTCAACAGTCAAGGAGTCAATAGTCAACAAGCGGCACCAGCATATGAAGACCTTATCAGCATTTAATGGACAACAAAGAGAATAAGGGGATCCTTAAACATAGGCAAGGATGGTACTCTCCAGGTCATGCGACCACCCAGCAATGCACACGAGCTTAAAGGACATTTTCATTCAGGCGAGCTACGAGTAGTACTAATGGCGAGCAACAACAATATTCGCCTACTAGGCGACCTCCGATTACTCGCCGACCAATAGTTGTCAGCAACCAAATCAAGTTGCCAGAAGGATGAAGAATTTGATCGTGGGGCTGGGTCTCCTTGCCTAGAGGCCCCTTCCCCCTCTTGAATTTGTCTATAAATAGGACCACATGGGTACAAGAATATGGACTTCGAAATCTTGCAAAAGATCTTGACCGCCTCTTTCCTTAGACTTTTAGCTGAGCCTTTGGATCCTTTCTCCGAATAGACAAGTCCCCAGCTAGTGACGTCCTTGTACCCTGCTCGGGCATCTTTGGTTGTGGAGGGGAAGCTTCTTCTAAGCATCTGGGTACGTGGTGGGACTTGCCTGTCGCAGCACCTGATGTCCTTTTTGTTGTCCATTTATTTCTGTGTCCTAGCCCGTTAGCTGTCGAGCCCGACCGCTGTACCAGTAACCTTTATTAGGCTGCCTTGATTTGAATTTTGGAGGAAGGATTTTCCCGAATTCAACAAGAATGGTATGAGGTGTTGTAATATATGTTTACCTTATTTAAGCTCTGTTTAGGGCAACCGTGGCAGAAGAATAACTCTTTAATAGTAGCTATTTATTTTTTAATATTAAAATGTGTTTTATGCTTAATCATTAATAGCATAGATTAGCAAATATTATATAAATCCTATATAAGTAGGTTGCAAAAGGTCAGCGGCGAGAAGTACAGATCGCGATGATTGAAGAATCACAAATGAGAGAAGAAAATCTTTGCAGCGGCAAGAAATTAAGAAGAAAAACAGATTGCGAATAACCGGGGCGTGGCTCTCGATACCCTCGAACTTAAGAAAAAATTTAATTGGCTCGATTCATGTGAACATAAAGGGATTTGTATGTGCATTATGTTGTAGTTTTTTGAAGATTTTGATAATGAATTCACCATTCATAGCAACTCTTAATTGGGTTCAATGAAAATAATATTAATTTCTCAAGGCTATTGTTAGTTTCTGACATGGGACTATTCGTAACGCACCACATCACATGCAAAGGCATAGGTCTCCATCCATTTAAAATTTGCGTGTTGCTCGAGAGTGAATAACCCGAGTCTTCTAATTGAAAATCTTTTAAGAATTAATTTGAAATTTGCTTGTTGCTCAATCCACACAAAACCAACCGAGAATTAGTGACATAGCAAAACACAACTAACATCAAAGATTAAGCACAATTAATTAGCTGGAGACATCAAATACATAAAAATCCTGCATGTGTTGTGAGGGCAAGAGATCGATGAAAGCACTCCCCCCCACCCCCCCCCCCCCCCCCCCACCCCAAGAGGAGATCGTGGGTGAATTGACGCATAACAACTTATTACATAAATTTAAAACTATCTTCCATGATTCGAGAGAAACGACAAACAGACGATACATGCATACTCTAAGATTTCACGCATTTAACAAATTTTTCATGCTCCCGGAAAAATGTTTTTCAAGCCATCCTAGAATCCTCCATCCGCTGAATCGGCTGAATTTACTGTGGGTTTATTGAGGCAGTAAATGGGATTAAAGAGACAACAATGACTCCCACTCCAATATACACATATACACATTCTTGTGAAAGAGAGCATATGTCCTTTTTGGCAGTAAGACTCTTTCAAGAAACAACCAATAGCAGGCTTCTTCATATTGTTGGTTTGAGCTGTTGTTGACTGTTGACCGGGCCCCACTGCTTGGGGTGTTGTGTTTTTTATGCTTTGTTTTTATGCTTTGTTTTTAGCATTTAATGAGGTGAGAGAGTGTGTTTTATTTTGCTATAAATAGGCCCCCCCCCATTGTATTTTATAACAATAAGTTGGAAAAGGTTTCTCCTCCCCTTTTGACTCCTGCAGGAGAGAGAAGCGAGAGAGAGAGGAAGAGAGAGTGAGGTTGGCGGGAGAGAGAGAGGCAGGAGAGAGAAGCGAGAGAGAGGCAGGAGAGAGAAGCGAGAGAGAGGAAGAGAGAGTGAGGTTGGCGGGAGAGAGAGAGGAAGAGAGAGAAGCGAGAGAGAGAGAGGAAGAGAGAGTGAGGTTGGCGGGAGAGAGAGAGGAAGAGAGAGAGGGCGAGAGAGAGAGAAACAGTTGGAGAGTATTATAAAACTCTTGTTTTATTATTCCCGCAGGAACACTTTCCCGCCGCCCGAGTCATCTCGCCTGGAGCTCCCGCCGTAAGCTCTCGCCGGAGTAGCTTTCGCCGGAATAGGGAGCCGCTGTAAGCTCTCGCCGGAGCAGCTCTCGCCGGCCCGACTCGCCAGCTCGACTCGCCGAGGCATCTCGCATTGTTGCTCTCGCCGGCCCCGTCTCGCCGCCGAGAGGAGGTCTCGCCGGGAGTGGTGCTCGTGCCATCTCGATCTCGCCGGAGTAGGCTCTCGTCGTGGGTGATCGTCAAGGTGTTTGGAAGGAGGGGCGTGCTAAGCGTTTCCAACAACTGGTATCAGAGGGAGGTTGCGACCCTTGGTGTAGTTCGGAAGCGAGGTGACAAGTCGAGATGGAGTCAGGAGGAGCGATGCCGGGGCAAGTCCCTAAGTTGACGAAGACCAACTACGGCAATTGGAGTATCCAAATGAAGGTGTTGCTCGCCTCGAAGGAGCTATGGGAAGTAGTCGAGGACGGCTATGAAGAGCCTGATGCTGAAGCAGAGGCAGCAATGACCAACGCGCAGAGGACGGCGTTGAGGGAAGCGAGAAAGAAGGATAAGAAGGCATTGTTCACCTTATACCAAGGAGTGGATGAAGCCACTTTTGAGAAGATCTCGGAGGCAGTGAGCTCGAAGGAAGCATGGGAGGTGTTGCAACGCTCCATGCAAGGAGTAGACAAGGCGAAGAAAGTGAAGCTGCAGTCTCTCCGGGGAGAGTATGAAATGCTGAGGATGCAAGCCACGGAGAAGGTTGGAGACTTTGTGACCCGTCTGCGGACGCTCACAAATGAGATGAAGAGAAATGGAGAAGCGATAGATGATGTGAGTCTCATGGAGAAGCTCCTGAGGGCCATGTCAAGGAAGTTCCGACATGTAGTGGTGGCAATCGAGGAGTCAAAGGACCTCACCCAGATGACCGTAGATGAGCTTGTAGGCTCATTGCAAGCTCATGAGTATAGAATGCAGCAGGATGATGAAGAAGCGAGTGGCTTGGGGAAAGCACTCCAGAACCAGCTGAACTTCGGAGAGAGCTCCGGTAGAGGAGGCGGCCAGCGTGGCCGAGGTCACCAAGGTAGAGGCCGAGGTAGAAGAGGAGGTAGAGATCAAGGGAGAAACCAAGGTTTCCAAAGAGAGGCGGAGCGACCTCAAGGTGGTTGGCAAGAAGGAAGAGGAAGAGGAAGAGGCCGAGGAAGAGGCCGAGGAGATATGTCCCAAGTACAGTGTTACAACTGTAACAAATTTGGGCATATGAGCTATGACTGCTGGGCTCCCAGGAAGAGAGAAGAAGCCAACCATTATGCGGAGGCTAGGAACAATGGGAACAATGCTGGGGGAGGAGACCCAATGATGTTCTTAACCTACCGAGGTGCAGAAGAAGGAAGGAATGAAGTGTGGTACCTGGACACAGGGGCTAGCAACCACATGTGTGGAGATAAGGAGATGTTCTCTAACCTTGAACCCAGTGGGGGTGAAGTTAGCTTCGGGGATGCTTCGAAGATTTCCTTGGAAGGAAAGGGCCTGGTTGTAGTGAAACTGAACGGGGAGAGAGTACACTTGAATGATGTGTACTACGTGCCAGGGTTGAAGACCAACATCTTAAGCATTGGGCAGTTAGTAGAGAGAGGCTACTGCGTGCAGATGAAGGATGGGTCTCTGGCAATGAAGAATGATCAAGGGAAGGAGGTAGTGAAGGTGAAGATGACGGCAAACCGTCTCTTCACGCTGAAGATGGATGCTCAAGAGACGGTTTGTCTCGCGAGAACAAAAGAAGAGGAAGAAGCATGGCTATGGCATCATAGGATGGGCCATTTGGGATTTACAGGGTTGAAACTACTATCCCACTCCAGGATGGTGGCGGATCTGCCTATGATCTCCCCTCCGCAGAAGGTGTGTGAAGCATGCACGAAGGGGAAGCTCAAGAGGCAGACGTTCGAAGGAGGAAAGTCCTGGAGAGCAAGGCGGCAACTTGAACTGGTTCACTCGGACATTGCGGGTCCGTTTGAGACCACCTCAATAGGCGGAAGCAAGTACTACATCACCTTCACGGATGACTATAGTCGGAAGTGTTGGGTGTATTTTCTGAAAGAGAAGTCTGAGGCCCTTGACAAGTTCAGGGAGTTCAAGGCGATGGCCGAGAAGGAGAGTGGGCAACCATTGAAGGTGCTTAGGACAGATCGAGGTGGGGAGTACACCTCGAGGCTGTTCGATAGTTTCTGCAAGGAGAATGGGATATCACACCAGCTGACGGCAGCGTACTCACCGCAACAGAACGGAGTGGCAGAGAGGAAGAATCTCACCATCATGAACATGGCGAGAAGCATGGTGAAGGAGAAGGGGCTACCAAAGATGTTCTGGGCGGAAGGAGTGCAATGTGCGGTGTATCTACTGAACAGATGCCCCACAAAGAGTGTGAAGTTCATGACGCCATTTGAAGCATGGAGTGGCTGGAAGCCGAGTGTGAAGCACCTAAGGGTCTTCGGGTGTGTAGCTCATGCTCACATCCCGGACCAGAGGAGGAAGAAGCTCGATGACAGAAGCGAGAAGTGTATCTTCGTGGGCTATGCTCCGGAGAGCAAGGCGTACAAGTTTTACAACCCGGTGACTGGGAAGGCCATAGTCTCGAGAGATGTGGTGTTTGAAGAAGACAGCTGCTGGAGCTGGGATGAGGAGACAAGGAACATGAAGGGGATGTTCTTTGAAGATGAGGAAGAAGGTGGTCATGAAGCGGAAGCTGAGGATGGTGGAGCTGAGCCACCATCACCACCGAGTGGAAGTTCAGGGGGAGCTTCTACCCCCTGCTCAAGTGGAACAAGTACAAACGGAGGAAGTCCTAGCGGAGCGAGCACTAGCCGAGGCAGCTCTGACCGTCCTCAACCTAGGATGAGGAGGTTGGAGGAGCTTTACGAGGAGACGGCACCGACACTTAACAATTTTTCTTTATATTGTTTGTTAGCAGATTGCGAGCCGCACTCCTACGACGAAGCTGCCAAGGAGAAATCTTGGAGAATGGCAATGGATGCTGAGATAGCTTCTATCAAGAAGAATGATACTTGGAAGCTGGTTGATCCACCCGCTAGCCACAAACCCCTCGGGGTGAAGTGGGTCTACAAAGTAAAGAAGAATAAGGATGGAGATGTGGAGAAGCACAAGGCTAGGCTCGTGGTGAAGGGCTACAGGCAAGTTCAAGGAGTGGACTACGACGAGGTCTATGCCCCAGTGGCGAGAATTGACACCATCAGGTTGATCATCGCACTGGCAGCTCACTATGGGTGGACTATCATGCAGATGGATGCGGTGGCGGCGTACTTGAATGGCTACCTGGAGGAGGATGTGTATATTGAGCAGCCTCCGGGGTATGTTGTAAAGGGCCAGGAGAAGAAGGTGTGCAAGTTGAGAAAAGCACTGTACGGGCTGAAGCAAGGGGCAAGAGCTTGGAACGGGAGGATAGATACATTCCTCCAAAAGCATGGCTATGTGAAGTGCCCATATGAGTATGCTTTATACATGAAGGTGGAGAAGAACGGGGATATCATGATCTTATGTCTATACGTGGATGACATGATATTCACCGGGAGCAACCCTGCGATGTTCGAAGAGTTCAAGAGGCTGATGAAGAAGGAGTTTGAGATGACAGACCTAGGAGAGCTGAGTTACTTCCTAGGGGTGGAAGTACAGCAGAGAGAAGATGGGATCTTCATCGCGCAGAAGAAGTACGCGGAGGAGATCTTGAAGAAGTTTAGGATGGAGAATAGCAAGCCTATCTCCACTCCTGCTGATCCCGGAACGAAGATGAGGAAGGATTCTGAAGAGGAAGGAGTGGACCCAACTATGTTCAAGAGTCTGGTTGGGAGTCTAAGGTATCTGACTTTCACCAGACCGGACATCATGTATGCGGTGGGGGTCGTGAGCAGGTACATGGAAGAGCCCAAGCAGGACAACTTCACTGCAGCGAAGAGGATCCTGAGGTATGTGAACGGGACTCGGGACCATGGCTTGATGTACTCATCTGGAGGAGAGTTGAAGCTAGTCGGCTACTCGGATAGCGACTATGGAGGAGATGTGAACGACCGGAAGAGCACTTCCGGGTATGCGTTCAACATGGGAACCGCGGCGTTCTCATGGAGTTCTAAGAAGCAGGCTACTATAGCCTTATCATCTTGCGAGGCGGAGTACATCGCAGCGGCGGCATGCGCTTGCCAAGCCATCTGGCTAAGGAATCTTCTGGAGGAACTACATCATGTGCAGGATGGCCCAACGACAGTGTTAGTGGATAACATGTCTGCCATCCAGCTCGCAAAGAATCCAGTGCTGCATGGGAGGAGCAAGCATATCGAGACCCGATATCATTTCCTCCGCGAGCAGGTGGAGCTGAAGACAGTTGAAGTTGTGTATTGCCCCACCGGAGAGCAGGTCGCGGACATATTCACCAAGGCGTTGAAAACGGAGACGTTCGAGGGGCTCAAAGGCAAGCTCGGCATGTGCAGCCAAGCTTGAGGGGGAGTTTGTTGGTTTGAGCTGTTGTTGACTGTTGACCGGGCCCCACTGCTTGGGGTGTTGTGTTTTTTATGCTTTGTTTTTATGCTTTGTTTTTAGCATTTAATGAGGTGAGAGAGTGTGTTTTATCTTGCTATAAATAGGCCCCCCCATTGTATTTTATAACAATAAGTTGGAAAAGGTTTCTCCTCCCCTTTTGACTCCTGCAGGAGAGAGAAGCGAGAGAGAGAGGAAGAGAGAGTGAGGTTGGCGGGAGAGAGAGTGGCAGGAGAGAGAAGCGAGAGAGAGGCAGGAGAGAGAAGCGAGAGAGAGAGGAAGAGAGAGTGAGGTTGGCGGGAGAGAGAGAGGAAGAGAGAGAAGCGAGAGAGAGAGAGGAAGAGAGAGTGAGGTTGGCGGGAGAGAGAGAGGAAGAGAGAGAGGGCGAGAGAGAGAGAAACAGTTGGAGAGT
This sequence comes from Platanthera zijinensis, assembly GCA_039513925.1. NCBI lineage: Eukaryota > Viridiplantae > Streptophyta > Magnoliopsida > Asparagales > Orchidaceae > Platanthera > Platanthera zijinensis. The sequence goes on along the minus strand of CM077086.1, from coordinate 19,760,760 downwards.
ATTATAAAACTCTTGTTTTATTATTCCCGCAGGAACACTTTCCCGCCGCCCGAGTCATCTCGCCTGGAGCTCCCGCCGTAAGCTCTCGCCGGAGTAGCTTTCGCCGGAATAGGGAGCCGCTGTAAGCTCTCGCCGGAGCAGCTCTCGCCGGCCCGACTCGCCAGCTCGACTCGCCGAGGCATCTCGCATTGTTGCTCTCGCCGGCCCCGTCTCGCCGCCGAGAGGAGGTCTCGCCGGGAGTGGTGCTCGTGCCATCTCGATCTCGCCGGAGTAGGCTCTCGTCGTGGGTGATCGTCAAGGTGTTTGGAAGGAGGGGCGTGCTAAGCGTTTCCAACACATATGACGCCTACATGCACTTAAGCAACTCTCGGGGCGACAAATTTTTTGTAGTTGTACAGCTCTGATAAACTCTGCGAAATATGATCCCATCACTTCAAAAAAAGGAAGATTAATATTAGCATCACATCATTATTTCCTTAGAGAGAGAGAGAGAGAGAGAGAGAGAATGGAATACTCACCGGTGGTGCTTGGGAGAAGGACAAGGAGGAGGAGGAGAGCTGAAACCATTTTTCTCTGGGAGAACACCATTAATTAATATGCTATGCCGAAGATTATATATTGATATATTAGTTGAAGTACTCAGAAGGTTGGCTCCTGACCTTATTTATACTGAGTATGGAATCCACATGCGTGCAGAAGACTTTGTCTTAGGTACGGTGACCGGCCACCCATTCCAAATAAAATATTATATATATAAACCTGGCCATCGAAAACAAACAAAATAATGTATAAAATATTTTTTGTGGATTAAATTTTTAAAAACATATTTAAAATTACATTGGTGAGCTTAATTATTTTTCTATTTAATCATGGATGCACCTAAATTTTTTTAAAAAAAATTGTTGCGGCCAACTCGAGGTTCCCGTAAACCGGTCTAGATTGCATTGTCATAGCCCGGGAGCGGTCGAGCGCGCACACAATTATTGAGAACGAGATGGCTGACAATAGAGTTTTTTTAACGTGGAAAATCTCGGAAAGAGGTGAAAACTCACGTGGTCGGATCGGTGCCGACCAAGCATGCATCCACTATCTGTTGGTGTTGTACAGGGCTTTCAAGAGAAGGTGAGGGCGACATGCCGCTCCTCGTTACAATTGTTGAGAGAGAGAGAGAGAGAGAGAGAGAGAGATGGACTCGCAGGGTGACATGTCACCGCTCGCGGAGCGAAATCTTTTCCTTGCTACAGTGGGGAGCACTGTGCTCTTTTCCCAATGTGTTACACCAGGTCTATAAACTGCAACAGCGGCGAACGGATCCGATCTGAACTCGATGAGAACGAACAAAAAAAGAAACGATTCAAGGCGATCGATTCTCCTTCGAGCAATGCTACGATGGAACGAAAGGAGATTTGTGATTCCTTGTCTTGCGAGAACGACAAGATTGACAACCCCGATCGATTCCTTCACTGGCAATGGAGAACGGCGATGAAAATTGCGAGCGTCAGAATTCGCGAACCGGGAGCGGGCAAGCGGCGTCGGGACGGGAACGAGAGCACGTATAGCGGCGTAAACGGAAAACCTAGCAAAGTGTTACTTTGAGAATGTTGGGGGAGGCTCCGCTCAAAGTATTCTACATGTCCTTATCAAGTTTGGAATACGTATATATAGTACCTCCAGCGTAGTGCCTAGCCCTAGAGCGACACGAATCCAATGACCCGTTCCGAACCAGTTTTGACACGTGCGGACATATACGCAATATATCTAACATAACACACATTTTTGGTAGCTGTGGTGATGCTTTGTTGCATCAGTATTGCAAAGAAGGAAGGAATTTGTGGTTTAATGCTCTGTTAGAGCAGCTTGCCAAAAATAAATAAACGAGTTCCCTGATGCAAACAATGCATCACGAGGACAATGAGGGGGAAACTGGATGAAGGAGGAAGTAATGTCGTGGATGTAGAGAAGAGGAAGATCTCACCTGGATGATGCCTTAGCTCCTGGATTTGACGCAACGAAGAGGCGGCGAGTACATCGACGCAAAGAAGAGGCGGCGAATAGCAGTCGCACAGAAGAGGATGCAGATGCGGATGATTCGTCGGAGGCAGTCGGATTGGACCTCCGGCGAGGAGGGGTCTGCCGAAGAGCGGTGGTTATAGTTGGCCCAGATGAAGAGGTTTCCTTGAAGTTGGCATTAGCCTATATATATATCGCAAGAAAATAAAAGATTACATAGACAAGCTATCCTTTGAGAGGATGAAATGGAAGGCCTGGGTTAGGGTCATTCCCTGTTCCAACACAAAATCCGAGAGACATATATGCATGATTTGCCACATAATCCACCGCTAAGTTGGCCCTCCGGTCAATAAGGAAAATAATCACCCTCGGACTGTCTTTCATTGAACGCGCAAGCATTGCCTCAACCTCTCCATCATGAACATCCGATAGGATACGATTTAGGATGGCGCAAGCAAATGCTGATTCACCTTTAAGAATTAAACCCAAAGCATTGCTCATGAAGTATTTCGCAATATTGATGCCACGAAGAGCACTCCTAAACTCTGTCATATTTACAGACTGGCTATGAATATCAACACCGTTAGCAACCATAAGCTCCCCATCATGATTTCTGATAGTACACCCAAGCCCGACACAGTTGTTCTGGTGAACAGATCCACCAAAGTTAATTTTTAGCCATCCATACGGCGCTATGAATGATGAAGAGGTTTCCGGTGAGAAGAGGACTCTGGCCCTATGAATGATCGACGAGGGCAAGAATGGAAAAAATAAATTGAAGTTGGACCAATAGAAACAAGTAATTGTATAGATTATTCTACTCATACAATAAACCTTCGATTAATTTGAATTTTTCCTCTATTGCCCTTATTTTTTTTAGACAAGACGAAGACGAGCATTGGGAAGCACACAGACATGCACTCGTCACACACGACCCCTTATCGCCGCAAGGCTCAGAAGCAAACGACCGATTCACACAATGTCATCACGCCAGACCCATCAAAACGATAGTGTCTACTCCCCTCTGAGCAAAGTGAGCTAAATTGCCAGAAGAGCACGGAAGCCTGCCGCGCCCAGAAGTCACTTCCATTATCTCTCCAAGTATAACGAGGAGCAGCATGTCGCCCTCTCCTTCACCCTAAAAGTCCTGTAATAAACTCAGAACTAGTGGAAGTTAGGTCGACACCGAATGACCGCGTGATTTTTCACCAAGATTGTGAGGTTTTCTTGTAATCAAGTCTCTCTCTCTCTCACAATCTTATGAATCTTTGATTGTTTGCACGCTCGACCGCTCGATTGTGGATTATATTTCAATTATGTATTTTTTTTTACTTTGAATCATAGAGCCTAGTACTTTGATTATAATCTCTGAGGCGGTAAAATCCTTATCTTATTATGTGATTTTAGATATACAAAATATAAGTTGTTGTTGTTGAACCTCCGCATCCTTTTTTCCACTCCAAAACCCGGGTCAAAGGTTGGAGGGGCGGGGCTAATATAAGTACGAGTGGACCATCTGGGTAGGCGGTGTGAGACTAATCTCAACATGCCAACTTTGGGTTCATGCTGGACCGTCCAACACGCCCCCTCAGCGTGAACCTGACTCTGATACCATGTTGAACCTCCGCACCCTTTTTTCCACTCCAAAACCCGGGTCAAAGGTTGGAGGGGCGGGGCTAATATAAGTACGAGTGGACCGTCTGGGTAGGCGGTGTGGGCCTAATTTCAACATGTCAACTTTGGGTTCATGCTGGACCGTCCAACAGTTGTGCACGGGCTCCATCGTGTGCCCACGCAGAAGCACATATTTTGTTCATCGTCACAATAAGAAAAAAGTTTTCACGCCAAATGCAAAACTCAACAAAGTTATGGGGACAATGTTGCATTGTTGATTATATTTCACCGACACAAAACTCAACAAAGTTGATGCTCGCACATACTCGCTCATGTCTTATCCTGTCTCAAGATGTTGACTTGACTTGGTGCTAATTTCTCAGCTAGAAGGGGTCCACTTTCGACGAATATGGGTCGTTGTGCATGCTTAATCATTAATATCATAGATTAGTAAATATTATATAATTAATCCTAAATAAGTTGGTTGCAAAAGTTCAGCGGCGAGGAGCGAAGATCGCGATGGGTGAAGAATCGTAAATGGGAGAAGAATATTTTTGCAGCGACGAGAATGAAGAAAGACAGATTGCGAATGATCGGGGCATGTCTTTCTGAAGATTGTAGTCCTGATTCAGATGTACATAAAGGAATTTGTACGTAAATTCTGCTGTAGCTTTCTGAAGATTTTAATAATAAATTTTCCATTTAGCAATTGTTAATTTAATTTAATCGAAACAATATTAATTGCACGAGGCTATTACGTGTCAACACATGCAGGGCATAGGTCTCCAATCATTGAAAATTTGTGTGTTGCCCGAGAGCACCAGAGTGAATAACCCGAGTCTTCTAACTGAAAATCCTTTGATAATTGAATCAAATCACACAAGATACATTAGATGCTCCACACAAAACAACAGAGAATTAGTCATATACCAAAACACAACATCAAAGATGAAGCACAATTAATTTTGAGACACCAAGTACATAAAAATCCTGTGTTGTGGGGGCAAGAGATCGATGAAAGTACTCGCCCCCAAGAGGAGACGGTGACTTGATGCATAAGTGCATAACACCTTATTACATAAATTTAAAACTATCTTCGATGATTTGAGAGATACGACAAACAGATGATACATGCATACACTAAGATTTCGCGCAATCAACAAATTTTGCATACTCCCGGAAAAATGTTTTTCAAGCCATCCTAGAATCCTCCATCCTCTGCATCAAATGCATTTATTGTGGGTTTATTGAGGCAGTAAACGGGATTAAAGAGACAACAATGACTCCCACTCCAATATACACATACACACATTCTTGTCAAATACGGCGGATTTGCATTCATGCGGCAGTATGACTCTTTCAAGAAACAGCCAATAGCAGGCTGCTTCATATGACGCTTACATGCAGTCAAGCAGCTCCGGGGTTGACAAATTTTTATTAGTTTTACAGTTCTGGTAAACTCTGCGAAATATGATCCCATCACTTCAAAAACAGAAAGATTAATATTAGCATCAGATCATAATTTTCTTATATATAGAGAGAGAGAGAATGGAGTACTCACCGGTGGTGCTTGGGAGAAGGATAAGAAGGAGGAGGAGAGCTGAAACCATTCTTCTCTGGGAGAACTCCATTAATTAATATGTATTTGGCCGAAGATATAAATTGATATATTAGTTGAAGTATTCAGAAGGTTGGCTCCAGGCCTTATTTATACTGAGAGGAACCCACATGCAGAAGACTGTCTTAGGTGACCGGCCACCCATTCCAAACAAAATATTATATATTTAAACCTGACCATCGAAAATAAACAAAAAAAAAGTATAAAATATTTTCTTGTGGGTGGCCTGTGGGAGCATGTAAATCAAAATTAGTTTTTTTAAAACATATTTTAAATTTCATTGGTGAGTTTAATTATTTTTCTATTTAATCATGGATGTACCTTTTTTTTAAAAGGTTCCCGTAAACAGGTCTAGATTGCATTATTATAGCCCGGGAGCGGTCGAGCGCGCAAACAATTATTGAGAACGAGATGGCTGACAATAGAGCTTTTTTAACGTGGAAAACTTTGGAAAGAGGTGAAAAGTCACATGGTCGGATCGGTGCCGACCAAGCATCCATTATCTGTTGGTGTTGTACAGGGCTTTCAAGAGAAGGCGAGGGCGACATGCCGCTACTCGTTATATAAATAAACCTGACCATCGATTCCAAACAAAAAAATGTATAGAATATTTTTTTGTGGGTGGCCTGTGAGGGCATATAAATCTGTAAAAATTTGTGAAATGCGGAAAACGAGAAACCAGGTTGCAGGAACACAACCAAATTAGATGCAAACATAAGAGCAAGTATAATCTTGTACTATCAAAAATCTTTACAGTGCGATGCATACATGACGAGACATGACTCACCAATGTAGTCGATGGAAGAAAAAATAATAAAACAAAAGCCAGCCGCGCGGATAGAAAAAGTGTCCACCGACTCTGTCGAACTGATCTACGGATTCCGCTAAAGCCGCTAAGTCGTCAGACCGTAACCTAACCGCGCGGACACCCCGTTATTCCAATGCCGAAGAAACTATGTCCGCAATCTGCAAGCCGCCTAACTGCGACGTCGCCTAGCCACCAGATTAGCCACAAACAGCTGCTCCCAAACTGAACAGACCGCCAGAAGCGGACAACTTTATTGAACTGGGAAAAGGTTACCAAAGAGAAGACTGCCTAGTCGCAAGCCACGACTCACTGCTAACCGCCGATTGTAACTGCAGAGTCCGCACTGATCCATGACGCAAGTCAGAACCAAGTCTCTGACTTCTCAGCGCTATCTGCACAATTTGCAACAACAAACACTGGTTAACTTCTCAAACCGCGCGGATACAAAAACCTATCTGCAGCAATCACCCGAGCTCACTTACTGTTCATTCAGTTGCACTGTTGATGTGACATGCTAAGTTATCAAAGACGCAAGGCGCACCGAGACGCAAAAGGCCCCCGGAGCATAGGCGCAAGGCGCAGGCACGCACATGAGGCACGCGAGGCGCAAAAATTGGGGAAAAAGGAAATTGAGCGAATTGGGCGCCCAATTCGCCGAAATTGTGCGAATTGGGCGCCCAATTCGCCGAAATTGTGCGAATTGGGCGCCCAATTCGCCGAAATTGTGCGAATTGGGCGCCCAATTCGCCGAAATTGTGCGAATTGTGCGCCCAATTCGTCGAAATTGAGCAAATTCACCGATTTTAAGCGAATAGGCCCCCCAATTCGCTGATTTTTCAGCGAATGGGTGCCCAATTCCCTTAATTTCAGCGAATGAGCGCCCAATTCGCTCAATTTCAGCGAATCGGGTGCCAAAGTGCGCTTAAGGGTGCCTCGGGTGCGTCTAAGATCATGTTTTTGCACATATCAATTTTTTTTAAAAAAAATACCTTGAAAGGCCCAGGCGCGCCTGGGAGCCTGTAAGGCGGGCGCCTGGGAGCGCCTGGGGAACATCGCCCGCCTCAGCTATGCTCAGGCTCGGCGGGCTGCGCCTGGTGGGCCCGGCGCCTCAGGCGCGCCTAGGCACGCGCCTTGACAACTATAGTGACAGAGGGTCCTATTTATAGGCGTGGAGAGTAGTGTGGTCACCACCCTAGCCGATAAGATCACCACCTATCTCGCGGCGAGCACAAGACGTATCTGCATAATGGGGACACTAAGCCAGCCCACCTTGTCGCCCTGACAAGGCCGAATAAGCCAGTCCACCAAGGTCAAAACTTGGATCAGTCTTCTTTACCCGCAGACACTGCGGATACCGCTACCAGTCCGCAATATCCTGCGGACACTGCTCCAGTCCGCACACTTCAAGCCCGCAACTATACCAAGCTGACAAGCTTCTGAGCTCGGCAGATAGAAAAGCAGTCCGCGCTAACCGCTCGAACTCGCGGACTGAACACAACTGGACTTGTTACAAACCAAAACCAAGTCCACATTACCAAGATTCCATAGCGTGGACTTCAAACCGGTGAACTTAAGAACCAGTCTGCACAATCCGACAGACTCAACACAAGTCCGCACTAACCGACGAACTCCGCGGTTACGCCAAACCGCTCCACCAAAGCAAGTCCAAAGCACAAGACTATGCCGAACTCGTGAGCTCCAGAAGAGTCCGCCACATGCCGGACTCGGCGAACTCCAGATGAGTCCACACTCTCGCGGATACCAATCCTATCCGCCCGGTTACATCCTGGGAACAAGCCGACTGCAGAATCACTGGCCGGCCTGGCTAGTAACCAACCCTTTCCGTCCAGACCACCACTTCTGTCCGCCCAGTCCGCACAGACGGTCCGCTTAGACCGTCACTTTCACTTCAAAAATTTTAGCCAAATCAAAATTAGTTTTTAAAAAATATATTTTAAATTTCATTGATGAGCTTAATTATTTTGCTATTTAATCATGGATTCCCCTTAAAAAAAACTAATTGAAAAATTATACGGTGTCAAATTAAAGCCAGCAAATCATTCCAAATAACTAAAATAAGAGTATTTTAAATCATTTAATTTAAAAAATAAATTATGGGAAAAGAATTATAAATTAATCGTACTCCTTACAAGTTACAATATGTGATTAGTAACGAGTTGAGGGAGTCAAGGCCAAAAATCATAGAGATATTTTTAATATAGACTAAGTTTTTGACTCTAGGCCTTCTTCGGGAGGGCTTTTAAGAAATGAGTGGTGACAAAAGAAATGTAAGAAAAATGAGTTTTTGGAAAATTTATATTGAAAAATGAGTTTTTGGAAAAATTATATTGAAAAATGAGATCTGTCTGGCAGTAAACTTCTTTTACTGAGATTTTCAGAAAACAGAAGCACTTTATAAATTTGTTGCGGACTAACTCGACGTGCCGGTCGGGCCGGAATTCTTGGACCGTCTTAGCTCTCAGAACGGTCGAGCGCGCACACAGCCAAAAAAGTGGGTTGATTGTACACAAGCAGTTTTAACGTGAAAAAACCCCTCAACTGGGTAAAAAACCACGTGACCAGATCTGTGCCGGTCAAAATCAACTATTTCCTGAGGTTACAGTTGGTTTGTGAAGTTGAGGGTGACAGACCACCTCTCATTACAATTATGGGGTGAGAGAACACTTTGCACGCGGCGGACGACAAGCCGTCCCACCGGAAGTTGTTATTGATTGCGCTTTGTGCCGGTGGTCTTCAGATAACGACTTGCTAATTCTGGATGAGAGGCAAAACACTTGGTCTTGCAGTTGCTGAGCTGCTTGGGACTTGGACGATTTGGCTTTGTCGGGTGGTTGTGACTTGACCCACTTGTGGCTCGGATGTGGTCAGGAGGCGGTTCGAAGGTGGCTTGAAGGTGGCTCGTAGGAGGAAACTAGCAGAGCCTCGACCTGAGAAAGAAGACTCTGAAAAGAGAGATTAGAAAAGAAGATGAGAAATAAGGAGGCATGTGGCTCCTTTTATAGGCTCCGGAAGGTGGTTACGGTGATTACGCGGCTATCCGCACACCGTAACCACCTTCATAAATTTTTGTACTATGGTTTTTGATGCGTGTATCCTGCTATTTGGAGACCGCCATGAATAAATAATAAAATATTAATTAAATTCCCCCAACTAATCTGGTGGTTAGTAGGTGGTTACGCGTGGATCTAACGACCGAGTATGCTCCCCCTTGATCGGACAGCAGGAGCGGGCCTCCACGGGCGACCGACTGACTTATCGCCAAGTTCGTTGGCGTGGGAGGGTCGTCGACGACGGCTGAGGAGAGGTGGCCGCTCCCCTTTGGCCGCGTGCCGGCTGCCGAGGTAGGGGGCAGCCGGGGCGGCCGCCCCTTTGGCCAGCGTTGGCCAAGGCGGGGGGGGGGGGGGGGCACGGTTGGCCGACGGCCAAGGCGGGGGCAGCCCGGTCGGCCTCCCCTCTTGGCCGCACGGGTGGCGGGGCGAGGGAGCGGCCGCCCTTTTGGGCATTGGCGGCCAAGGAGGGGGGCGGCCCGGTCGGTCGCCACCCTTTGACGCAACAGCGACCGAGCAAGGGGTGGCCCGAGCGGCCGCCCCCTTGATAGTTCAGGGAGCCGAGGAGGGGGAGGCCCAAGCGACTACCCCCCTTAATAACATGAACGGGGGCGGGCGGGCGGCGTCCGGGGAGGAGGTCGGCCGCCATTGGCGAGGCGTGGCGGTTTCCCCATCATGAGTAGTCGGATCGGCGCGCGGGGGATCGCGCGGGGCGATCGCACGTGTGGTCAAACCCATGATCTCACTAATTTTAGTGGAGATCATGGGGGGGGGGGGGGTGGCTATGTGCACACCCTTTACCTATAAAATGGGGTTCATACCCAACAATTGCCCCCAGATCCTTGTTGCACGAGGCCACTTCGGACGTAGAAAAACAAGGATCTTGTTCTCTTCATTTTCATGGCGGCGATGGTAGTGAACGATGCCGGATTTGCGCCTGCGAGTGGTTGCACCCTGCAAATTCGGGTAAAAAATGTCAGTATCTATTTTATGATATAGAGATGGTTATAACCATGCCTGGGGGAGGAAGCTATTGCTCCCTTAGTCGTGATGGTGCGCGGGGTCTCACATGGGCGAGCATGAGCACGCATGCGTAGACACGTACAAGAGGACGCGTGGGTGCCCCCGCAGAGGTGTGGGCGGTCGAGCCCGTACTGAAACGTGCGCGGCTTGTCGTGTTGGTAAGCACGCAACAGACTGCACACGCGGGTGCACGCGGTTGTGCGCCGTCGTGTGCGGGCGCGAGCGCGAGTGCGCGTGTGGGCGTGCGCAGGCGCACCTGCGCGCGTGGGGGCTCGCGGGCACGCGCTTGGTTACGCGCGCGTGCTCGATCCCGCGCACGCACAGGCACGCTCCTGGTCACGCAGGCGTGTTCCTGGTCTCGCTGGCGTGCGCGCGCCCGACCTCGAGCGCGAGGCGCGTTCCTGGACGTGCGTGGGCCAGGCCTCGCGCGAGCTAGGCCACGCGCGGTCCTGATCGTGCATGCTAGGCCGTGTGCGTCCTAGCGCGTGCTCTTGGGCGTGCATGTTTATTGTCTTGCGCGCACGTCTGTGGCCATGCACGGACGTTCGTACGGGGGCTTTTCGTGCATGTCGGGGCACGTGTATGCTTTCGGGGACGTTGCAGATGGCTTTTGGCCTGACTTTTTAGCCTAAACTTTTACTCTTTGTGACAGGGTCCAAAACGTACTGCTCGGCCGATGCATCTTCGCTCTTCTCTTACCAAGGATCAGGTTTCCATTTGGAGGAGGCAGTTCGGCCATCCTGCTGACTTTGAGATGAGGATATCACATGCTGAAGAGAGGGTACAAAATCGTACGTATGGTTAGTTGCGATCTGCGAGACTACCTTGAGATCAGGATTTCGGTTTCCCCCATGCAATGAAGTGATTGAGATTCTGAAACTCTACGGCGTGCCGATTTTCCAGTTTACTCCCTTGGGAGTGGTACGCCTTATGAGGTTGGTCGTCTTCTTTCGCGAGCATGGTGGGAAACTTTCTTTGGATTACTTCTGGGACTGGTGTGATGTTTGTTCTGACGGTGGCAAGCAGGTGGAGATTTGTAGCAAAGAGAGTTGACTTGATTTTAAGATCCGGACGGACCGCCGCCATGGAAATACTTTGTTCGGTTATGTCAAAAATTCTTGGGGCTTGTCGGAGCTGTGGAATGCGTTGCCTGACCATTGTCGTCGCCAAAAGGGAAAGGAGCGGGAGTTCTCTCCAGTACTTGGATTTTTGGAGCCTCGTGAGTTGTCTAACCGTCATTTCTGTGTTTCTTCGTTCGTAGAAGAGAATCACTTGTTTCTATATGACATTTCTTCAGTCTCTGGGCGGACCGCTGAGACGTCTTTGGGTTGTAGTCGAAAGCGGAAGGCCGTTGTAGTTTCTCGAGGTGGCGATAGCTCGGCACCTTGTTTGTCTTCTCCGAGTGATGACTGTCCTTCTGGCAACCGTGGCGATTCACCTCCCAAGGTACAGGTGCTTAGCTCGTCTGCCCCCCAATCTTTCCCCGCGGAGGCAGCAGCTCCAATGCTATCTTCTTCTTTGAAGGAGATGAGTGAAGTAGTAAATGAACTTGATCGTTTTTGGCTCTTCTTTATTGTTGTATTGTGCTAAACTTTCTTCACCCTTATTTTTTTGCAGATTGAGGCCCAGGTTCAGATTACCGTTACCTGGAATGATCATGATGTGAGCTTGAAAGATGGATATCTGGCCCTTTCAGTGAAGTTTCAAGCCACGAAGGGTTCTCTTGTCGCCTTGAAGGATGGTCATGATCGGGATGTTTCCCGATTTCGCCAGATTGGATCGGAGCTGAAGGCGGAGTTGGAGGAGACTCGGGCTTATCTAGAGGTGGAGAAGTCTCTAGTGGAGAGGACAATGCAAATGCTGAAGCGCGCTCAAGAGGAGACTTCTCGTTTGGAGGCGAAGCTTGGTGCGGTGAAGGCCTAAGTGGAGGCGCTGTCTTTCGATTGTCGTGTATTGGAGTTAAAGGCTGCTGGCCTTGCGGAGTATATGGAGTCTCTGGATTACATGCGGGATCGGTGCTTGATCAGCGAGAAAGTTCGCGAGGAGATCTGGAGCAAGGATGCGAAGCCTCAGATGGAAGATGTTCGAGAGTTGTCCCTCAGGCGTGGAGTCTCGAAGTCTTTTCGTCTTGTTAACAGGAGCTTGAGATGCGACGTATCTGGCCTCAACTTTGATGACCTCTCTGGTGACGAGGGTTCTAATGTTGACGCGACTGACGTGTAGTGGCACTGTTTCTTGTATTAGTGTGTGTTTGCATTTTTTGCTTTTCCAGTGGGTCGTCGTTGTTGTTTCACGGTTGTTGACTGGCGTGCTTGCTCATGTATTTATATGTTGTTGTAATGAGATTTGTGTCCTTTCTCTTGCCTAAGCACTATTTGGCTCGTAATGTTGCTTTGTGGGGGCTATAATTGTGCCTGTAATTGGTTAGTAACTTAGTTCGCACAAGGATCACTCGCGGCTTGCTTCGCACGGGGATCGCCCGCAGCTTAGTTTGCACGAGGATCGCTCACGACTTGGTTCGGACGGGGATCACCTACAGATTAGTTCGTACGAGGATCGCTTGCGGCTTGGTCGTGAGGGGGGCAGGCCCTAATGACGTCATGGCGTAGAAAGGTATGTTCGGTGAATAGCTTTTGTATTCAAACCACATGCACAGTCTTACCTTTCACACGAGGATTGCTCGCGGCTTAGTTCGCATGGGGATCACCCGACTTAATCTTACCTCAAACTAGTCGGACACTGTTGAAAACAAAACATAATGTTTAAATAAATGATTGTCTATACGCACCCGTTCTTGCGGTTTTTACTTGTCATAGAGTTCAAATATGATGAAAGCATCTTTGAGGGAGTTCAAAATAAAGAGTCACTGATATTCAGGGCTACGACTTCTGTTGGCTGGGATTGCTTAGAGTAGCACGTCTTGACAACTTCTTGGTTTCCACGCACAACTCCTGTACCTCCACTAGTGGGGAATTTCAAGGCGAGGTGCAGGATCGAAGGAATGGCTTTGAAGACCAACTGGATAGGCCTTTCGAAGATCGCGTTGTTGGGCGAGCTTGAGTCTATTACGACGAACTGGATTACGTACGAGACTTGCCTTGGAAATTCTCCCATGGTGACTGGTAAAGTTATTGTTCCTTGCACTTGTATTGGTTGGTTGTGAAAGTCGTAGATGGGTCTGGCTGCTTGCGTGAGATGTTGAACTGTAAGTTTCATACTCTGAAGAGTGGAGAAGAACAAGACGTTGACTGAACTTCCATTGTCGACGAGTACCTTTCGACCTTGTAGTAGGGATCTCTCTGATTCCTGCGTTGATCACAAGAGGGTCTTGGTGGGGTATCTGGATTTCCTCAAGGTCCTCATCCCTAAAGGCTATGGTGGATTCTTGCTTGCGTCCTCCATATTCGTGAACATCCTCTCGGGTAGTTATCAAAAATATCTGGGTAGAGAGAATTGACGACCCGACGATAGTTTCGATGTTTTCGATTATTTGTCTTCCACTGGCCCCTCTTCGTTGGGCGTCTTGCTGATCTCTTGCCTGACTAGGGGGAACTTGCTAATATTGTTGGTGCCCTTGCAAGAATCTACCTAGGAGTCCCTGGCGAATTAGGCATTCGATTTTTTTCTTTTAGTCTTGCACACTCTTCTGTGGTGTGACCAGTTCCCCGATGGAATTCACAATACTTTGATTGATCGCTTCTTGGATTTGGGGCAGGCTGCTTGGGACGGTGCATAGCCGGCTCGTTTTGGATGGCATAAAGTATATTCATGTGAGTGGTGTTCAGCGGAGTGTATTCTCGGGATGGCTGTTCCCTCTGGAAATCACACCGACGCTGGCCATTTCGGCGTTCTTCCTGAAATCTTCCTTCTTGGACTTTTGAGGGCTGTTCTATATCCCTCTTGCACTTCTGGTCTCTGCCGAACTGTTGACGATGGGCATCGATATCTTCATCTGCTGCTATATGTGCTTCCACGCGGTGCACAACGTCTGGGTAGCTTGAAATAGCTTCTCTCATCAGTGTGGAGTAGAATACACTAGGGCGGAGCCTTCCAAGAAATACTCCTCTTAATAGTTCTGGATCTACTCGAGGGATCTGACAGGCTTACGCGGTGAACCGGTGGAAAAATTCCTTCAAAGATTCCCCCTCGTTTTGTCGGATTCCCGACAAGTGTGAGGGGTCTCAGACGATTCTTTGGTTGGCGATGAACTGGTCGGTGAACTGCTTAGTGAGCTCTGTAAAGTTCGTTATAGTTCCTTCCCTCAGAGAATGGAACCAAGTCCGAGCTTGACCTTTGAGAGTGGCAGGGAAGACTTGGCAGAGTAACAAATCAGGTGCGTTATAGATCCTCATGATTGTGATAAAGTGGTTGACGTGTTCTAGCGGGTCGTCCGTCCCGTCAAAGGTTTCGATATTTGGTAGTTTGAAGCCATGCGGGATTATATGGGCCAAAACCGGGGGCGCAAGTGGGGAGCCTTGGTGAAGGGGTCGACGGGGATGAATATCTCGGCGGCCAACCTGCCTGTACTCCTCGGCGATCACTTCCCGTATCTCGTCCCAAGTAAATCCTTTGCGCAGGGGTAAGCGAGGCTCTTCTTCCAAGATTTGGCCGCGACGACCAATTCCGGCTGCTCTGAGGACCAGGTGAGTCGAATTAGCGGCATCGAAGAATTCTTCTGACGCTTCTCTTTGCGGAGCTTCCCTTGGTTGGCCATGGCTTAGTGAAGGTGGGGGATTGGTCGGTGCAGGCGGCTGAGCGGGAGGTGTCCCCATATTCCTGAGCAGAGTGGGCATCTCAGTTTGCTGCTCCTCCATCTGACGAACTCGTCCCTCTAATGTTGTTACTGGGGCGAGAACCTCTTCTGCCTCGAGAGGCACGTCTATAAGTAGATGGGAGTGGGCTGGCCCCCCCGGGACAGATGTTGTTCGGGGGCTTCTTTTTGCCATCAAAGCGACTCGTTGGAAGCTGTCAGGTTGGAGATTCTGTCTGTTCGTACCACTGTGCAGGGGGAATAATTTTCTGAAAATATAGGGAACTCATTTCCCACATATGGAGCCAAACTGTTGCAGACTAACTCGACGTCCCGGTCGGGCCGAAATTCTTGGACCGTCATAGCTCTCGGAACGGTCGAGCGGGCACACAACCAAATGAGTGGGTTGATTATACACAAGTAGTTTCAACCTAGAAAAAATCCTCAACTGGGTAAAAAACCACGTGATCAGATCTGTGCCGGTCAAAATCCACTATTTCATGAGATTACAGCTGGTTTGTGAAGTTGAGGGTGACAGACGACCTCTTGTTACAATTATGGGGTGAGAGAACACTTTGCACGCTGCGGACGACAGGCTGTTGCTCCAGGAGTTATAAAGATTGCGCTTCGCTCGGTGGTCTTCGGATAGTGACTTGTTGATTCTGGATGGGAGGCAAAACACATGGTATTGCAGCTGTTGAGCCGCTTGGGACTTAGACGATTAGGCTTTGTCGGTTGGTTGTGACTTGAACTGCTTATGGATCGGGTGTCGTCAGGAGGCGGCTCGAAGGTGGCTCGTAGGAGGAAATTGACAGAGCCTCGACCTGAGGAAGAAGAAGACTCCAAAAAAAGAGATCAGAAAAGAAGATGATAAATGAGAAGGCCTGGGGCTCCTTTTATAGGTTCCAGGAGGTGGTTACGGTGGTTATGCGGCAATCCGCACACCGTAACCACCTTCATAAATATTTTTTACTATGGTTTTTGATGTGCGCATCCCTCTATTTAGAGACCTCCATGAATAAATAATAAAATATTAATTAAAATCCCCCCACTAACCTGGTGGTTAGTGGGTGGTTACACGTGGATCGAATGGCGGAGTACGCTCCCCCTTGATCGGACGGCGGGAGCGGGCCTCCACGGGCGGCCGACGGACTTGCTGCCAAGTTTGCCGGCGAGGGAGGGCTACCGACGACGGCCGGGGAGAGATGACCGCTCCCCTTGGCCGCACGCCGACGACCAAGGGAGGGGGCGGCCGACCGCCCCTTTGGCCATTAGTGGCCAAGGCGAGGGGGCGGTCGGGGCGGCCACCCCTTTGGCCATCGTCGGCCAAGGCAGGGGGCGACCCAGTTGATCGCCCCTCTTGGTCGCGCGGGTGGCCGGGCGAGGGGGCTACCGGGGCGGCCGCCCCCTTGGCCGCCGACGACCAAGGCGGGGGTGGGGGGGGGGGGGGGGGATCGACCGCACTTCTCGACCACATGGGCGGCCGGGCGAAGGGGCGGTTTGGGCAGCCACCACCCCTTTGGCCACCGACAGCCAAGGAGGGGCGGCCCGGTCGGCCGCCCCCTTGGCCGCACCAGCACCCGAACAAGGGGGCGGCCCGGCGGCCGCCCCCTTGGCTGTTTGGGCGGCCAAGGAGGGGGCAGCCCAAGCAGCTGTCCCCCCTTAGCCCCATGAACGAGGGCGGGAGGGACGTGTCCGGGGAGGAGGCCGCCGGCGAGGCGTGACGGTCTCCCCATCATGAGTAGTGGGATCGACGCGCGGGGGATCAGGCGCGGCGATCGCGCGCACGGTCAAACCCATGATGTACAACCCCATATTTTCTGGGTAGAACCCCAAGGGTTCAGTGGTCAGGATTGGGCTAGCCTCAGGCTAGCCCTGGGTTAACCTTAGGACAAACTTATAGAGTTCTCGTTTTTAAGGGCTCCCGCCTGGCGTTGGGCGAAACCGTTCGCGCCGCGCCAGGCTTCGGGTTCTAGACCGGATGAGCTTCCGCCTTGAAGTAGCTCCCGCCAGGGGCATTAAGTGAGCCTTAAGCCGCAATGACTTCAAGACCATCAAGGGCGAGAACCTTCTTGACAGGAGCTCTCGCCGAAGTAAGTGTTGGAGTTACCATGGTGATCTAGGAGTTGTCAAACATGTAATCTCACTGCCAACGCGATATGAGCCTGCAGGGTCGCACATAAGAGCTGTGGAGGAGTTGGAAGATTGACCGTATTGGTAAAGGTTACCAATCACCATTATGTATGGGGGTCAGGCAATTGTTGCCAGTAAAGTTCATAGGGCATGGATAGTCGAAAGGTCGTCGAGTTTGACTCGACGACCAAGGCAAATCGTCGAGAATGTCTCGACAACCAAGGCAAATCGTCGAGAATGTCTCGACGACCAAGGCAAATCGTCGAGAATGTCTCGACGACTATGTGGTTTTAGTCGAGAATCATTCTGATAGATTCGTCGAGAATCATAGACTTAGTCGTCGGGACTGTCCATCGATTCTCGTCGAATCTGCCTGATGATTCTCGCCGATCGACGAGTATCGTCGAGAGTCGTCGAGTATGACTCGACGACTAAAGGCCATTCGTCGAGAATCATCCCTGATTCTCGACGACTTGGCGGATGATTCTCGCCGAATGCCTTTGCCGATTCTCGCCGAATCCTTCCAGGGACCCTATGCTGTGTGGTCTGCGGAGAGCCATTCCTTTAGGTCTATTTATACCTTTGGTATAAATAGACACTTAGGGTTTTTGGAAAAAAAGAGACTTGTGCTTTTTGCGGCCGATTAGAACCCGACGGAAAGAGTTCCGCCGATCGCTCATTCCGCCGCATCCCGCACATCGCCGGACGGAAGCGTTCCGCCGCCGCCGTGTCTGCTCTGCTGACCCTCCCTTTTTCCGGCGATAGTCGTTGTTCTTGCCTCTCCTGGCGCGGACCTAGCAGTCCGTGGAGTTGCAAAGGTGCGGCTGTCTTCCTCCCGATTGTTCGTGCGACGAGCAGTTCGGGTTTCTCCTGCTCGTGTGGATTTCTGCAGAGACGTGGATATTATTCCACGTACAACTCGCCACCGACAGCACTCAATACTTGGAGCATCTTCGTTGAGTTGTGACTCAACGCCACTAAGGTATTTTGCCCTAGTTATTTTGTTTACTTCTTGATACAACGATCATGGCCAGATCTAGTTCTCTTGGGCTATTCTCGTACTTTTTCCTTTCCGCTGCGTGCACAAAGTGTTGTGCCAACCCTCACGAGATAACCCAACAGTGGTATCAGAGGGAGGTTGCCGCCACGATTGTTGTATTGGAAGTTAGGGAATTCCAACACGTGTAAACCTAGGGATTTAGAAGTGTTCTAAATGTCTAGATTTATTCCTGGAACATCAATTGTTGATGATTTTTCCAAGGGAAATCGGTGGTGATTTTGCAAAATTTGGTTGGGGCGCTGCCCCGCACCCCACAGGGGCTCTGCCCCTTGACCCCGCCCGCTGATTGGTCAGCGGGACCACCGCTAGGAGCGCTGCCCCTTGGAACCCCGCCAGGAACGTCTGGGATTTCGTAGCAATTTCTAATTGCAGAAGTTGTTGTCTCCTTAGCAGTAACCATCCCTTGAATTTTGTTTTGGATTTTGAATCCAACAAAGAGAGATGAGGTTGTCTACTGCTTTAAGTTGTGTTGCCTTTCCCCTTTGTCCAATGCATGTAAACCTGAATATTTGGAAATGTCCATATGTTCAGATTTAGCCCTTTGCTCTATCAAATGTTGATAGTGTCTTGTTGTGCACATAAGGGATGCATGAGCATTCTAGAAATGTTTTATTTTATTTAGATGTGCACATTGATCAAATGTTGATCATGGTTAATTGTTAACATACTATCAAAATTTAAATCCCTTCATCAAACATTAAGTGTTCGGATGCCTTCCAATGGATGACACTCTTCCTGCCTCGATCGATGAAGTGTGGGCTTGCCAAAGCAAGGTGCATTAATCTATCTTGGTAAGGGTGCGAGCGGATAATTGTGATATCCCACTGTCGACATCGGGCCCACTTAACTAGGTGACCTCAAAGGTTGAGCGCCTAGAGGCATAGGGTTGGCATGCACCATATGATGGATGCGAATAAAGAGTTATTCACCAACCATACAAGAATTGCATGAGGATGCAATTGGCAAGCGTTGCCTACCTAAATAACTACATCGTGAGAGGAAAGCCAAAGCTGACTCATTGTGTTGATGAAATATGGATCTTGTCCACTAAGAGAGTAGCTCGCATGAACTCTCCGAATTGATAGTGAGGGCTATTAGTTCGAATAAAATAGTGGGAGTTTTAATTAGAGTCCAAATTAAAATAAATTGTATTTTGAAACTTTGGTACTGATTTTATTCTGCATGAATTCTTGTAGAATTCCATGGCAAGTGGTTCACACTCCACTTTGTCTCTGAGAGCCATCCTTGAGAAGGATAAGCTCAATGGGACTAACTATATGGACTGGTACAGGAGCTTGAGAATTGTTCTCAGGCAAGAGCGAAAGCTCTATGTCTTGGAAGAAGAATCCCCCGAGGTGCCGACCGGGAATTCTTCCCGTGCTGATAAGGATGCTTACAAGAAGTATACCGATGATGCTTTAGACATCGAATGCCTCATGCTTGCCACCATGAACTCTGAGCTCCAAAGGCAACATGAGAACATGGGGTGCAAGGAGATTGACGAGCATCTTAAGAAAATGTTTCAAGGGCAGGCTCGTCAAGAGAGGTTCGACGTCACGAAAGCGTTGTTTCAGTGCAAGATGGGAGTTCGAGACTCAGTAGGGACTCACGTACTCAAGATGATTGGGTATATAGAGAACCTTGAAAGGCTGGGTTTTCCTCTGGGTCAAGAGTTGGCTACAGATCTGATCCTGCAATCGTTGCCGGACAGCTACGAGCAGTTTGTCTTGAACTATAACATGAATGAAATAGACAAGACACTGCCCGAACTCCTAGGCATGTTGAGAACTGCCGAAATCAATATGAAGAAGGCCAAGCCTACCAGCCCCATACTGATGGTGCATAAGGGCAAGGGCAAGGCCAAGGGCTTCAAGAAGACGAAGGTGGGACCTAAGTCACATCTTGAGCCCAAGTCTTCTGCACTGAAGAAGAAGAAAAGCACGGTGAAGGAAGGGAAATGCCACCACTGTGGCAAGGCTGGTCATTGGAGGAGGAACTGTCCTTCTTATATTGAGGGTCTGCAGAAAATGAAGGGAGGTATGACTTCCGCTTCAGATATTTATGTTATAGAGATAAACCTTTCTGCTCCTTCATCTTGGGTATTGGATACCGGATGTGGTTCTCACATTTGTACAAATGTGCAGGAACTGGAAAGGAGAAGATTGCTGAGTAAAGGGGAGGTGGACCTGCGTGTCGGCAATGGAGTAAGAGTTGCTGCTGTAGCCGTAGGGGTTTACCGTCTTTCTTTGCCCAGTGGGCTTGTAATAGAACTAGATAATTGTTATTTTGTTCCGGCCATAACTAGAAACATTATATCTATTTCATGTCTGGACATGATTGGATTTTCTTTTATAATTAAGAACAACTGTTGTTCCATATTTAAGAATGATGTTTGTTATGCTGTAGCCCAACTGTTTAATGGTCTTTATGTTTTGAACTTAGACCATATGATCTATAATGTAGAAAATAATAAAAGACTAAGAACAAATGACTCAAATCCTACATATCTCTGGCATTGTCGTTTGGGCCATATAAACGAGAAGCGCATATCCAAGCTCCATAAGGATGGACTTTTGGACTCATTTGATTATGAATCATTTGAGCGATGCGAATCTTGTTTGTTAGGCAAAATGACAAAAGCTCCTTTCACTGGTTATACTAAGAGGGCTGAGGATCTCTTGGGTGTTGTACATAGTGATGTATGCGGACCCATGAGTTCCATGGCTAGAGGTGGGTATTTCTACTTCGTTACATTTACTGATGATTTCAGTAGATACGGATATGTCTATCTTATGAAGTGCAAATCCGAGACCTTTGAAAAGTTCAAAGAGTTCAAGAATGAAGTAGAAAACCAGTTGGGCAAAAGGGTTAAAGCACTCCGATCCGATCGAGGTGGTGAATACCTGAGTCACGAGTTCCGTGATCCTCTGAAAGAGTGTGGTATTATATCACAGCTCACTCCACCTAGAACACCACAGCACAATGGTGTGTCTGAGAGGAGAAATCGTACTCTGTTATACATGGTACGTTCGATGATGAGTCATGCAGACTTGCCTGTTTCCTTTTGGGGTTTTGCTTTAGAGACTGCTGCTATGACACTGAATCGCGCTCCAACAAAAACCGTTCTGAAGACACCATATGAGATATGGACTGGGAAACGTCCTAGTATGTCGTTCATTAAAATTTGGGGCTGTGAGGCATACGTGCGACGTCAAATGCCTGACAAGCTGGAACCCAAATCAGATAAATGTTATCTGGTGGGATATCCTAAGGAAACGAAAGGATATTACTTTTACCTACCGTCTGAGGGCAAGGTGTTTGTCACAAGGACCGGTGTCTTCTTGGAGAAAGAGTTCTTATCAAGAAAGACTGAAAAGGTAGAACTTGAAGAAGTTCAAGAACCACAAATAGTGAATGAACCAGAATTGGATTCTGAATTAGGCCTACAAGGTGTTGTAGCTAGAGAACCTACTCAAGAAACACATGTCCTGCGTAGATCTGGTAGACCAAGATTTGAGCCTGAGAGATATGGATTTCTCGTGTCTCAAATAGGTAATGTGTTGCTAATGGATCATGATGATGAACCAGCAACCTACCAAGAGGCTATGAATAAACCGGACTCCGACAAATGGCTTGAGGCTATGAAATCCGAAATGGACTCCATGTATGCAAACCAAGTTTGGAACTTGGTGGAACCACCTGAAGGGGTACGACCCATAGGGTGCAAGTGGGTCTTCAAGAAGAAGACCGACATGGATGGGAATGTACAGACATTCAAATGGCGACTGGTGGCTAAGGGTTTTAGACAAATTCATGGTATTGACTATGATGAAACCTTTTCCCTGTTGCCATGGTAAAGTCCATAAGGATATTGCTTGCTATTGCTGCGTATTATGACTACGAGATCTGGCAGATGGATGTCAAAATAGCTTTCCTTAATGGAAACCTCCTTGAGGAAGTGTACATGACACAACCCGAGGGTTTTGTATCCCCAAATGAAGCCACTAAGATATGCAAGCTGAATAGGTCCATATATGGACTGAAACGGGCCTCTCGAAGTTGGAATCTTCGTTTTGATGAGAAAATCAAAGAGTTTGGTTTCATCAAGAATGAAGATGAGCCTTGTGTTTACAAGCGAATCAGTGGGAGCATTGTTATCTTCCTGATACTGTATGTAGATGACATACTGTTGATTGGGAATGACATTCCTACCCTGAAAGTTGTTAAGAACAACCTAGGGAACTGCTTTTCTTCGAAGGACTTGGGTGAGGCGACTTATATACTTGGTATTAAGATCTATAAAGATAGATCGAAGAAGTTGCTGGGTTTGACCCAGAGTACATACATCGATAAGGTGTTGAAGCGGTTCAACATGCTTGAGTCCAAGAAAGGATTTTTGCCCATGTCTCATGTTGTGAATCTCTCTAAGGACCAGTGTCCAAAATCTTGTGAAGATAAGGACCGCATGAAGTTGATTCCATATGCTTTGGCAATTGGATCAATCATGTATGCAATGTTATGTACTCGACCCGATGTCTCCTTTGCTTTAAGTATGACTAGCAGGTATCAGTCAGACCCCGGTGAGTGTCACTGGATTGCAGTCAAGAATATCCTGAAGTACTTAAGAAGGACTAAGGATGTGTTCTTGGTGTATGGTGGAGAGGAAGAGCTCGTTGTAAGTGGTTACACGGATGCCAGCTTCCAAACTGATAGGGACGATTCAAAGTCTCAGTCAGGGTTTGTGTTTTGCCTGAATGGAGGAGCTGTGAGCTGGAAGAGTTCCAAGCAAGAGACAGTTGCTGATTCTACAACGGAAGCCGAGTATATCGCTGCAGCTAATGCAGCGAAGGAGGCTGTATGGATTAGGAAATTCATCGGCGAGCTTGATGTAGTTCCTAGCATTGTTGGTCCCGTAGTTCTCTACTGTGATAACAATGGTGCAATTGCACAATCTAAGGAACCTAGATCCCATCAGCGCTCCAAGCACATACTTCGGCGGTTCCATCTTATTCGTGAGATTGTCGAACGAGGAGATGTGAACATTTGCAGAGTGCCGACTGAGGAGAATATTGCAGATCCACTGACAAAGCCTCTCGCGCAGAGAAAGCATGATGGTAATACTAGATCAATGGGTATACGATACCTGAATGATCAAGTCTAGTGGGAGCCTTGTGGGTTGCATGTAAAGATATATTCTGTTGGCTGTTTATTGTTTATTCATATGATGAATTATGTACCTAGATTTTCTTTTTACAATTAATGGCATATTCCGTTATTATGGTTTTTCTATATGATAGTTAAATGTTAACATAATGAATACCCTTAGAATGTTCGCTTCCATAGGACATCAAGTACGTGACTTGAATGTGAGAGCCTATGATTCATTTGAAGCATCATTCTTAAAAGTCCCTGGTCGTGGTATCATCATAGGATCTAAGGGTAATGATGATACATAAAGACTAGCACGTGCGTTGACTGATGACCAGTTCTCACAGGTCATGATATTGTGATATCAAGTCATCACGTGGGTACTTGTTAGTGAACAAGTTGTACTGGACAGACCCGACCAAAGACTACTTTGTGGATTGTTATCTAATCGTGTCACAAGTAGGTCTCTATTGACAATGGTGTTGTGGTCCTTTGACCTGAAGTCACAACATTCATCAAGTGAGGAAGAGCATGCTTTGATGCCATCTAAAGTCTTCCTTGAGAAAGGTTGATGATAAGGGTGGTTGTTGGGCACGTTACGAATCATTTGGATGTTTGTGTGTGAGCAGATATGGAATTTGTCCTCCTATATGACAGGAGTTGCATCCATGGGCCCCTTGATGGAACTGGACTGAGAAATGCATGGCCATGCTTGGTGGAGTCAATATGTGATATTGGCCTCACCATTCTCTGGATGTCCGTTCTAGATCAGGAAACTTTGATTGAGCTATTATGAGGGTGACACGGTCCATGCCTCTAGTTCTTTCCGGATGTAAGGGACAAAGGGACAAAGACAACGCTGATACATTGTTCATGAAGGCTTATGAGTTATAAACTCTTATTGCTTGGGGAGCAATGATGCATTGCTAGATGCCGCTCATTATTTGTGAGGATTTATGGTTTGATACTTCCAAGATCAAGTGGGAGACTGTTGGAGTTACCATGGTGATCTAGGAGTTGTCAAACATGTAATCTCACTGCCAACGCGATATGAGCCTGCAGGGTCGCACATAAGAGCTGTGGAGGAGTTGGAAGATTGACCGTATTGGTAAAGGTTACCAATCACCATTATGTATGGGGGTCAGGCAATTGTTGCCAGTAAAGTTCATAGGGCATGGATAGTCGAAAGGTCGTCGAGTTTGACTCGACGACCAAGGCAAATCGTCGAGAATGTCTCGACGACCAAGGCAAATCGTCGAGAATGTCTCGACGACCAAGGCAAATCGTCGAGAATGTCTCGACGACTATGGGGTTTTAGTCGAGAATCATTCTGATAGATTCGTCGAGAATCATAGACTTAGTCGTCGGGACTGTCCATCGATTCTCGTCGAATCTGCCTGATGATTCTCGCCGATCGACGAGTATCGTCGAGATTCGTCGAGTATGACTCGACGACTAAAGGCCATTCGTCGAGAATCATCCCTGATTCTCGACGACTTGGCAGATGATTCTCGCCGAACGCCTTTGCCGATTCTCGCCGAATCCTTCCAGGGACCCTATGCTGTGTGGTCTGCGGATATCCATTCCTTTAGGTCTATTTATACCTTTGGTATAAATAGACACTTAGGGTGTTTGGAAAAAAAGAGACTTGTGCTTTTTGCGGCCGATTAGAACCCGACGGAAAGAGTTCCGCCGATCGCTCATTCTGCCGCATCCCGCACATCGCCGGACGGAAGCGTTCCGCCGCCGCCGTGTCTGCTTCGCTGACCCTCCCTTTTTCCGGCGATAGTCGTTGTTCTTGCCTCTCCTGGCGCGGACCTAGCAGTCCGTGGAGTTGCAAAGGTGCGGCTGTCTTCCTCCCGATTGTTCGTGCGACGAGCAGTTCGGGTTTCTCCTGCTCGTGTGGATTTCTGCAGAGACGTGGATATTATTCCACGTACAACTCGCCACCGACAGCACTCAATACTTAGAGCATCTTCGTTGAGTTGTGACTCAACGCCACTAAGGTATTTTGCCCTAGTTATTTTGTTTACTTCTTGATACAACGATCATGGCCAGATCCAGTTCTCTTGGGCTGTTCTCGTACTTTTTCCTTTCCGCTGCGTGCACAAAGTGTTGTGCCAACCCTCACGAGATAACCCAACAGTAAGCCCAGTTGGTTTTCAGCGAGAGCCTTCTCGTCCGGGGTTCTCGCCAAGTGGGCCCACATGGTAGGGTCCAGCGTCCTGAAGGACTATTTCATTATTCACAGGTAAAATTACCCTGGTGCCCTGGGGATGGCAGCGGGATTCGGCTATTGGCAGACCCATCAGGGGTACTTCAGTATTTTCAGGCCAAGAGGAGACTATAAAAAGACCCATAGGGGCTCTTTGGAAAGCAGGCTTTGATTATTCTCCAACCCAAGTGCTTTCTGAAGAGCTCCCAGCCCGGCATTTGGCTTTGGAGGGGAAGCTCTCAGAGATCTTCCGGGTGTGAGGTGGGACCTCCCAGCTGAGGCTTTGGGTCAGTCTTAGGACCTTAGCAGCCCACCAGGGGTCGAGATTTGGGAGAAGTAGGCGTCGGCTACACTTTGGTTCGTGAACATTCGTTGAGGTCAATTTTGGCTTCAACAGTTCTGGTGCGGTGAGCGTGGAAGTAGTTGGCGCAAGAAAATCTTGAGTTAAGTCCCATGGCGAGAGGTGAAGGTGAAGGATCTGGCGCAGGAGGATCCCCCACCCGGGTGGACGAGGCGACGAAGAAGATGTTTGAGGACTTCAGGCGAGAAGTCATGCAGACGATCAGCCTGGCTTTCTCGGCAAGGAACGAGTGGGAGACGCCACAGGTTCCAGTGGAGGTTGTTCCGCTGTTAGGCGAGAACGCTCCTGGACAGCGCCCCGGGAAGGAAATCCCGGTAGAGGAAGGCGAGAAGGATGTGGCCGCGCGGGAACTCTTCCCAGGCCAACGCCCAGGGAAGGAGGTTCCGATGGATCTGGGGGAGAGGGAGGCGATCGTGCGGGAGCTTTTCCCTGGGCACGGTCTCGCGGATCGGTCCAGTCAGCCGAGGTCGTGGGACGTGCCCTCTCGCCAGGCAGGGGGCGAGACCCCTTTTAGTGAACTCATCGTCTCGGCTCCAGTGCCGGAGGGGTTCCGGGAGCCGGATATGACCTACTACACCGGGAAGGATGACCCGATTCAGCATGTGCAGTGGTTCGAAGACGTTGTGTCGATCAGGCAAATGTCGGATGCTTTTAAGTGTAGGCTTTTTGCCATCACTTTGAAGGAAAAAGCCAGGGATTGGTTCCACCAGTTGCCGGCATGCTCCATCTATAGTTTTGAAGATCTGCGCAGGGGTTTCCTGTTGAGGTTCTCGACTTCAAAGAAGCGGAAGAAGGAGGCTGAATGCCTGTTTGCAGTGAGGCAAAGGCCGGAGGAGACGTTGGGTCATTATGTTGACCGGTTCCAAGAGGAGATTCTCCTGGTCCAGGAGGTCCCGGGGTATGCGCTGATGCTTGCCTTCACCCTGGGGCTGAGGCCAGGGTTTTTCAGCATGGAGTTGAAGAGAGTGCCCCCTCTCTCTTTTGAGGAGCTCATGGAGAGGGCGGCTAAGGAGATAGACTTTGAGAGGGCAAACCCGGCGTTTGCAAGAAAGTTGGCCAGGTTGGCCGAGGATGATGTGAAGGAGCCGGCGGCAGGAAGGCAGAGGGAGTTTAGAGAGCAGAGGGAGCAAAGAGAGGATAGGAGAAGAGAAGAACCCCGGGGGCAGGGGCAGCAGCATGGGGGGGGGGGCCAGGGAGCCAAACAACCGATTGGGTTGGAGGCCACAGGAAGGTCACCCCCAGGGCCAAGGGGGTCCTCAAGGAAGAGACATCTACCGGGAACCAAGAAGGTTGGAGCAAGGAGGATGGAGGCAGGGACCGAGGGGTCACTTCCCACCACCGCAGGAGGCCATGGAGGTGGGAAGAGGAAGAGGAAGAAGAATTCGGGGAGCTGGGAGAAGGGGAGGAGGAGTAGGAAGAGAGGGCAGGGTGGCGTTGCCCTATTGTGACTTCCATCAGGAGGAGGGCCACACAACGGCCACCTGTCCGGAGTTTCTGGAGATGAGGGAGGATAGAGGTGCTAGGAGGCAAGATCCGCCTGTAAGGATCGTGGAGGTGCAACAAGAAGAGGTTGAGGACAGATGTGAAGACAGGGTCGACGTGGGGACCCGAGGGGGGATCAGAGTGATCCATGGGGGAGTAGGGATCGAGACAACCCGCAAGGGGAGCCTGCAAACCATGTTCCGCAGAGGGGTCGCCTCGACCTCCTTAGCTCCCCCCAGAAGAAAAGATCATCTTCTCATCCGCAGATATGCCAGACTATGAGGATCCGTTCTGCGACGCGTTAGTGATCCAGACAGTGGTGGAGAACTTCACCGTCTCCCGGATACTGGTGGATAACGGGAGCTCGGTGAACATGATTTTCAAGAAGGCCTTTGACGAGATGAGGGTGGAAGGGAAAAGGGTCCTAGCTTCCGATGGACCGCTTTTCGGCTTCTCTGGGGAGAGAAAAGAAGTAGAAGGGGGAGTAGGCCTGCATGTAAGGCTTGGGGGCGTCTCACGGAACTGCAGGTTTGTGATCGTGGACGCCCCAAGTAGTTACAATGCCATCTTTGGGCGTCCCCTCATCAGCGCCTTTCGCTGCGTACCCTCCTCGTTCCATCAATGACTCAAGTTCAACAATGGAGGGGTGCAGGTTAGGATCAGGCGGGATCCAAATGTGGCAAGGCAGTGCTACGTGATGACGGTCAACACCGTGTCATGGTTGCCAGAGGCGGAAGAGCTGGAGAGGGAGATGGCTGAGCAGGAAGGGGGTGTCGGGGAAGAGGAGACGAGTCCGACGGAAGCAATGGAGGTTGATGAGGTTAGGAAGAAGAGCTTGAGCCAGAGGAGGCAAGGGCAGGTTGGGAACGGGCGGGACTGGAGCCGGCCGAAGAGGTGATAGAGATGGAGGTGCACACCAGGGCGGGGCAAGTACAAAGGGTGCGGGTCAGCAGAGGCTTAAGCCTCGAGGACCAGGAGCGGATGCGAGCCTGCATCCAAAGCAACGTCGACATCTTCGCTTGGAGCGCGGCAGACATGCCGGGCATCATCGCAGACGTGGCTTGTCATCGCCTGAACCTGGACCCCAAGACTCGCCCCATACGCCAGAAGATGAGGGCCATCGCCACCAAGCTGGAGGAGCCGATCCGGGAAGAGGTCAAGAAGCTCTTGGAGGTGGGCTTCATCTCGGAGATCCAGTATCCAGGCTGGATCTCCAATGTGGTAATGGTAAAAAGGGGGGGGGGAGGAAAATGGCGCATGTGTATTGACTTTTCCTTATTAAATAAATCATGTCCTAAGGATTGCTACCCTCTGCCTCGGATCGACGCGCTGGTTGACTCAGCCGTCGGTTTTTCTCTTATGAGTTTTTAGATACTTTTTCAGGTTACCATCAGATTCGGATGCACCCTCCCGATGTCAAGGATGTCTCCTTCATCACAAGAGAGGGATGCTTCAGCTACAAGATGATGCCCTTCGGGTTGAAAAACGCAGGGGCAACGTACCAACGCATGATGGATCGAGTCTTTCGAGATCAAAGGGGGAAGAATCTAGAGGTCTACGTCGACGACCTGATGGTAAAAAGCAAATGCCTGGAGTCCCACCTACGGGACTTGGAAGAGACATTTGCCACCCTGCGGAGATTCAAGATGAGGTTGAATCTCTTGAAGTGTGTCTTCGGGGCCAGTCGCGGGAAATTCCTTGGACACCTCTTGACCCCGGCAGGGGTAGAACCTAACCCAGACAAAGTAAAGGCTGTCTTGGACTTGGAGTCACCTCGCAATGCCAAGGAGGTCCAGCGCTTAACCGGAAAGCTGGCCGGGCTAAGCAGGTTCCTCTCTCGGTCCGGAGATAGGTGCTCCTCCTTTTTGAAGGTGCTCCGTGGTAACCAAGTGTTTGAATGGACGATTGAATGCGAAGAGGCTTTCCAAGGACTGAAGAGGCAACTCTCCCGGGCTCCGCTACTCCAAAGCCCCAAGGAGGGAGAAGACCTGGCCTTGTATCTCGGGGTGGGGGTAGAAGCGGTGAGCTCAGTCTTGGTTAGGGAAGAGGGGAAGAAGCAGCTACCCGTCTACTATGTGAGCCAAATCTTGAAAAAGGCGGAGCTCCGCTACCCCATCCTGGAGAAGCTTGCTTATGCCTTGGTCGTTTCGGCAAGGAAGCTCCGTCCATATTTCCAAGCACATTTGATTAAGGTTGTGACCGATCATCCTCTTCGCAAGGTCTTCGAGGGGGTGGAGCATTCGAGAAGGTTGGTAAAGTGGTCCATCGAGCTTAGCGAGTTCGACATTTCTTTTGTTCCAAGGCTCTCCATCAAAGCCCAGGCCGTGGCAGACTTTTTGGCGGATTATGTCACCGAGGCCGAGGAAGAAGAGCCGAGGTTGCAGGAAGCATGGAGAATGATCGTCGACGGGGCTTCAGGAAGGCACTCCCTGGGAGGAGGTGTGGTGTTGGTAAGCCCTCAAGGGGTTACCATAGAATAGGCGGTGGCCTTCCACTTCCCTGTGACCAATAATCAAGCAGAATATGAGGCCGTGATAGCCGACCTTCAGTTGGCCAAGGAGCTGGAAATTCGGGATGTGGAGGCCTTCACCGACTCGATGGTAGTTGCGTCGCAAATCCGTGGGGAGTTTGAGGCTCGGGAGCCCACCCTCGCGAGATATCTATCCAAGGTAAGGACTATCATCGGAGGTTTCTGTTCTTTTTCTATTCAACATGTTCCCAGGGAGGAAAGCATGACAGCTGACCGGTTGGCGAAGCTCGGGCCTCGGGGAGGAGGAACCCTAACTGAACTTTTCCGACCGGCGATTGAGGAAGGGGAGCTAATGGAGGTGGGTCGACGATCCTCATGGGTGGATCCATTGGCGACATTCCTCACCTCAGGCGAGCTACCTGAGGGGATCAGGGACGCGAAGAGCTTTAGGCGAAAGGCAGCCCACTACATGATGATGGATGGGGGCTTACATCGAAAGATGTTGTCGGGGCTCCTCGCGAGGTGTGTGACCGAGGAAGAGGTCCCAAGGATCCTGGAAGAGGTGCATTCGGGAGAATGCGGCAGCCATTCAGGGGGCAGAACGTTGGAGGCAAGGGTGATAAGACAAGGGTATTTCTGGCAGACCTTGAGAAAAGATACAGTTGAGTTTGCAAAGAGATGTCAAAAATGTCAAGTACACGCTCCCCTCCAACTCCTACCTGCCCAAAGGCTCCGAAGCGTCATAGCGCCGTGGCCCTTCGCTATTTGGGGGATGGATCTAGTCGGGCCCTTTCCTCCAGCTAGCGGGCAAAGGAGGTTCCTCCTCGTCATGATCGATTACTTCTCGAAGTGGCTGGAGGTCAAAGCTCTAGCCAAGGTTATCTCTCAGGTCATCAGGAACTTCATTTGGGGGGAAATCATCTGCAGGCATGGGTTACCCCAAGCAATAGTGACGGACAACGGTCCCCAGTTTGCCAGCGAAGAATTCATCAATTTCTGCGCCCAATCGGGGATTGACCTCAGGTTTGCCTCTGTCCATCATCCTCGGAGCAATGGCCAGGTAGAAGCGGCAAACAAGATTATTGTCAACTTGCTCAAAAAGAAGTTGGAGAACCTGAAGGGTAACTGGGTGGAGCAACTCCCTTCCGTCCTGTGGGCCCTGCGAACAACTCCAAACACGGCCACAGGGGAGACCCCCTTCAAGCTCTCTCATGGGTGTGAGGCAGTCCCCCCGGTGGAGTTCGAGGTTCGGTCTCTGCGGGTCGCGGCCGCAGGTGAAGGAAGCGAAGCTTGGAGGCTGGAGAATGAGGAAGGGTTGCGCCTCTCGCTGGACATGGCGGAAGAGCTACGGGACGTCGCTGCCATCAGGCAAGAAGAGATAAAGCGGCGGATGGCCAAGTACTTCGATAAGCACATTCGGGTCAAGCAATTCGCCGAAGGGGACCTTGTGCTGAAGAAGGTCGACGCAGCAGGAAGATCGGCCCCTGTTGGCAAGCTCAACCCTAGCTGGGAAGGGCCGTACATAATAGAGAAGGCTCTGGTTAATGGAGGTTACTACCTCCAGGATGTGGAGGGAAAGACCATGAGCCATACTTGGAGCGGTGATGATCTAAAGCGCTTCTACCCGTGAGGGGAAAGAAGGATTGCAATGTTGTAAATAACTATTGTCGTTTCAATAAGTTCATTTCGAAATATTGACTATCTCCAAGAATATAACCACAATGCCTTTCGTTTTAACCGGCTATGTCTTCTCGTCTTAATGATAAAATAGGCCCGGTTGAAAGAAGCTTCATCAACATCCCGAGCTCGGCTCGGCCCCAGGTAGACCCGCTGCGCAGTCTCTCATCTAGCTGGCAGGTCCGAAGGCTCGCCTGTGGGGGAGAGGTATGGTTAGCTTCATCAACACCCCGAGCTCGGCTCGGCCCCAGGTAGACCCGCTGCGCAGGCTCCCATCTAGCTGGCAGGTCCGAAGGCTTGCCTGCGGGGGAGAGGTCTGGTTAGCTTCATCAACACCCCGAGCTCGGCTCGGCCCCAGGTAGACCCGCTGCGCAGGCTCTCATCTAGCTGGCAGGTCTGAAGGCTCGCCTGTGGGGGAGAGGTATGGTTAGCTTCATCAACACCCCGAGCTCGGCTCGGCTCGGCCCCAGGTAGACCCGCTGCGCAGGCTCCCATCTAGCTGGCAGGTCTGAAGGCTCACCTGTGGGGGAGAGGTCTGGTTAGCTTCACGAACACCCCGAGCTCGGCTCGGCCCCAGGTAGACCCGCTGCGCAGGCTCCCATCTAGCTGGCAGGCCCGAAGGCTCGCCTGCGGGGGAGAGGTCTGGTTAGCTTCAACAACACCCCGAGCTCGGCTCGGCCCCAGGTAGACCCGCTGTGCAGGCTCTCATCTAGCTGGCAGGTCCGAAGGCTCGCCTGTGGGGGAGAGGTTTGGAAAGCTTCATCAACACCCCGAGCTCGGCTCGGCCCCAGGTAGACCCGCTGCGCAGGCTCTCATCTAGCTGGCAGGTCCGAAGGCTCGCCTGTGGGGGAGAGGTTTGGAAAGCTTCATCAACACCCCGAGCTCGGCTCGGCCCCAGGTAGACCCGCTGCGCAGGCACTCATCCAGCTGGCAGGTCCGAAGGCTCGCCTGTGGGGGAGAGGTTTGGAAAGCTTCATCAACACCCCGAGCTCGGCTCGGCCCCAGGTAGACCCGCTGCGCAGGCTCTCATCTAGCTGGCAGGTCCGAAGGCTCGTTTGTGGGGGAGAGGTTTGGATAGATTCATCAACACCCCGAGCTCGGCTAGGCCCCAGGTAGACCCGCTGCGCAGGCTCTCATCTAGCTGGCAGGTCCGAAGGCTCGCCTATGGGGGAGAGGTTTGGAAAGATTCATCAACACCTCGAGCTCGGCTCGACCCCAGGCAGACGCGCTGCGCAGGCTCTAATCTAGCTGGCAGGTCCAAAGGCTCGCCTGTGGGGGAGAGGTTTGGAAAGCTTCATCAACACCCCGAGCTCGGCTCGGCCCTAGGTTGACCCGCTGCGCAGGCTCTCATCTAGCTGGCAGGTCCGAAGGCTCGCCTGTGGGGGAGAGGTTTGGAAAGATTCATCAACACCCCGAGCTCGGCTCGGCCCCAGGTAGACCCGCTGCGCAGGCTCTCATCTAGCTGTCAGGTCCGTAGGCTCGCCTGTGGGGGAGAGGTTTGGAAAGATTCATCAACACCCTGAGCTCGGCTCGGCCCCAGGTAGACCCGCTGCGCAGGCTCTCATCTAGCTGGCAGGTCCGAAGGCTCGCCTGTAGGGGAGAGGTTTGGAAAGATTCATCAACACCCCGAGCTCGGCTCGGCCCCAGATAGACCCGCTGCGCAGGCTCTCATCTAGCTGGTAGGTCCGAAGGCTCGCCTGTGGGGGAGAGGTTTGGAAATCTTCATCAACACCCCGAGCTCGGCTCGGCCCCAGGTAGACCCGCTGCGCAGGCTCTCATCTAGCTGGCAGGTCCGAAGGCTCGCCTGTGGGGGAGAGGTTTGGAAATATTCATCAACACCCCGAGCTCGACTCGGCCCCAGGTAGACCCGCTGCGCAGGCTCTCATCTAGCTGGCAGGTCCGAAGGCTCGCCTGTGGGGGAGAGGTTTGGAAAGCTTCATCAACACCCCGAGCTCAGCTCGGCCCCAGGTAGACCCGCTGCGCAGGCTCTCATCTAGCTGGCAGGTCCGAAGGCTCGCCTGTGGGGGAGAGGTTTGGAAAGCTTCATCAACACCCCGAGCTCGGCTCGGCCCCAGGTAGACCCGCTGCGCAGGCTCTCATCTAGCTGGCAGGTCCGAAGGCTCGCCTGTGGGGGAGAGGTTTGGAAAGCTTCATCAACACCTCGAGCTCGGCTCGGCCCCAGGTAGACCCGCTGCGCAGGCTCTCATCTAGCTGGCAGGTCCGAAGGCTCGCCTGTGGGGGAGAGGTTTGGAAAGATTCATCAACACCCCGAGCTCGGCTCGGCCCCAGGTAGACCCGCTTCGCAGGCTCTCATCTAGCTGGCAGGTCCGAAGGCTCGCCTGTGGGGGAGAGGTTTGGAAAGATTCATCAACACCCCGAGCTCGGCTCAGCCCCAGGTAGACCCACTGCGCAGGCTCTCATCTAGCTGGCAGGTCCGAAGGCTCGCCTGTGGGGGAGAGGTTTGGAAAGATTCATCAACACCCCGAGCTCGGCTCGGCCTCAGGTAGACCCGCTGCGCAGGCTCTCATCTAGCTGGCAGGTCCGAAAGCTCGCCTGTGGGGGAGAGATCTGGTTAGATTCATCAACACCCCGAGCTCGGCTCGGCCCCAGGTAGACCCGCTGCGCAGGCTCTCATCTAGATGGCAGGTCCGAAGGCTCGCATGTGGGGGAGAGGTTTGGAAAGATTCATCAACACCCCGAGATCGGCTCGGCCTCAGGTAGACCCGCTGCGCAGGCTCTCATCTAGCTGGCAGGTCCGAAGGCTCGCCGGTGGGGGAGGGGTTTAGTTGGTTGAAAGATATACGGGCAAGGCTCTAGACCGGACTGGAGACAAGGCCCCAAAGGTCTCGGCCCAAAAGGGTCTCGGCCGGAATAGGTCTCGACCAGCAAAGGTATCAGCTGGAAGAAGCCTTGACTCTAAGGTCTCGGCTGAGGGGTTCTCGCAAAAGAAGGCTCCCTGGAAGACCTAGGCAAGATGACTCAATCGATAGCGCAAGGCTCCCGCCCGGTCGATCCCCAAGGAAGGTTAACTTAAAGAGACTAAGGGTCCCGACGGAGGCCCGCGCGGAAGCCACTCGGCTGACTAATCTACTCGTTCGAACACACACCAGCAATAAAAATAAAACATTGCATTATACTCAACGATTACAGGGGTTTAGAGCTTCTCGCTTCGTTACAAAAGAATATCAAAAATAAAAAGGCGCTTCAAGGGGATGCGCTGTAATCCCCGCTGGTGCTCTCGCCAGAGTCCTCGCCAGAGCTCACTTCAGACGTCTCGCCGGCCTCGGTGGAAGACTTCGGGACATCTGAGGGAGGAGAGTCCGGCGCGCCCGGGGGCTTCGGCACTGGGTCGAACAGCCAGGGGAGGAGTTGGCGAGCGTTGATGGTTGCGCCATCCTCCCGAAGCAGCTTCGCGTCTCGCAGCGTCTCGACGGTCAGCTTGACGGTGGCCTGAGCATTCACCTGCAGCAGCTTGTCAATGTCGTACACCGAGAACTGGCGGCTTTTCAGTCTTTCGTCAAGCATCAGAGGTGGGCCTTTCGCCGCTTCTGCACGCTGGAGTTGGTCCCTCAGCAGGACGTTCGCGTAACGAACATCAGCCAACTCCGCGCGAAGCGCCGTGGCTTGGGCGGAATCCTGTGAAGAAGAAATCAGCTCAGTAAATATTGCTCAAACGAGACTTCGAGAAGTGAGAGCGGGGGCCGAGAAGATCTCGTTTACCTCGACGGCGGGACGTAGAGACAACGCCTCTTGAGCTTTCGCCAACTCCTGGTGAGCACTCGCAAGCTCTGTCTCCGAAGCGCATGCTCGGGCCACCGTCTCTTCCCTCGCCTTGTACATGTCGGCGAAGTTCTTGTCGATACTGATGCTTCGACGCGCGCACATATGCGCAAGCTCGAACCCGCATAGCAGGGCCCAGATAGAATCGAAAGCCAGGAGCCGGGTGGGCATCTGGTCGAAGATACTGGCATCCTCTCGGCTATAGAGGCCATAGCCAAGCGAGAAGGCTTCGCCAGTAACCTCCTCCCGCTCCACCCAATTGGGAAGGAGCGTTGAAACCTTGACCTGGTTGGCTTCGGGATCCCATTGGAGCAGAGGCTTCCCCTCGGCGTCGACGTGCTTCACGCCGAAGCCGTAATTTCTGTGCCCTTTCGACACTTCCTTGGGCGGGGTCCGGGCGGAGGTCTCGACAACCGCTCCCTCTCCTCCCGCCACGTCAGCGGCCGGTGGGTTCTCGGTAGCGGCCTCGGTACGCCTCCTGGCGGCTGCGCCCATCTCGCTGGCCATCCGGAGCAGTCCTTCAAAGGACTCGCCCGGGGCGGGAGGCTGGGCAGGCGAGACGGCCAAGCCCTTACCCTTATCCGCAGCGGATGGCTTCGGCCTCTTCAGCGGTCGCGGGGCGGGAGCGGGGCCTTTCCGCTTCTTAGTTCCGGTCGACAAGGGTAGAGCGGGTTCATCCCTGCAGGCGCGAGCGCTGGCTTCCGCAAGAGCAAGAGAGCCTCTCGCAGCCCGATCCACGGCACCCGGGGGGGGGGGGCGGCGAAAGGTTGGCCTAGAGGGACCTCCCGCTCTCCTGCAAAGTTAACACTATTCAACACAAGGAGATTCTAGCAAGAGACCAAATCTAGGGCGAGACCATACCTTCGCCCGGGTGGACGGGAGGAAGGGAGTCGACGTCTCGCCGAAGGAAGGGAACGTCGAACTCCTTTGTTCCGAAGAACTCCAGGAGTGCGCTCTCGCACGACCCCAGAGTGGGCGGCTTGTAGGCAACATTCTCATATTGAACAGGTTGGAGGGGGATGTTGCCGAAGTCCCCGGTGATGAAGACGAACTTCTCGCCCAATGATGGTGTTTGTTGGCGAGACCGGTGGTCTTGAGCAGCTGCCCGGAGAAGAAGACCATCCCTCCTTTCGCGCGGAAGTTGAACAGCTTGCAGAAGATCGGCAAACTGAACTCGATCCTCTCGGATCGCATGTAGCATATAAACGCTACAAGGATCGCGACAGAGTTCGGGTTCAGCTAGGCGGGAACCACCCCATAGTAGCGGAGAGCTTGCCGAATCTCCGGTCAGAGGGGAAGGCGGAAGCCCACCTCGAAATGTTCGAGGGGGATGGCGAGCTCTCCAGCCCCCGGGGTATTCACCTTGTCGTGATTGCTCGGGTTCCGCGCCGAGAAGCCAGCGGGAATAAAACGGTCGACGGTCAGGTTGTATTCGTCTAGGGTAAGCGTGCAGGAGGGGAAGAGGTGCTTGCAGAACGCTTCCGCGCAATGGGCGCGACCCTCATTCTTGCCTGGCATCTTGAGTTTATGGGTGCTAGCGAGAAGCCTAAGAGAGGTAGAAGCGGGAGCGAGAGGGCGAGAGCAAGAAAAGGGGGTTGAGGTTTCGGATCAGAGAAATAAATGCGGTTGGTAGGCTTCCCTATTTATAGGGAACCATGATCGTGGCGGCTCCGTCCGATAGAGAGAGAAAAATGACGGCGGAGCATAGCTGTCACGATCTGAACCGGCGACGCCTCGGTTTTCCCCCTCAGGATGACAGTAGTCGACGATCGCCTCTCATAGGCGCGAGCCTCTTGGTTTTGGCGCAAGCTTCTTAGCTTTGGCGCAAGCGACCTAATTCTAGCATATTCTTAAAATTCACAGCGCAATGAAGGGAGAGATGGGTAATAGCATGCTCTCGCGGCCGAGAGCTGGATAAAGTTAACAATAGCAGTTATTACAGAGGCTGTTGGGTACTGTATCCACAATTACCTGGATTTGAGGAAGCCACCTGTCAAGCTAAGATGAATCCACAATGTATTTGATGAATTATTCTCTAGTTGTACTTGCAGATATTCCATGCTAAGTACACACCAATGTCAGGGTGCGGTGGGTCAATATACACGGGTCTGTGCAACGTAATCCCTCGTTGAGCAGATCAGTGTGTTGGCCTACGTGTACTCTCTCTATTGGGGTGTACTTAATTTCAAGTACAGGGCTATGATAAAGCAAGAGCAGACAAGGAGCAAGGATGGGCCAAAGACCAGCTCAAGGAAAGAAAGAGGAGAAACAACCTAAGTACAAATCGACGAGAATCACTAAGTGATTCTCGCCGAGTCGTCGAGAATCACTAGCTGATTCTCGCCGGTTGAAGCCGGCAGCTTCGTCACAGACAGGGAAATTCTCTAAGGCAGAATCGTCGAGAATTACTTATGATTCTCGCCGATTCGTCGAGAATGACCTTGCATTCTCGACGATTCGGTGAGAATCAAAAGTGACTCCCGCCGATTCTCCCCGGCTTCTGTATCTGTGCAGTCAGATTTCGGCTAAGCAGAAGTCGGCGAGAATCGTAAGTGATTCTCGCCGATTCGGCGAGAATCACCTACGATTCTCGCCGATTTTGACTTGGCAATTTTTCTGAAAGTTCTGGACCGGTCCAAGTTACCTGCAGCTGTTTGAACCGGACTTTGGTCCTTACTTTGGTGGGACCCACAACGGTCATCTTCTTGACCTAGGGTATAAATACGATACATTGTGAACAGTAAAAGAGACGGATATACGGGATTTCAAAAAGGACAGCCGCCGTCTTGACCTAGCGGATCGCAGATTGTCGTCCGCCGCCGTCGCCGCTCGTGAAGGTGGTCACCGCCGCTGATCGTGGATTCTTCCTGATCTCCCGGTGACAGAAGCTTAGGCTAGCATAGCGTCACACGCGTCTAACGAGAGATCCCTTGTCTCTTGATTCGTTGATCGGGAAAATCTTTCCCCTTCCGAATCGATCGAGACGATCGATCCTTGTGTGACCGTTGGAAGATCTTGCTTCCTTCGCTACGAAGTTTGAATCAAGTTGGCACTGCTGCTGCTCTCCGTCGCCGCTGCTGATTCCGAGAACCTTGCCGCCGCCTCAAGCCGCAGCCGGTCTCGGGAAAGGTTCACTCCAAGTGAGATCTAGGGCTGTGCACTCTTCGTTGACTTCAAGAGCACGTCGTCAAACGAAGGGGGTCACCTTCTCTCCAAACGTCGTTTGTATTTCTTACAAGCTAGTTTTTAATTTCCTTGTAACGGACCGATTGGTCCCTAGTTGTAAGGGTTGGGTGCAACCTGGATTGTGGGAGTGTTGACTCCTACGTGTGGAAGGGTTCCTTCCGTGAGTGCAAGGATTGGATTTCAATCCTGTTGGAGAAGTGACCGAGTCGTCCCGTGTTGGGAGATAGGTCGAAGGGGGAAAGTGGACGTACCCAAATCGGGGAACCACTATATATTGTCTGTGTTCCTTGTGTGCTTGGTTGTTTTATTTTCTTATGCAGGTAAATCTTTAATTCCGCAATCACGCTGCAGAGTCACCTAATCCCCCCCATAGGTGAAGATAGTTGACACTAGGTGGACTTTCAAGTGGTATCAGAGGGAGGTTACTCATCAAAGGGGGTAACACCTCGAGTAAGCTCCTGCATCTAGTGTCAACTAGAAGATTAGACTCAAGCATGGAGTTGGATTATGATGTCCATCCTCTTAGACTCCCCTCATGTACAAAGGAGTACTATCCTGTATGGAAGATGAGAGTACTATTTCATCTGGAGGCCATCGACCCTCGAGCATCACTCATTCTGGAAGAGGGTCCCTTCATTCCCATGAAGGCCTCCTGCTTTTGAAAGGATATGAAGATCCCCAAGGAGACTACGGAGATGTCTGAGATTGAATTCTCTCTATTCAACTTAGATAAAATGATTCGTAAAATCATCCTGGATGTCTGGACTGGACCTTTCCGGTCAAAACTAGAGAAGTGTAGGACGGCCAAGTCCTTGTGTCAAACTGTATCAGACCTCATGAAGGGATCAGACAGAACAGGGACAAGTAGCCTGCAAGAGGATTAGGCATATATGGGGGTCAGCATTTCTGAAGAAGAAAGTGATGACAAATTTCACAGTATCAGGGCACCTGTGTCTTTATCAGAGACTGAGGAAGAAGTTGAGGAAGACTGCTCAGTTGAAGATGACTCAACTGCCTTAGTCAGCTCTACCATTATCCCTGATCAGCTAAGTCAGGACAAGGTAACTTCATCACCTTGCCCCTCTCTTCCTCAAGTTCCAGAAGATAGGAATAGTTTGGATGACTGCCCTCCAGAAAATCCTGATTCCTTGAAGAGAGCCCTTCAGCAAAGCAACCTACTTGTTGAGGAGCAAGATAAGGAAATTGCTCGGCTGAAGATCTTGTTGGTTCTCCAATTGGCATCCAACAAGGTTAAGGACTCCAAAATCTCAAATCTAGAGAGTAGTCTAGAGAATGAGAAGAGGGTAGTATCCAACTTTTCCAAGGTTGATGCCATCAAAAGAAAAGCAGAAAATGGGTGGATCTCCCAAATCGTCAAATCATGGAGAAATGGGGAAACGGTGTTCAGACCCCCCACCCCTAGTAGGATGGGCACTCATCATGCATTCAGGTATGACCACAGGAATACTCGGGGTCACTGCAAGGTTAATGTGCCCTCTTGTGGGAGTACTCAAAATGCAAGGGCTGTCATGGCCACCCAGAAGAGAATACCTCTGGCTTCCACCAAGCCCTTTGTATTCTCGGCCACAGCACCTACTCATCATGAATCTGCCAGCATCAGCTCACAATGCGCCTCTCACCTCCCTAGGACTCTGGAAAGGGGGGATAGAAATCATGTTGTTAGGACTCATGAGGTCCTTGGAAGGGGGCTGACTGAAAAGAAGGCACCACCTCCCAGGCCTCATGACGCCTGCCATATGCATTCTTTCCACCCTTCCAATAGTCACGGTGGAAGAGACAATTCTGTGAGCATATCTGGCTCTATTCCGTTTAGACCCAGAACTATGACTATCTCTGTCATCGGTTCAGGTCACAAGCGGCGATACAACATTCATGAGTATTGGTGTTGTGGCAAAGTGGGTCATTTTGCCATAGACTGTTGGCACAACCAATCTGCATCAATGGCAAGGGGACCTCCACATCCTCGGGGCAATGTTAGTCTTCCCACCAGGATTCCTGAGGGGAGGCACTCAAATTATTATGCTAACAGGAACCTAGGACCCAATACATATTGGGCTCCTAAGGTAAGGTAATATTCTTTGGTGCAGGGTAGTCTAGACTTCCGAGTCATGATGGGAGCTAGACAGAAGATGTTCCGAGAATAATCTGGAACAAGCATCTGGAACGCAAGAAGTACTATCCTCAAAATTGAACACCTGGTATGCTCTTCAAAAGATCTCAATGATGAATCTTACAATCTCAGGTATCATTGATCAGCCTAAATAATTGAGTCATATTGTGTCGTCATATACATATATATATATATATCTACAAATATACTTTTACACATCTATGTGTGTTCTCCTAAGGGCAGATCAAAGCTGTACAATTAACCCTTAGATATATTACTAACGATGTGTCAGTAAATCTCTGAAAAATTCGAGAAGGCACATCAATAAGCATATATTACAAGTTGAAAATTAAAGTCGACACGTCATTAAGAGTCACTTAGAATGACAACTAACTTCATGAATATCGCATGTATCGATCTCGACTCAAGTTATGAAATCTGCCGGCCTATGTTAGTAAGTTAGAAATGTCAAAGTTGCTATG
Source organism: Platanthera zijinensis (assembly GCA_039513925.1). Lineage (NCBI taxonomy): Eukaryota > Viridiplantae > Streptophyta > Magnoliopsida > Asparagales > Orchidaceae > Platanthera > Platanthera zijinensis. Next base: position 19,719,744 of record CM077086.1, on the reverse strand, counting down.
ACTCCTAAGCTGTGTGGTATGGTAAAACACACCTGGAGTAATAAATGATCTTCTCGATTTCGTTACAACCTGTGACAAAAACGTTATGGTGGAATATAGGTGGACTTTCAAGTGGTATCCTTGACAACCCCGGACAAATAAAATTGAAATTCCGGCAATTCTCATCGAACCGAAGCTCTTAAACCCGGTTATATCTCAATTCCCGCCTACCCAGCGAATCTCGCCGACCCAGTAAATCCCGCCGACCCTTCGACTTCCCAGCATCCCTTCTACTTCCCGTCATCCCTTCGACTTCCCGTCATCCCGCCGACCTGGTTTCAAAGCTCTCCCGAAGCAGTGTCCCGGCACCTCCCAATACTCGCCGAAGCTCATCACTTCCCGATTCCAAGTTTCTTTCCGACTCTTCGTTTCCCGAAGCTCTCCCACTACCGGTTTCTTTGATTTCGGCTTCATCGTGACCTAACAACCCTCCGGAAGACCTCTAGCAGCCGGAGTCACGCCCTCGCTTGGCCTCGAATCGACTCGCCGCACCTTACGCAACGTGGTGCCGGAACCTTCACTGCGTCTCCTCCTAAGGTAATGCCTCTCCTATCCCTAACCGTGCCTAGAGCTTAGGGTAGATTTTACTCTCTACCTCCTAGTTTCGAAGATTCTTAGACTTGGAATTTGACATTCCCCTTCTTCCCAGTTTGCTATGGCCCCTAGGACTACTGCTGGATTAGTCACTGGATGTGAGCTCGTGACAACCGGGTTCTCCCAAGCCTCTGATGAATTCCGAAATATAATCATCATGCTTGAAGAAGCGGGACTGAAGTTCGTACTGGAGCACCCATGCAAAATCTTGGACAAAGAAGTTTTGGAGTTCTTTGCAACTGCGAAGCTCTATCATGATGACACCTCCATCAAGAGCAAAGTGAGCGGGAAGAAAATTAAGGTATCCGCCGGGAAACTGACTCAGTGCCTGCGGTTGTCAAGTGTTGAAGACGAAGAGTACCTGGAGGAAGAGGATAGAGCAAGGACTCTATCCTTCTGTGGATTGGCCCGGTGGACTAGGTCAATCAAAAGAAAAGATATGAATGAGGAAGGAAAGTTGCTGTCTGACATAGTTGGGAAAGCTCTCATCTGCAAGCCTGGATCCCATGACCACATTTCTGGGGAAATGTTCAAAACTCTGGTAGCAATCGTATGCCGAAAGCGGTTCAACTGGGGAGCCATGCTGTTTAACAGAATCAAAGACACACTCCGAACCCCGAGTTTTGGCAAAATCCTTAGCCTGTATCTAAATCGACTAGACGGAAACACATTCGACATGAGCAAGGGAGTGCCTCTGCACTACTTGAAACGGATGGATGCTAGCATGTTCGACCGATGGGAACGTCGAATAGGGCAGGCCAACAGGGAAATAGACCGTGAGTCAGCATCCCCAGTCGTGGATACCAGTGCTCCTGATCATTCTGAGGCTGCCCCCAGTGAAGTTCCTGACGCCCTGATTGCAGGAACTGAGGGGGAGCCTGTAACCGATTCTGCAAACATTCTGTCTGATATTTCTCTGCTAGCTCAAGATGCTGTGAAAATGGTGGCCAAAGAAGTGGCAGATGATGTGGAGGCTGAGGATGATGAGAAGGAAGAGGAAGAAGCAGAAGAAGTGGCAGATGATGAGGAGGCTGAGAATGATGAGGAGGAAGAGGAAGAAGTAGAAGAAGTAGCAGATGCTGAGGAGGATGAAACCGATGAGGCAACTCATACCGATGCTGATCTGGGAGATGAGGTGGGTGATGAGGAGATAGAGGAAGAAGTACCTGAGCATGAGAAAGCAGCAGATTCTCAGGAGGAGGCTGAGGTTCCATCTGAGGAACAAGCTCCTAAGCAATCAGATGCAAGAATGGAGGGGGAGCAATCTTTTGTTCCACCTGTGGAGTCCATACTACTATCCAGCTCTCCCAGTGCTTCTGAGGGGGAGCCTAACCAGGGTATGCCTGCAGCTCCTCCACTTCAAGGAAACTTAGCAATTCACACTGTAAATATTGTCCAAGGGATCCTAGATGAGATCAAGAGATCGTTTAAGAAGTCCCACAAAACGGTGCTAAAGAGGCTGAAGGAATCTGAGGATCTTATGCTGAAGAATGTGGTTCAGATCAACCACAAACTGGATTTGATGGAAAAGAAATTTGATGAGAAATATACAGAGGCAGGCACAGCTGTAACTCTTCTCATGCAAGGCCTCAAAAAGAATACTGATGACCTGGGAGTGGTCAATAGTAATGCACATGTTGTGGCGAATAGCATACAGAAATTTGATGCCAACATGGTGCTACTAAATCAAAATCAACAAGCCCTGCTGACTGAATTCTCCAAATCTCTGAAGCATATAGATGAGTCCCTGCATTCCTATGCAAACTCCATAGCACTCGAAGCCAAAAAGGGGGAGAAGGAATACACTACTAAGATGGAAGGGCTTCAGCACATCATCATTGAAAACTTCGATCAGTCCAATGTTTTTGTATATGACAGTTGCCAGTGGTTGCTTAACCAAGCTTTAGGCAATAATATACCATGAGGTTAATCCTGTACATGAAACCACTGAGCACAATACTGTAGATGACGAAGGGGCAAGTGCAGAGGCTGTTCCGTTGAGCGAAGCTGAGATGAAGAAAGCTGCTGAAAGGGCTGAACGCAGAACTTGGTTTGATCAAGATGCCTTAGCTAAAGCCAAAGGAAAAAGGCAGATCCAAGAGGGAACCTCAAGAGAAACACCAGCTGAAAAGAGGACCCGATTGACGGAGGAGGATGTGAGAAATGAAAAATGGAGTCCTGTATCAAAAAGTATCATCTTGGACACATTCTTGTTACAGCAGAAGGGGCACATAAAACGTAGTGAGGTATACAGTCAATACGAATGGGAGAGGCACAAAGAATTTGAAGCCAAACGCAAATTATTTTTCAGAAATAATACAGTGACAGATAAAGTTCCTCCTCCCAGATATCACCCTAAGCCCAAAGAATATTTCGAAAGACAGAGCAAGAAATTCCGGCCCAGAAGCTTAAGGATGATCTAGCTAAGGAAAAATAGACCTAGGATCTTGTTTTGTTCCTCACTGCTCATCTATGTTTTTATGTTGTCTTACGAACAAGTATTGTGGTTTTATATAAATATATATATGTGAGGACATGTTGTGACTCAAGTATTATTTTGTCTGTTCTTATTGTCTTAAAGTTTTAATTATTCTGTGGGTGGTGGTATTCATCTTAGCTAGTAGGATTTTGGCTTCGTCAAATAGGGGGAGATTGTTGGGTACTGTATCCACAATTACCTGGATTTGAGGAAGCCACCTGTCAAGCTAAGATGAATCCACAATGTATTTGATGAATTATTCTCTAGTTGTACTTGCAGATATTCCATGCTAAGTACACACCAATGTCAGGGTGCGGTGGGTCAATATACACGAGTCTGTGCAACGTAATCCCTCGTTGAGCAGATCAGTGTGTTGGCCTACGTGTACTCTCTCTATTGGGGTGTACTTAATTTCAAGTACAGGGCTATGATAAAGCAAGAGCAGACAAGGAGCAAGGATGGGCCAAAGACCAGCTCAAGGAAAGAAAGAGGAGAAACAGCCTAAGTACAAATCGACGAGAATCACTAAGTGATTCTCGCCGATTCAGCGAGAATCACTAGTGATTCTCGCCGAGTCGTCGAGAATCACTAGTTGATTCTCGCCGGTTGAAGCCGGCAGCTTCGTCACAGACAGGGAAATTCTCTAAGGCAGAATCGTCGAGAATTACTTATGATTCTCGCCGATTCGTCGAGAATGACCTTGCATTCTCGACGATTCGGTGAGAATCAAAAGTGACTCCCGCCGATTCTCCCCGGCTTCTGTATCTGTGCAGTCAGATTTCGGCTAAGCAGAAGTCGGCGAGAATCGTAAGTGATTCTCGCCGATTCGGCGAGAATCACCTACGATTCTCGCCGATTTTGACTTGGCAATTTTTCTGAAAGTTCTGGACCGGTCCAAGTTACCTGCAGCTGTTTGAACCGGACTTTGGTCCTTACTTTGGTGGGACCCACAATGGTCATCTTCTTGACCTAGGGTATAAATACGATACATTGTGAACAGTAAAAGAGACGGATATACGGGATTTCAAAAAGGACAGCCGCCGTCTTGACCTAGCGGATCGCAGATTGTCGTCCGCCGCCGTCGCCGCTCGTGAAGGTGGTCACCGCCGCTGATCGTGGATTCTTCCTGATCTCCCGGTGACAGAAGCTTAGGCTAGCATAGCGTCTCACGCGTCTAACGAGAGATCCCTTGTCTCTTGATTCGTTGATCGGGAAAATCTTTCCCCTTCCGAATCGATCGAGACGATCGATCCTTGTGTGACCGTTGGAAGATCTTGCTTCCTTCGCTACGAAGTTTGAATCAAGTTGGCACTGCTGCTGCTCTCCGTCGCCGCTGCTGATTCCGAGAACCTTGCCGCCGCCTCAAGCCGCAGCCGGTCTCGGGAAAGGTTCACTCCAAGTGAGATCTAGGGCTGTGCACTCTTCGTTGACTTCAAGAGCACGTCGTCAAACGAAGAGGGTCACCTTCTCTCCAAACGTCGTTTGTATTTCTTACAAGCTAGTTTTTAATTTCCTTGTAACGGACCGATTGGTCCCTAGTTGTAAGGGTTGGGTGCAACCTGGATTGTGGGAGTGTTGACTCCTACGTGTGGAAGGGTTCCTTCCGTGAGTGCAAGGATAGGATTTCAATCCTGTTGGAGAAGTGACCGAGTCGTCCCGTGTTGGGAGATAGGTCGAAGGGGGAAAGTGGACGTACCCAAATCGGGGAACCACTATATATTGTCTGTGTTCCTTGTGTGCTTGGTTGTTTTATTTTCTTATGCAGGTAAATCTTTAATTCCGCAATCACGCTGCAGAGTCACCTAATCCCCCCCCATAGGTGAAGATAGTTGACACTAGGTGGACATTCAGAGGCTTAAGGGTACATGGCGGAAGGGAAGGCTAAAGAAGAAGAAGGGGCGAGACCTAGAAGAACTAATACGGCTCCCAGCGCCATCGCCCTCGTTCTCGCCGCCTGGTTCGCGGAGGGGCCAGCGGGTTAAAGTAAGAGGACAGTGTGGTGCACCCCAGGTTGATCCGCCTAGCTTGATCCCGAATCTGCGCGATGCATCTCCCTGGCGAAGACTGGGCGGTAGGTCCTCCCGGTCGATCAGTCTCGCCCAAGAAGAAATCCCGTTCCAGGGCCTCCAGCCTTTGTTCCACGGACTCGCGGAACGCTTTTGCCGCGGCAGCATGGGCGCGGTCTCGCCGGATGAGCTTGGCCAAAATGGCAGAGATCTTCTTCCTCCGCTCCTTCGCATTCCCGACGCCGTTCAAGGTTTCCTCTATCTCGCCGGACGAAGGAGGAAGGGAATCGTCTTCCTCCTCTTCTTCGTCTTCTTCTTCTTCTTCTCCTTCTCCTTCTTCTTCTTCTCCCTCCTCGTTAGCTCCCGGCCGAGAGCTGGGATCCCCTGCGAAAAGTGCGCTCAAGGTTATGATAAAGGCTTAACGATCAGCCGACAAAAATATCTCGTATACCTGCAGTCAGGCGAGAGCCATTGACTGGCGTCGGATGAGAAGACCTGACCCCTCCGTCAGTACCATAAAGAAGGTGGAGAGGCTTACCCCGCCCTGGGCAGAAAGGTTTACGCACAGGGGTCCCGGCCTGGCCGGAAGCATGGAGAGGGTTGTCCTCTCCCAAGGGATGATCGGCATCCTTAGGGGTAGTGAAGGGCTCGAGGGCCACCCCTCCCGCCGCCAGGGCGGGATTTGCCGCAGAAGAAATCGACGCACCGGTTCTCGCTTCATCTTCCCGGGTGACGAAACCCTGGAGAGCGGAAGCTGGCTCTGCGAGAAGACAGTTCAGAAAAGGAAAGGCATGATTGAAATAGCGAGAAGTGGCGGAAAGCGTACCCATCACCTGGGTCCCGGCTGGAGGAATTTCCTCCGAGACCCTCGTTCGACCCTCGAGAGGGGGAGCTGACAAATCGGGGGGAATCGGGGAAGACCCGACGTCGTCATTAGGAAGGGATTCCTGCGAGAGGCCACGTTAGCCGTCGGGCCTATAGCATAAGCATCTTGGTAAGCGTGGCCGGAAGGCATACCTTCTGCGGGGAGGGGCCTTCCGCGGGATTGGGAGTAGGAGAAGGTGGATCCCTGTTCTCGCAAGCAAGGTCTCGCCGGACCACCTTCGCTTTTCATTTGCCCCTTTTCTTCTTCGGCTCCGAAGGACCGGCGTTTGGAGATTTCCTCGATAGCCAGGGCGCTACCGCAGTGCAGTTAGCTAAGGCTCGCGCTTGAGCTGCGACCAACCGATCCTGAAGGTCCTGCAGAAGTGGCCTGCCGGTGCGCTTAGCATACATCTTGGTATCTCACAAAAAGCCCTAGGCGAGAGCTCAGTAAAGAAGCAGTAGTTCGGAGGCAAGACTTATGGTCACCCGACGGCGTGTATTTATAGCTGCAGTAGGGCCCGCCAAAAGATTCTCTTGGCTATCGGGCACGTGTCCAGCGAATATTTCGGGGTTGGACTTGTCTTGTCGAGCGCAGGGCTAGCTCGAAAAGAGCGGGGATTGTGTACAACCCCATATTCGCTGGGTAGAATCCCAAGGGTTCAGTGGTCAGGATTGGGCTAGCCTCGGGCTAGCCCTGGGTTAACCTTAGGATAAACTTATAGAGTTCTCGTTTTTAAGGGCTCCCGCCTGGCGTTGGGCGAAACCGTTCGCGCCGCGCCAGGCTTCGGGTTCTATACCGGATGAGCTTCCGCCTTGAAGTAGCTCCCGCCAGGGGCATTAAGTGAGCCTTAAGCCGCAATGGCTTCAAGACCATCAAGGGCGAGAACCTTCTTGATAGGAGCTCTCGCTGAAGTAAGCCCAGTTGGTTTTTAGCGAGAGCCTTCTCGTCCGGGGTTCTCGCCAAGTGGGCCCACGTGGTAGGGTCCAGCGTCCTGAAGGACTATTTCATTATTCACAGGTAAAATTACCCTGGTGCCCTGGGGATGACAGCGGGATTCGGCTATTGGCAGACCGATCAGGGGTACTTCAGTATTTTCAGGCCAAGAGGAGACTATAAAAAGACCCATAGGGGCTCTTTGGAAAGCAGGCTTTGATTATTCTCCAACCCTAGTGCTTTCTGAAGAGCTCCCAGCCCGACATTTGGCTTTGGAGGGGAAGCTCTCAGAGATCTTCCGAGTGTGAGGTGGGACCTCCCAGCTGAGGCTTTGGGTCAGTCTTAGGACCTTAGCAGCCCACCAGGGGTCGAGATTTGGGAGAAGTAGGCGTCGGCTACACTTTGGTTCGTGAACATTCCTTGAGGTCAATTTTGGCTTCAACACATGATCCCACTAATTTTCGTGGAGATCATTGGGGGGGGGGGGAGGTGGCTATGTGTACACCCTTTACCTATAAAATATGGTTCATCCCTACAAAAACTGTTTGACAAATCTCCATTACGGTGACTTTTTTTATTAAAATAGGCGCCTAGGCAAAAAATGGGCACATGGAGGAAAATGAGCGCCCAAACGGAAAATACGTGTTCCGGTCGAAAATGCGCTCCCGACTGAAAATGCGTATCCAACCGAAAATGTGCGCCCAGTCAAAAATGCACGTCCGGAAGAAGATGCGCTCCTAGACAAAAAAATGCATGCCCAGGCGGAAATTGCATGCTCGGGCAGAAAATTCGCGCCGGTTGGAAAATGTGCGCCCGGGCGGAAAATGCGCGCTCAGGTTGAAAATGCACGCCCGGGCAGAAAATGCGCGCCTGGGAGGAAAATGTGCGTAAAACCTCGATTTAGCAATCCTAGTCCAAACTGCGACCAACTAGGGCAGGGTGACCCCGTCAGGAAAAACTAGGTCAGGTGAGGCGACCTCGAAAACCGCGAGCCAGTCTCCCCAGTCGGGTGCCAGCTCACCGAACTGGTTTTGTAGGCAAGGGCGACCGCGTGACAAGACGCACACGGGAGAGGCGACAACGCTTTCTTCGTCCGAACTCGCCTCGGCAAGAAGAACCAGCCTGCCCTTTTGCTTACTCACATTTCAGCCTTGTTTTGCCCATGACCATCTCAAACAACGGGATTTCGCTGTACGCAGACCAATCAGGGGTGCCAATAGCAAAAGCTAAAAGGCGGAGGCCGCTATCCCATGCCATAAAGATGATTTTGCCCCTGGTTTTGGGGTTTGCTTATAAATAGACCCTCAAAGGATCTTGGAGAGGTAAACCTAGCCTCCTAGAGCTCCTGGATTTCAGAGAATTCTTGCTCCGTGCCATCCAAGGTGCCGAGCTCAGCCTTTGGCTTTGGAGGGGAAGACACAACACGTGCTTCTGGGTGAGCGGTGGGACCTCCACGCTGCAGTTCACCGGGTCTGTTAGTACGCATCCACCTAGAATTAGTGAAGGCTAAATCAGTGCTCGAACTAATTTACCTTGAGCACCTAACGACGGGCCAAGTTACTTGAACTGCCCCTCCAGTCTGAACTCCATTGAACTAGTATCCGGGTTTCAACATTTTTGGTGCGGTGAGTGTAGACTAGCAGTTCTTGAAGAAAATACTTGTCTGACAGTGCTATGGTAGGACAGGGAAAGCAAGGAGACAGCCTGGAGAACTCGCACCCTGCTGGCGAGTTCGTGACGCAGGGTCAGTTCGCCAAACTCGATGGGTTGATGAAGTTCATAGAGAAGATGGTGCAAGGCCTGCTTGAATAGCGCGGCTTGGTGGCCACTCCAACTCAGGATGACGCCTTGCATGGTGAGGCTAGCTGAACCCAGCAACCTGGCAAGGAGGTGTGCCCGGATAGTGACGATTAGGCAATACGGTTGCGGGTACTCTTTGAGATCCCCCCGTCGACTCACGACATAGAGGAGGGGCGTGTGCAAGCTCGTCCAGGCCATCAACTTGCACGATCGAGCCTGTTCTGCGAGTTAGTACTGATAGTGCCAGTTCCAACCGGGTTCGTGGATCCTCCTATGATTTTTTTTATGCTGGAAGAGATTACCCCCTACAACACCTACAGTGGTTTGAGGAAATTGTGTCAATCCGGCCGATGTCCGACCCTTTCAAGTTATCGTTGTTCATCATTAGCTTTAGAGGGAAAGCGAGGGATTGGTTTCATCAGTTGCTGGCGGGCTCGATCTATAGTTTCGAGGACCTCAACCAGGGATTTCTGCTCGGCTTTTCCACGTCAAAGAAGAGGAAGAAGGAGTCAGAGATGATCCTTTCCATCAAGCAGGGACCTCAAGAGCCACTGGGGTCATATGTGTACTGCTTCCAGGAAGAGATTCTCCATTGTCAAGAGGTGTCTGGACACACTCTGATGACCGCTTTCACTATGGGCCTATAGGGCGGGCTTTTCAAGATGGAGTTTAAGCGGGTTCCCTTGGTGTCCTTCGAGGACCCGATCGACCGGGTGGCGCGTCACATCAAAGGAGAGTCTTCAAGTAGCGGATTCGTGGCCAAGATAGCGAAGCTGACGGGAGAAGAGGTAGAGGAAGCGGCTTAAGGAGGAGAAGGAGCTAAGAAGAAGGAGGAACCAAGAAGGCGGGAGGAAAGGAGAGCGCGAGAAGGCGCAAAGCAAAGGGATCCGGAGAGAAGGTTCGAAGGACCTCCCGCCGGGACATTGCGGAGGATGGTCAAGGGAGGAAACCATGGGCGTTTTGGAAGAAGATTCTCACCTGAGAGACAGGGGCGACGATACTCACCAGAGAGACGATTAGGGCAATGGGGGCCTGACCAAGCGCCCCTGCAGGAGGCCTACGTAGTTGGAAGAGGATGAGGACGAGGATGAGGAAGACCCCAACAGCATAGGGGAGGGGGGGGGGGGGTGAAGAGCGGAGGGTGGTCCTCTATTACGAGTTTCATCAGTCTGAGGGACACGCCACCACGACCTTCCCAGAGTTCTTGGAGTTAAGGAGGGGAGCAAAGGAAGGAGCCCGAGAGGGGCGACGAGAACCAATAGTGGGAGAGGTTGGAAGGAATGAAGGGGATGAAGGAAGGTCCTTGAGGGGATGTGAGGATTGAATTGAATAGGGAGCCCATGGCGGAATCGGGGCAATCCACAGAGGGGCGGGAGTTGAAGCTACCCGGAAATGGAGCCTGCATGCGATCTATCGACGGAGCGTAGCATCCATTTCGCAGGCTCTGCCCGCAATCAGGGAGATCACGTTCTCTGCAGAGGACATGTTCAGAAATAAGAACCACTTCCATGATTCCCTAGTGATTCAAGCCGCGGTGGAGAACTTCACAGTCTCCAGTATCCTAGTCTATAATGGGAGCTCCGCCAATGTTGTGTTCAAGAAAGCATTCGAAGCAATGGCGGTAGAAGAGAAGAGGGTTACTGTAACTGATAGACAACTTTTCAGTTTTGTAGGAGAGAGGAAGGAGGTCGAAGGAGGGGCAGAGCTCCTTGTCACCCTGGGTGACATGACGAAGGTGTTCCGTTTCCTGATCGTGGACGCTCCTAGTAGTTACAATAGCATCTTCGGGAGGTCCCTCATCAATGCATTCTAGTGCGTGCCCTACTCATTCCACCAATGCCTGAAATACAACATTGGAGGGTTGTAAATCCAGATCAGGAGAGAAACAAAGGTGGTGAGGGAGTGCTACATCAGCACCGTGAACACAATCAACTAGGAGGATGAGGAAGAGAAAGTCAAAAAGGTGACGAAGGAGATCACAAGACTGAAGGCTGCAGAGGAGCTCGAGGAGAAAGAGATCGAAGTTGAGGGAGGGAGGCCTGGAAAGGTGAAGATCAATGGCGAGCTGATGGAAGAAGAAAAGGAAAGGATCCTAACATACATCCGGGAGAATGTGAACATCTTCACTTGGAGCGCGAAGGACATGCCAGGAGTCGATGTAGATGTCGCCTGTCACCACCTCAAATTGAAGCAGGGAACCCACCCTATTCGCCAAAAGAAGAGAAAGACAACCACTGTCCTGCCAGAGCCCATACGAGCGGAGGTGCAAAGTTGCTGGATGCGAGATTTATCGAGGAGATCCAGTACCCAGGATGGGTCTCGAACGTTGTAATAGTGAAGAAGGGAGGGGGAAAGTGGAGGATGTGCATTGATTTATCGATGCTTAATAAACACAGCCCTAAAGATTGCTACCCCCTGTCTAGAATTGACGCGCTCATAGATTCGTCAGATCTATTATTATGAGTTTTTAGATGCTTTTTCTGGTTATCATCATATCCGCATGCACCCAACAGACGTAAAGAATATTTCTTTTATCACAAACGATGAATGTTACTATTACAAGATGATGTCATTCGAACTTAAAAAAGCGGGGGAAACTTACCAACATATGATGGACAGGGTGTTCAAAGAACAAAAAGGGACGAAATCTGGAGGTGTATGTGGAAGATCTAATAGTAACGAGTAAGTGTGTGGAAGATCATCTTAGATACTTGGTGGAGATCTTTGTCGCGCTCCAAAAATACAAGATGAGGCTCAACCCAGCCAAATGTGTTTTCAGGGTGAGGAAGGGAAAGTTTTTGGGGGGCACCTCCTAACCCTAGAGGGGGTGGAGCTAAACCCAAATAAGGTGAACGCAATCATGGAGATGGAGACCCCAAGGAATGTGAATATGGTTCAACACTTAACAGGTCGGCTCACCGGTTTAAGCAGGTTCCTCTCAAGAGCTGGCGATAAATACTCCCCTTTCTTTCGAATGTTGCGTCGACACATTTATGACAAAAGTTTTGAGTGGTCAGCCGAGTGCGAGGAAGCATTCCAGAAGTTGAAGCAGGAGCTCACGCAAACCCCAATTCTATAGGGACCCAGGGAAGGGGAGGACCTTTACCTCTATCTAGGGGTGGGAGCAGAGGCAGTGAGCTCGGTCCTCATTTGGGAGGAGGGAAAGAAGCTGCTTCCCGTTTACTATGTGAGTCGAGTCCTCCAAAATGCCAAATTACGCTACCCCATTCTACAAAAGTTGGCTTTTGTGCTCATCATCTCGACCCGAAGGCTTAGTCCCAACTTCCAAGCTTATTCAATTAAGGTGGTCACGGATCATCCGCTCTGAGGCGTCCTAGATGGGGTTGAGCGCTCGGGTTGGCTCGTCAAGTGGTCAGTAGAACTCAACGAGTTTGATCTTTCCTTCGTCCCCCAGGCGGTGTTGAAGGCCCAAGTGGTGGCCTACTTTTTAGCCGACTGCACGACGGAGACGGAAGAGGCAGAACCACAAGAGTGGAAGGCTTGGGAGATGTTTGTGGACGAGGCACCTGGTAAATACTCGTTTAGGGGATGGGTGATCCTAACTAGCCCCCAAGGAGCGAAGATTGAACAGGCAGTCAACATTTGCTTCCTGGTCACAAACAACCAGGCTAAATATGAGGCTCTGATCGCCGGCCTCAGCCTTGCTCAGGAATTGGTAATTTGAGTTCTCAGAAAATATTCCAAGTCCATGGTGATGGCCTCGTAAATCAAGGTAGAATTCGAGGTTAGGGAAGCAGTCCTACTTCGATATTTATTAAAGGTGAAGGAGTTGGTGGGCACATTTCGGCCATTCACTATCCAGCACATGTCGAGAGAAGAAAATGAGGCCGTTGATCAGTTAGACAACTATGGTCACCCTACGGGAGGAGTGACCACTAAGTTATTTTACCCCTCCAATTAGGAGGGGGAGCTCATGGAGATAAACCGACAGCCGTCATGGATGGATTCGTTTGCGGAGTTCTTGACCACGGGAAGGTTTCTTCCGAGGATCCAGGATAAAAGGCGGTTCAGGTACAAGTTGACATATTATCTCCTCCACGAAGAGATCCTATACAAAAAAACCTTGTCAGGCCCCTTGGCACGGTGCATATTCGAATCAAAGATTCCTCGGGTGCTAGAGGAGATTCACTCGGGTGAGTGCGAGAGCTATTCTGGGGGAAGGACCCTAGAAAAAAGAGTGTTGGGGGCAGGGGTACTTCTGGCCGACCACCCGGAAAGATGAAGGGCAATTCACGAAGAAATGTTCGAGATGTCAACTTCATGCGCCTCTCCAGTTATAGCCAATACAACGAACTCCGATCAATCACAGCCCCGTGACCCTTCACAATCTTTGGAATGGATCTCGTGGGACTGTTCCCTCAGGTAAGCGGGCAAAGAAGGTTCATACTTGTGATGATAAATTATTTTTTGAAATGGATCGAGGTGAAGACATTGACAAAGACTACTTCTCAAATTGTGAGGAACTTCATATGGGGAGAGATCATCTGCAGGCATGGGTCACAGTCAATGGGCCGCAATTTGCAAGTGCAGAACTCATCAAGTTCTGCAAGGAACTAGAAATTGATCTTCGCTTCACATCCGTGCATCATTCTCGAAGCAACGAGCTGGTCGAAGCCGCTAATATGGTGATCGTCAAATTGCTTAGGAAGAAGGTAAAAAACTTGAAAGGAAATTAGGTTGAGCAACTCCACTCTGTCCTCTAGGCCCTTAGGACTACCCCGAACATCGCCACGAGGGTGAATCCATTCAAGCTCTCTCATGGCTCGGAAGTGATGATCCCCATGGAATTCGATGTCAGGAGTCCAAGGGTGGTGGTTGCAGAAGGAGGACAATGTTGAAGAGAGGAGAATGATGAAGAGCAAAGTCTCTCGCTTGACTTCATGGAATAAATCCACGAGCTCACGTCTATCCAACAAGATGAAGTCAAACACCGGACGGCAAAATACTTCGACAAGAACATAAGGATCAAACAGTTTGCCAAGGGAGAATTGGTCCTCAAGAAGGTGGATGCCACAGGCAGGGGAGTGGTAGTAGGAAAACTCCACCTTAAATGGGAGGGGCCTTTCATGGTAGTGGAAGCACTAACTTACAGAGGATACACACTCTAAGACTACGAAGCAGAACTCCTTGGTAACACGTGGAGCGACGACGATCTGAAATGCTTCTTTAAGCGTCTCAGCGCCTCCCACTTCAACCATGAATATCCTTGTATTAAAATGTTATTTCTCCTTTCATCAATACAATGGTCTTTGCGAATATTCGTCCATTTCATGCTCCTCATTCTGCAATGAAAGAAAAGACCCCTCAAGGGTTGCCCCCAATGAATGCTAGCTGAGCAGGAGCGCTAACAGGAAAGATTCAGGTCCTCGAGCTGTGATGTTGTCGTAGTCCGGGTCACTGCGCGAGCTCCTCTCCTGCATGCCGACTACTTTCCACCTCGAGTGAGATTCAAGTCCTCGAGCTGTGATGTTGCCATAACACGGGTCCCTGTGTGAGCTCCTCTTCCGTATACTGGCTACTTGCCCCCTTGAGTGAGATTTAAGATCTCGAGCTATGATGTTGCTATGGTTCGTGTCCCTGCGTGACCTCCTCTCCTGCATACTAGCTACTCACCCCCTCGAGTGAAATTCAAGACCTCAAGCTGTGATGTTATCGTAGTCCAGGTCCCTGTGCGAGCTCCTCTCTTGTATACTAGCTACTTTCCCGCTTGAGTGAGATTCAAGTCCTCGAGCTGTGATGTTTCCATAGTCTGGGTCCCTATACGAGCTTCTCCCACAAACCAGTTACTTCCCCCCTCGAGTGAGATTCAAGATCTCGAGTTATGATATTGTGATAGTGCGGGTCCCTGCGCGATCTCCTCTCCTGCATACCAGCTACTTGCCCCATCGAGTGAGTTTCAAGACCTCGAGCTGTAATGTTGCCATAGCCTGGGTCCCTGCGCGATCACCACTCCCACATACCGGCTACTTGCCCCCTCAAGTGTGATTCAATACCTCGAGCTGTGATGTTGTCGTACTCCGGGTCCCTACACGAGCTCCTCTCCCGCATACCGACTACTTTCCCCCTCTAGTGAGATTCAAGACCTCAAGCAGTGATGTTGTCATAGGCCGGGTCCCTACACGAGCTCCTCTCCTGTATACCGGCTATTTGCCCCCTCGAGTGAGATTCAATACCTCGAGTTGTGATGTTGCTGTATGTCGGATCCCTGAGCGAGCTCCTCTCCCCCATACTGGCTACTTGCCCCTCGAGTGAGATTCAAGTCCTCGAGCTGTGATGTTTCCGTAGTCCGGGTCCCTGCACGAGAACCTCTCCCGCCTACCGGCTACTTGCCCCCTCGAGTGAGATTCAAGTCCATGAGCTGTGATGTTGTCGTAGTCTAGGTCCCTGCGCGAGACCCTCTCGCACATACCAACTACTTGCCCACACGAGTGAGATTCAAGACCTCGAGCTGTGTCGTTTTCGTAGACCGGGTCCCTATACAAGATCCTCTCCCGCATACCGGCTACTTGCCCCCTCAAGTGAGATTTAAGTACTCTAGTTGTGATATTGCTATAGTACAGGTCCCTACGCGAGCTCCTCTCTCATATATCGACTACTTGCCCCCTCGAGTGAGATTCAATACCTCGAGTTGTGATGTTGTTGTGATCCAGGTACCTGCACAAGCTTCTCTCTCGCATTCCATCTACTTTCCCCCTCTTGTTGAATCAAGTTCCCGAAGCTATGCCATTGATGTGGTCTAGGACCCTGCATGAACTCTCTTACATGAAGACAGCTGACCCCTTGGGTAGAGCTTACCACCTCCTAGGATCACAAAATTCAAGGGCATGGTAAGTAAAGGGGTATAATTCCCTAGGTTCTGCTGAACTCGCCTTGCCGAACGAATTAAGAGTAGTAGACCGCGTAGAGCAGGGAACAATGACACTTGGCTGCGAAGCGAGATGGCTCAGGATCCTGGACTCAGTCGCGAGGTCAAAATAAAAGGCTCATGCGAAAGGTCAACGACACGAGTTCAGTATGAGGATTAAAATAGCCCTAACTACCAATGACTCCTGCGGGGAAGAAAAGAAACTAGAAATGAAAGAATCGAGTACAGAAGAAACCAAATACAAATGAAGATTTATACATAGAGGCATGGGCAAACTCAGACGCGCCAGAAGTTTAGACTTAAATGAATGTACAAGAAAAAAGAGAAGAATACAACACTTGAATCATTCTCTAGTCTCGTTGGCATGTGGGCTCGCGGATGGTTAATTCTCCGGAGGAGGAAAGAGTTCCAGGATCAGTAACTCCAGAGTGAGTGCGAGGTCCGCCAAATTCAAGCCGCCTCACAACCTGAAATGCTTCACGACGAGTCGAGTAGCGGCCAAGTCCAGGGCGCGACGGACTCCGACCCTTGTGATTGTGGAACCAGGCGCAACGGTGTGGACAGACCTCTCTTTTCCTTGATGATAGCTCTCGAGCCGGTTCGACTCCATCTCGGCAAGGCGGTTGGCTATGTAGTCATTTTGAGAATGGGCTTCTCTCAGCTTTCCAACTTGGAAGTACGCTACGCACAAACGAGATTGGTAGAATGCAAAGAAGAACCGGATTGAGTAAAAGATTAACTCACAAGATCAGAAGTAGGGGACACACCTCACTTGGGGCCAGCAAGGCGGAGAAACGAGCTCAGCCTTGGATCTAGCCAGTTTCCATTGAGTGGTGTCCAGTGTGGTCCTCATCTCCCCCAACTCAGCCTTTTTCTGGGCAAGTTTCTTACTGGTGGCATCCAGGGTAGTCAACATATCCCCCAGCTTGTAGCCCGTGCTGAGAGCGCGCCTCTCCGTCGGGTAGAACAACTCGATAGCACGGAGGACGGCACGACTCCCATGATTTGCCAACTCGCAGATGGGGGTTCCTTCCAGCATCGCCGCATTCTCCCGACCGTAGAGGCTGAATACGAGGTTGAATGTGTCGTCGCCGACATCCTCATCCTCCTTCCTGGAAGGAAGCCACGAGCTCAGGCTAACCCTGTGCACGCCCTTATACGATTCCAGGAGGATGGTGCCCTCCAAATCTCTGGCACGCATCCCCAACCTGAAGTTAGCATGGGCTCGAGGGGCTTCGCCCTACACCTTACCTCTGGTCGGGGCTTTCGAGTCTTCCTCACGATGCGGCTTGGGAGCATTGGTTGGTCGCTTCTTGGTAGGGATGAAACCCGCCTCGCTAATCTTGAGCTTCTTTGTCTTAGGCTCGACTGAGGAGGCATTAGTTAAGGGCACCTTGCCCTTGTCTCTTGAAGCCACCAGGTAATGATAGGAAGTCTTGGGGTCGTCTCGACATTCAGCAAGGTGAGCTCCTTGCCAGGTGGCTTCCTGCCGGCCACACATGGCATGTTTAGAGGAAGTGTTTGCATACCTATGAAAAGCGTGTCAACTAAACACAAGCGAGGCGTGTTGAATTTTTTGAAGTGGAAGTGGGTGACCTGGGTGACCTGGGAGGTCTGTCTGTGCGGCCTGGACGGTCTGTCCGCGCGGCCTTTGCGGGTAGAGGGTGGCGGCTTGGCAGATCGACCTTGTTATTGCTGGCGGTTTGTTCCCTGTGGAAGCTGGGCGGATAGGATGTTTATCCGCTGCATTGTCGGGTTGTCTGGTGGTGTGGACTTGGTTTGGTTTTAGACCAAGTCCAGGTCGGCTTCGTC
This sequence comes from Platanthera zijinensis, assembly GCA_039513925.1. Lineage (NCBI taxonomy): Eukaryota > Viridiplantae > Streptophyta > Magnoliopsida > Asparagales > Orchidaceae > Platanthera > Platanthera zijinensis. Next base: position 19,702,330 of record CM077086.1, on the reverse strand, counting down.
CGGGAAGTCGCGCGGCTTGTGCGGTATGTTTCTCCCTGTTTGCCTAGCTCGGCAGCAGTTTCTTGTGTAACCTGGTTGTGAGCTTGTTTTCTGCGGTCTGGAGCTTAGTCCGTAAGAAGGCGGACTGAGGTGGTACTCGCTGAGCACGCTTGTTTGGTGGCCTTGACCAGCTAGGTTTGGCAACTTGTTAGAGGTTTGTTTCCCGCCTTTTTGGTTCTCCTTGGCAGACTCTTTCTTGGCCAGTCGCAGCGGTCTGGTGGGTATCCGTAGCCTTTACGGATACACTTGGTGCTCGCACTGTATAGGGCGGTTATCCTATCATCTAGGGAGGTGATCATACTCCTCTTCGCGCCTATAAATAGGACACCCTTGTCACATCAGATGGTACCAAGTTAATATTTGTTCAGATAGTGCTGGAAAGCCAGGAACTTGGTTCTGACTACGGTTAGGGACAGTGCAGACTCTGCGGGTAACAGCCAGCGGCTAGCAGCAGGTTGCGGGTAGCGACTAGGTGGTTTCTCTTCTTCAACTTCTTCCCAGTTCAAATAAGATGTCTGCCTCTAGGCGGTCTGTTCAGTTCGGTGGCAGTAGTCCGCTTGATCTGGCGGCTAGGCGATCTCGCGGTCAGGCGGCTTACAGATCAGCGACTAGAGTTCTTCAACACTAGAATAACGGGTAGTCCACGCGGCTTGTTGCGGTTTTGCGACCAGACGACTTCAGCGGACTCCTTGGCGGTTAGCAACAGAGCTGGTGGTTTCGTCTTGAGGCCGCGCAGATTGTTTTCAGCTTGTATTTTTCTTGCTTCATTGGATACATTGGCAATCATGTCTCTCCATGTATGCCTCGCTGTGTAAAGATTTTTTGATTAGTACAAGACTCTTGCTCTTCTAGTTGTTTTATGTCTTGCTTGGGCTCAGTGTGGTTAAGTGTTCCTACGCCTGGTGTCCAGTTTTCCGCTATCACAAATTTTTACATGCTATCAGAGGGATGAGAGGCTGAGCAGTGATCAACCGACAGTTGCTTATCTGTTTTTGAGAGTCTAAGTATCCAAAGTGTCTGCAATGGAAGGAGGTTATGCAAGAGGTCTTGGAATCGAACTCCTTACTCTGACTAACTATAAGAAGTGGAAGTCGTGCATGCAGAGTTATTTGTTAGAAAGTCGTCGGAGGAGACGATAAGCAGAAAGTTATTACTACTACGGATGCTGGTGATGATGCGGTGAAAGCTTGGAGGAAGACTAATGCTAAATTTGAGTTTACTCTCAAGCGGGCTATTTCACCAGAACTCTTTGACCACATCACTGGATGTGGGTCTGCTACGAAAATTTGGACTTCCCTTGATGGATTGTTCAACAGAAAGAATATAGATAAGCTATAGTTTTTAGAGAATGAGTTGGCAAGGGCCACTCAAAGAGATCTGCTCATTTTAACATTCTTCCTGAAAATGAATAACCTACGCACTGAGATTTCAGTGCTGGACCCTGATGAGCCTATTTCTGAGGCAAAACTAAATATGCACATAATCTGCAGCTTGTGGAAGGAGTATGTGGCATTTTTCACTTCAGTTCAAGGCTGAGCTACTCGGCCATCTTTGCTGGAGCTTGAGAACTTGCTGGCTTTGCAGGAGAGTTTGGCCAGACAGATGTCTGGGGTCACTATCTCTGAAGGATATAGTGAGGCGCTCTTCTCAAGGAAGAAGAAGAAATGGGAGGAGAAGAAGAAGAAGTTTGATGCTGGTGAGGGTCCTTCTACTTCATATCAGCAAGAAAGGAGCGCTGCTCCTAAGCATGATTGGAAGGAGTGTATTAAGTGCTATAGATGCAATCAGCCAGGACACTTCAAGAGGGACTGTAAGGTCAAGATGTAGTCTAGGCATGTTGCTAACAAGGATGGAGCTGATTCTAGTGCTGAGGAAGCCGAATGGGGAGGAGCATTCATGATAGACACATGTGTCCGGGCCTTGTCCACCGTCGAATACCAAGATGACTGGATTGTGTACTCAGGGTGTGGTCACCACCTCACCAGAGATGAGTCAAAGTTCTCCTCTCTGCAGACATTCTCAGATAATGAAGCTATCATAACCGTTGATGATATTATTCATGCAGTAGAGAAGGAAGGTGTAGTATCTTTGAGTAGTGATGAAGGTCCTCTCACGTTGAAGAGTGTCTATCATGTACCGGGCATGAAGAAAAACCTCTTCTCTGTGACAATGCGGTGGATGCGGGCAATCACATTCTGTTTGGTCCAACAGAAGTGAAGTTTCTTCGCAACGTGTCAACGGTTAAGGCTGATGTTGCTCATGTAGGGAGAAGGGTGAGGGACTTGTTTGTGTTATCAACAAGCTCCTATGTTTATCAGATGAGGGCCAATGTGAGTGCAGCTATCTGGCATGAGCGGCTGTGACATGTTTGGATGGACAAGCTGAAAGCCATGACAGTGAAGAGGCTTGTGAAAGGCTTGCCTAAGTTGTCATCCTTCGGCGACGGTCATGTGTGCGCGTGATGCCAATATGGAAAGGCTCATCGCCTTCTATTTGACAGGTCATTGACCAGGTGTAAAGCTTCATTGGAGTGTATCCATGGTGATCTGATGAGGCCGACCATCACAGCCAGCCTTGGAGGCAGCCGGTATATGCTAGTCCTGATTAATGACTACATTAGGTACACTTGGGTGTACTTTATGAAAGAGAAGTCAGATACTTTCCGATTATTTGTGGAGTTTAAGGAGCTGGTGGAGGGCCAGCTTGGCCTGCGAATCAAGAAGTTGAGAACAGACAACGGAGGTGAGTTTGTTTCAACTGGGTTCTCTGAAAGTGAAGGGATAGATACTACTCTGAAGGGGGGGGTGAATAGAGTTATCAAATTTTGCACTAGACAAAACTTAATAGTCTACCCAACTCCCTTGGAGTGAAATGCGGAATGAAAAGATTATAGATATGGAAATAACCCTAAAGCCTAACACAAGTGTTGTGCACAAACTCAAGCTAACTGTAATTACAGTTAAGGCTTGGAAATCCTAATCAGCAACTAGCAACCTAGTTATATCTAATCACAGCCACAATGCAAGAAATTAAACAAGGCAACCCAGACGACACAAGGAATTTAAGTGGTTCCCCAAACAACTTGGGTACGTCCACTCTTCTACCAACACGGTAGGAATCCACTACAGGTTTTTGATCAGGTGCCCTGCCACCACAAGATCTGCTTCAGGTACATCTAGAAACCCTTTAGACTTTTGATCAGGTGTCTAAAAACCAAACACAGGTTTTTGATCAGGTGCCCTGCCACCAAGGGATACTTTTGAAGGGAGTAATAACCCTATATAGGAGGGGGAAAGAAAGTTAAGAAGTCTTTTCTATTTTACAAAAGATTAGAGAAGCACAAAGACTTGCACTGAGCTAGAAAGCTCAAGGAATCAAGGCTCCCCCTGGCTCAAAGAATGTCCAGGTGAAGTTTTGCTTCAGTGCAGAAACTCTTCAGAAAGATCTGAAGGAAAAACTACAAGAAGATAATAAATAATAAAATTAGAAATCTTCAAGCAGCTGTCTTCTTCTTCTTCTTCAAAAGAACTCTGAGTCTAAACTTCCTGGAACAGGAGAACTCAGGTTGAAGAAGAGCAGAAGAGCTTAACACTTCTTAGTTCAATGGAAATTGCTGAGAGCAGTAAACTTGGTCTTGATGAGAGCTTGAATGCAGATGAACTGGGTAACTAGTTAGCTAGCTTGAATCCTTCACCAAAGGATGCTTTTTATATCAACAACAAGCAACGGCTCTTTTTAATTTGAACTATTTGTCTTCTTCTGAAACTTGAGACCTGGGCTGCAAATATAAAAAAGACAAACAATCTCTGCAGCAAAACATTCTATAAAAGGAATGAACCTCTTTCTAAAAAGCTGCAGGAAGCAATCTGATAATAAAGTACTAAATAAAGTCACATCAGAAACAAACTCTTTATAGCAAAAGGGAGACTTTTCAGTCTAACGGCTATAAAGGACTGACAGCAGATAAAGTAAAATACAATGTCAGCTAATAAGACAAACAACTTTATCTGAAAAGATAAGACTCAGGCAAAAAGAATGGAGCAGATATTGCCTGGAAATATTATCATAAAACAACTGATATAACATGCCAGATAATATATTAATTTATTAAATAGAATAAATAAATACAAAATATAAAGGCACACGGAAAACGTCGAACGACCCTCGGAGATCGTCGACCGAAGAACGGAGATCGTCGAACTATTGGACAGATAGTCGAACGATCCAGATAGTCGAACTATCAAAGAAGATAGTCGAACTATCACAACAGATAGTCGAACTATCAGAAGATAGTCGAGCTATCAGATAGTCGAACTATCAACAGATAGTCGAACTATCAAGGCGAAACAGATAGTCGAACTATCAACAGATAGTCGAACTATCAAAGACAAACATATAGTCGAACTATCAACAGATAGTCGAACTATCACAAACAACCAGATAGTCGAACTATCAACAGATAGTCGAACAATCAACGCAGAACAGATAGTCGATCTATCAACAGATAGTCGAACTATCAAGGAACGACAGATAGTCGAACTATCAACAGATAGTCGAACTATCAGATTGAGCTATCAAGGCAGATAGTCGAACTACCAAGGGAAAGCAGATAGTCGATCTATCAGCAGATAGTCGAACTATCAGGAGAGAGCAGATAGTCGATCTATCAACAGATAGTCGAACTATCAAACAACGCTGATAGTCGACCTATCAAACAGATAGTCGAGCTATCAGATAGTTGAACTATCCAAGCAGATAGTCGAACTATCAAACAAACCGATAGTCGAACTATCAACAGATAGTCGAACTATCCTCGCAGACATAACATCGAGCAACTGATAGACGATCGTCGAACAATTAGTCGACGATAGTCGAGCGGCGTTCGACTATAGTCGAACGAAAAAACTACTTAACCAAATTCTTCATCTGGAAAAGCGAGGACTCTACAGCTAGACCACTAACCATTGACCATAGATATTTCTTGGGTCAAGGGACAAAAGGAGAAGACTAAACTCAAATCAAACTAGGGTACCAACAATCTCCCCCTATTTGAGTTAAGTCTCTCAAAAACTAAAACACAGAACTAGCTATAGAACAATAAAATTAATACAGGAAATAGATAAACAATTAACAGTCAATCAGATAAATAACAACAGTCAAACAAAACTAAGGATCTACAGAGTCTGGCTTAGGGACAGAAGAGCTAGGGACAAAAGAAACTTTCCTCAAAGGATCAATGGCCTCTTTCTTAGACATCTTCAAGTCTTGCATGCCAATAATCTTTAATTCTGCAGCCCTTGGAACAACTGCTTCTGGGTGCTTTTGCATATACTTTGAAGGGTCAAAGACCTCAGGGCTAACCTGGATTTTATCTAGTTCCTTCATTCTGAACTTTGACATTGTAGAAAATCCTGTGGAATCCTTTCCTTCAGCCTTAGCTTTCTGAATTTGAGCTGAGCCAACAGTCTCAAGAAATCTAGCCATCCTGTAATCAGGATCTAGTTCTTGGCTTTCATACACATTTTCAGAAGATGTATCAACAGGCTTAACAGCTTTAAACTTAACTGATAAATCTAATAAACTTTCAGTTGTGTCTTTTACTTCTTGAATAACCAGAGACGATGGAGGAGCAAATTCAGCAAACTTCTTACTTGATTTTTCAGAGAATATGATTCTTTTTCCTTTTGCAGCATCCTTAGTAACATGAACTGGAATACCAGAAGAAATCTTTTTCTTAGGAGAAGGAGGAGGTGAAAATGTTGGCTTCTGATACACAACCTCCTTTAATTGTTCTTTAACTTCAGTAACATGCCTTTGAGAACCAGAATGAGATATCCTTTGGTGTCTTTGAGAGCTTTTCCTTGAAGGGTGCTGAGAGGGAGCAGATTTTGCTGATTGAGCAGAAGGATTAGCAGAAAGGTTGCCAGAGGCTCCTGCACTTGGAGGTGGAGGAGGAGGACCTCTGGGATTCCATCTGGGGGTAGGACTATCATATCTCTTAGATCTCTTTCTCTCTTTTTGCTGGTTCTTGGAGAACCACATCCAATGTTGAAACTCCTTTGACTTGGGATCAATTCCTTTCAGAATATAATATGGAGTGTCATTATCACGATTGAGAGGAGGAGGAGCAACAACTTTTCTTTTCTTTCGGGCAGCTTTCTTTTTCTTTGAATTCTCAGATAAATCTGAATCCTCTTCATCCTCAGAATGAGATGAGGGAGGATTGTCATATGGGTCATAGGCTTCAGAAACAGCCTTTTCCTTTGATTTCAGATCTGCTTTCTCTTTTTCCTCTTCTATGGCATCCTGAGCCAGAAGGGAATCCAAATCCAACCCTGGGGAATCATCCCAAACAGTTGACTTTTCAACTTGCAAATCTTTTTCTTTCTCTTTTAACAAAGATTGTACTCTTTGATTCCAAGCATCTCTTGCTATATCTATATCCAAACTCAGTACAGGGGTGTCATCTTTGATTTCATCTTGATTTTCAGACACATCTTCTATATCATCTAAAAAGGAATCCAGTTCTAGATCTACTTGAACATCAGGAACATCTGGAGCAGCTTCTGAAACAACTACTATAACCTGAGCAGCTATATCTTCTAGGATTTCATCTGAAGAATTATGAACACAAATCGGCTAAATGAGCTAAAATCATTCCTTCTAGGTATTCACAAACTAGCAAATCAATTGACTCGTCAATAAAACGGATGAGTGAATTACCTTCATACCTTACCAACTCCCAGGATTCATCTAGATAGGATGTAATAATGCCTTCTAGGAAACGGGCAACCAGAGGAGTGGTGAGATCTTCTAAACAAACTTTTACAGCAAATTCAGATAACATAACTGCATCAGATATTTCTTTTTCAGATAACACTGAAACTGATTCTTTTTCAGACATCATTATATCTGTCACTGCTGTAACATCTGCTGGAAGGGAGGCTGGAAGCTCTGAGGCATCTTCATAGAACATCTCCCCCTGCCTGATTTCAGTGGGAACTAAAACCAGGCCCCTGGATGAAGAGGGCTCAGCAGATTTAGAGAGGGATTTGATGGTAGCAGTTAAGGTAGCAATGGAGGAGGCAAGTGGAGCAATTGCCTCTTCAATCATGGTTTTGATCGAAGGGGTAATCAACTCCATAATGCTGGAAATGAATTCTGGGGTTATCTCAAAAGATGATGGAATTGCAGTGGATGGAGATGCAGCAGAAATGGTTGTAGTGTTAGGATGAAAAGTGGTGTGGACGGGAGATCGAATTGGAGATGGAGCTGGAGAGTTAACAGGAGTATTAACTGGAGAATGATGGGTTGATGCTGGAAGATCAATATGATCTGGAGAGCGAATAGGAGACTGAATAGGAGACTGAGGAGGTGTTGGAATCCTCTCAGATCCTAACAGATCAAAACTAGGATGGGATATCCTAGCAAGATGAGAAGGAATAGGAGATGCTGGAGGAGAAGGGATGACAACCGTGGTTGTATCTCGAACAGGAGAAGGAGAAAGTCGTACTTCAGCTGAAGTTGATGGAACTGCAACTGAAGCAGACTGCATAACAGAAGAAGATGAAGGAAGGGAAAGAGGAGCTGAGCCAGCTTCTTGAGGGTGAGGAGCGACTGAATCAGTCCTTGTGCTCTCGGATGTTGCTGGAGCAGCCCCTGCGGGAGCGGGCTTCAGGAATGTCCTCTTCCACTTGGAGAACAAGTTTGGATCCATCTTCTTACTCGCATTTATGGTTGTTGCAACGGAGACCAGCAGCTGAGGATACTTTTCCTTCAGGAAAATTCCAATAACCCTTCCTAGGGTAACTTCCTTCTTACTATTCTTTTTCCTTATCAGATCGAACATTACTCCTGCCCAATCAATCTTTTTCTGATTAACAATTGCACACATCAGTGCAAATTGTTGCCTTGTAATGTTGTCATGAGCAGAGTGCTTCCCAAGGAGCACTTTTCCAACTAACTCAGCAAGAAACTTGATTTTGAAAGGAAAGTTTACCTTGAGCAGCTTCGTGGGAATGCCCTCCGCATGTCCCAGCTCAACCAGCATTCTTCCGAACTCTTGAGCATCTTGCTCAAAATCTTCTTCACCATTTATCAAGCCAAATACATCAGACAGAACGGCGGGAGTCAAAGTTACCTCTTCTCCGCCAATAGTGCCAGTCATCGAATCGTCAGTGGAGGACGAAGTGAAAGCCCACTCCTTAATCTCGGGAACATTTATCTTTATCCTTGTAGACATTAATCTTTCTAGACCTTGATCTCGGCATAACTGAAGAATTTCCACAATCCCTGCTTCACAGCAACTGAAAGCGTCAAAATCGACGCTGAAACCTGCGTCAAACTTCACAACCGCTAGCACTACTGGAGAAATCGCCATTGAATTGCTGGAGAAGGCGCGCGCGAGAGAGAGAAGACGAAACGGCAGAGAAACGCGAGAAGGAGCAAGAGGGAAGACGGAATGCGAAAAGTCACGCTCCGTCGACGATAAAACAAAAGATCTTTTAACCTAGGTCGACTATCGGCTTTATATTAGACCGGAGATAGTCGATCTATTTAAAAGATACTGGACCCGATGGTCGAACGGCCGTTTGACGATCGGCCCAGAAGCAGAGTAGTCGAGCCATCGTTCGACTATTTCTGGCTTCTCAAACAACAAGCTTTCGTCATCCAGAGATCGACGATGAGCTCGACTTGTTCGACGATGGTCGAACGCCGGTCGACGATCTTCAAACCGATAAGCTATCAACCAGAGGTCGACGATAGGCTTGATCCGTTCGACAATCTTCGATTATCATTCGACGATCTTCAAACAAGTTTCAACATTGGCAGATATAGTCACACTTAGTCTCGTCCATTGATCATGCCTAGTTGAACTAAAAAGAACAGATGCTTCTGTTCATCTAAGGGCTTGGTGAATATATCACCTCTCTGAAACTCAGTGGATATGAACTCAAGACAAATCTTATTCTTTTCCACACAATCTCTCAGGAAATGGTGCCGAATCTCAATGTGCTTCGTTCTAGAGTGGTGCACTGGATTTTGTGCAATGGAGATAGCACTGGTACTGTCACACATGATTTTGGTGTTCTTGTGTGAGTAACCATAATCCACAAGCTGGTTTTGAATCCACAGGATCTGTGAACAACAACTAGCAGCTGCTATATATTCAGCCTCTGCAGTTGAAGTTGAGACAGAAGCCTGCTTCTTACAGAACCAAGAGACCAATCTCTCTCCCAGGAACTGACAAGTTCCTGAGGTGCTCTTCCTGTCAACTCTGCAACCAGCATAATCAGAATCAGAATATCCAATTAATTCAAATTCTGACTCAGCTGGGTACCAAAGTCCTAAATTTGGACATCCCTTCAGGTATCTCAGGATTCTCTTGAGAAGAATCAGATGAGATTCCTTGGGGTTGACCTGGAATCTAGCACAGAGGCATGTAGCAAACATTATATCTGGCCTACTTGCAGTTAGATATAATAGGGAACCAACAATGGCCCTATAATTCTTTTGATCAACTGGCTTGCCGTGATCATCAGAATCAATAACTACATTAGTAGCCATAGGTGTAGGCATTGCTGAAGCATCAGCCATCCCAAATTTCTTTACCAATTCCTTGGCATATTTGGATTGGGAGATGAAGATACCATCAGCATCTTGCTTAACTTGGAGACCAAGAAAGTAAGACAGCACACCCATACTACTCATCTCAAACTTAGAGTGCATTAGGTCAGAAAACCTTTTGCAAAGTTTGGGATCAGTGGAGCCAAATATAATATCATCCACATACACTTGAACTAACAGGATTGTATCCTTGTGGTGCTTGACGAAAAGGGTTCTATCAAATACTCCCCTAGTAAAGTTGTGCTATAAAAGGAAACTAGCTAGAGTCTCATACCAGGCTCTGGGTGCTTGCTTTAGTCCATAAAGAGCTTTCTGCAACTTAAAAACATGTGAGGGCTGAGTTGAAGAAATAAACCCTGGTGGTTGTTCAACAAACACCTCTTCCTTAAGCTCACCATTTAGGAATGCACTTTTGACATCCATCTGAAAGACCTTAAACTTCATGTAGGCTGCATAGGCTAAGAAGATCCTTATTGCTTCTAGCCTTGCAACAGGAGCAAAGGTTTGGTCATAATCTATACCTTCCTCCTGTCTGTAGCCCTGAGCTACAAGCCTTGCTTTATTCCTTACAATAATTCCATTTGCATCCAACTTGTTTCTATACACCCACTTGGTGCATATGATCAGTTGGCCTTTAGGTCTTGGAACCAAAGTCCAAACTTTACATCTCTCAAACTGATTGAGTTCCTCTTGCATAGCAATGATCCAGTGGGGATCTAGCTCTACATCTTTAAAGGTGAGGGGCTCAACCTGTGAGAGGAAACAAGCATGCATCACATCCTATCTTAATTGGTGTCTTGTTTGCACACCAGCTGATAGGTCTCCTATCACTTGAGATGTGGGGTGATCTCTAAGTGTGACAATATCAGCAGGTGGGATGTGATCTTAGCAACAGTTGGGATTAATTCCTCAGGAGGAATTTGATCTACTGTTGGTGGAACAACAACTGCTTCTGCAATGTCTTCATCACTGTCTGATTCAGTGATCTGAAGAGTTGATAGTTGAAGAATTTCTTGAGTAGCATCAGGTACCTGCAATGAACTAGAGGGAGGAGAATTTTCTTTCTTCTTGTAAAACATCTGAGACTCATCAAAAGATACATGCACAGATTCTTCAATTTTACAGGATGATTTGTTATAAACCCTATAAGCTTTGCTTACTTGGGAATATCCAAGCATAATTCCCATTGAAGCTTTTGCTTCAAAGTTTCTAAGGCATTCTTTATTGTTATTATGAATATAAACAATACAGCCAAACACTCTAAAATAATTAATTTTAGGTTTCTTTCCTTTAAGCAACTCATAAGGAGTTTTACACTTAAGTTTGTGTATCAAACTTCTATTCAAGACATAATTGGCTGTGCTAACAGCTTCTGCCCAATAGGAAAGAGGCATGTTAGCATCTGCCAATAATGTGCTAGCAGCTTCAATGAGTGTTTTGTTCTTCCTTTCAACTACCCCATTTTGTTGGGGAGTTCTAGGAGCTGAGAAGCTATGTTTGATACCTTCTCTCTCACAGAATTCTTGCATGAGAAGAGAGTCAAACTCAGTACCATGATCACTTCTGATCAAGGCCACTTGAGTAGAGTACTCAGTCTACACACATAGTAGAAAGTCTGTAAGGGCTTTGAAGTTATCAGCCTTAGTTCTCAAAAAGAAAACCCAATTGAACCTAGAGAAGTCATCTACAATAACTAAGGTGTAATACTTCCCTCCTAAACTCTGTACATTTATTGGGCCAAAAAGGTCCAAATGTAATAAATACAGGATTCTAGGAGAATCACTTTTATTTACAGATTTAAAAGAGTTTTTGGTTTGCTTGCCTAGCTGACAAGCCTTGCATAGGCTCTCCTTCTTGTAGGGGTAAGAAGGTAAACCTCTAACAAGGTTGTGTTTAGATAACCTAGATATATTTTTAAGGTTAACATGACTAAGCCTCTTATGCCACAAAGAATTATTATTAATTGTTACTTCATTAAATAAACAGATTTCAGAGTGAGTTGAATTGAAATCTACTAAATAAATATTACCTATTCTAATGCCTACTAAAACAACATTATTATTTAAAGTAATATTGCAAGAAGAGTTAGAAAATGAAACCTGGTAGCCAGCATCACATAGCTGGCTGACTGAGATCAAATTGTGCTTCAGTCCAGTCACATATGCAACTCTCTTGAAAGTAACATCTCCAATTGTTATCCTGCCATAGCCTTCTGTCTGACCACAGCTGGAATCTCCAAAGATAACCTTTGGGCCGAGCTTAGCTTTGAATTTTGACAGATTATTTTTATTTCCTGTCATATGCTTAGAGCATCCACTATCCAAATACCACTTATTTTGAGTGATAGGATAGGTCTTCACCTGCAAAAATTTCATTTAGACAGTGTGGACCCAGGTAACCTTGGGTCCCTTGTTTTTCACATAAGAAAAACTGGAAATATATGAAAATGCAGGCTGAGGGTGATAACCTAATGGGTGAGATCTCCTAGGTGGTATTCTCCATGTAGATGATGGGTCAACAAACCTAGGATTTCTATTTTCATTTAGGTTTCTACGGGTTTGACGATGATTTTGAAAATCATGTTGAAATCGTCGATCGACGTTCGACGATGGGCGCTCAGATCGTCGAGCTTCGTTCGACCATTGAGCTTCCGATCATCGAGCGGCGTTCGACGCTCTTTGCATTTCTTTAAAAAATTTCTTTCTTTTCTCTCTCTCTTAGCTTTATTTAAAGTTTTATTAACTTGGTTTACTTGCTCAGTGTTCTTCATTCCACTAGCTGAAATAAAGTTCACTGGAGTTGAAAGATTATTTTTAAGAATAACTGGGGGTTCACTAGGAGAAGCTCCTAAGCCTAGTTTGTTATTACCTGACCTAGTGTTAGTCATGTTGGTAATTTCTAATAACTTAAGGCTTCTACCATTAAGTGATTCTTCTAACCTCTTAGACTTAGCTAACTCCATTTTAAGAAATTTAATTTCTTCACTACAAGTAGTGAGATCTTCCTTTAACTTAATATTTTCTGTAGCAATTAATTCTGAGTCAGCTAACTTATTTCTAAGTTCTTTTATCTCCTTTTCCGAGCTAATCAAATCTAAGCATAAAGATTTAAAATCTAATTTAAATTCAGCTGAGGTAAAATCATAAGAAGATAGTACCTCATCTTCTGTAGGCATCTCTTCATCTGAATCTGAACTCTCTGCAGCAGAGTGGTTGCTGCAGGCATCTATTGCCATGAGGCAAACTTCTTTTGCCTTCTTCTCTTCCTCATCGTCACTGGAGCTTGAGGAGGAGGATTCTTCATCAGAATCACTCCAGGTTTCAGCAATAAAACCTCTCTCCTTTTTCTTGTTCTTGTAGGAGGATGGCTTGGAGTGCTTCCTGTGCTGTTCCTTTTCTTTCCTCTTGTCTTTGTTCTTCTCCTCTGGACACTCTGGTAAGATGTGTCCAGGCTTCCTGCAACCATAACAGATAATTTCTTTAGCAGGTGAACGGTCATACCTTGGTTTGTCTTCATAGCGTGAAGACTTCTTTCTGAATTCCTTTCTCCCCATCTTGAGAAACCTCTTGGCAAATAATGCCATTAGCTCCTCATTGGATTGGCTGCCTTCAGAAGCATCAGCAGCCTTAAGAGCTAGATATTGCTCTTTTCTTGTTGGTGTGGGGGTCTTTGCTTCAGCCTCTGCTTCCCTTGTCTTCAGCACTTGCTCAAAAGATTTGAGCTTGCCGAGAAGAGCTTTAGTGGAGATCTCTGTGGTGCTTCTGGCTTCCTTGATGGGCCAGATCCTCAGATCCCATGTGCTAGGGAAGCACATAAGAATCTTATCATTGACCTCTGTCAATGATATGTCCTTGTCAAGGGTCCTCAGCTCATTGATGATTGAGCTGAGCCTGGTGTACATGGCTTCAACTGATTCAACATCAGTTTTCTTGAAGTTCTCATATTGTGAGATAAGGTTGGACCTCCTGTCCTTCCTTTCATCAGCTGAACTAGCTACAATCTGGTTCAGGGTATCCCACATAGCCTTTGCTGAGGGGCAGTCAGCAACCTTCTGGAATACCTCATCAGACATTGTCTGAGCCAGTATATTCATTGCCTTGGCATCTGCTATCTTGGCCTTCTTATACTCATCATTGTAATCTGGAGGAGGCACTGCACTCATATCAGTTGATGATGAGGCAGTGGCAGCAGCAGGTGCTCTTGGGGGTCCTGAAAAAATAGAAGCAAAGATGCTTTCATCAATAGAATTCATATATAATTTTATCCTTGCCTTCCAGATGCCAAACTTAGCTAAGTTGCATGCTAGAGGTCTGGTGCTAGAATAAACCTTGGACTGGGCCATGATAGTGAATATCTATAAGCTTTGGTATCTATCAGGATCTTGTGACTTAGGTGTTAGCCTATTCAGTCAGATAACCTCCCTCTGATACCAATTGAAAGTGAAGGGATAGATACTACTCTGAAGGGGGGGTGAATAGAGTTATCAAATTTTGCACTAGACAAAACTTAATAGTCTACCCAACTCCCTTGGAGTGAAATGCGGAATGAAAAGATTATAGATATGGAAATAACCCTAAAGCCTAACACAAGTGTTGTGCACAAACTCAAGCTAACTGTAATTACAGTTAAGGCTTGGAAATCCTAATCAGCAACTAGCAACCTAGTTATATCTAATCACAGCCACAATGCAAGAAATTAAACAAGGCAACCCAGACGACACAAGGAATTTAAGTGGTTCCCCAAACAACTTGGGTACGTCCACTCTTCTACCAACACGGTAGGAATCCACTACAGGTTTTTGATCAGGTGCCCTGCCACCACAAGATCTGCTTCAGGTAGATCTAGAAACCCTTTAGACTTTTGATCAGGTGTCTAAAAACCAAACACAGGTTTTTGATCAGGTGCCCTGCCACCAAGGGATACTTTTGAAGAGAGTAATAACCCTATACAGGAGGGGGAAAGAAAGTTAAGAAGTCTTCTCTATTTTACAAAAGATTAGAGAAACACAAATACTTGCACTGAGCTAGAAAGCTCAAGGAATCAAGGCTCCCCCTGGCTCAAAGAATGTCCAGGTGAAGTCTTGCTTTAGTGCAGAAACTCTTCAGAAAGATCTGAAGGAAAAACTACAAGAAGATAATAAATAATAAAATTAGAAATCTTCAAGCAGCTGTCTTCTTCTTCTTCTTCTTCAAAAGAACTCTGAGTCTAAACTTCCTGGAACAGGAGAACTCAGGTTGAAGAAGAGCAGAAGAGCTTAACACTTCTCAGTTCAATGGAAATTGCTGAGAGCAGTAAACTTGGTCTTGATGAGAGCTTGAATGCAGATGAACTGGGTAACTAGTTAGCTAGCTTGAATCCTTCACCAAAGGATGCTTTTTATATCAGCAACAAGCAACGGCTCTTTTCAATTTGAACTGTTTGTCTTCTTCTGAAACTTGAGACCTGGGCTGCAAATATCAAAAAGACAAACAATCTCTGCAGCAAAACATTCTATAAAAGGAATGAACCTCTTTCTAAGAAGCTGCATGAAGCAATTTGATAATAAAGTACTAAATAAAGTCACATCAGAAACAAACTCTTTATAGCAAAAGGGAGACTTTTCAGTCTAACGGCTATAAAGGACTGAAAGCAGATAAAGTAAAATACAATGTCAGCTAATAAGACAAACAACTTTATCTGAAAAGATAAGACTCAGGCAAAAAGAATGGAGCAGATATTGCCTGGAAATATTATCATAAAACAACTGATATAACATGCCAGATAATATATTAATTTATTAAATAGAATAAATAAATACAAAATATAAAGGCACACAGAAAACGTCGAACCACCCTCGGAGATCGTCGACCGAAGAACGGAGATCGTCGAACTATTGGACAGATAGTCGAACGATCCAGATAGTCGAACTATCAAAGAAGATAGTCGAACTATCACAACAGATAGTCGAACTATCAGAAAATAGTCGAGCTATCAGATAGTCGAACTATCAACAGATAGTCGAACTATCAAGGCGAAACAGATAGTCGAACTATCAACAGATAGTCGAACTATCAAAGACAAACAGATAGTCGAACTATCAACAGATAGTCGAACTATCACAAACAACCAGATAGTCGAACTATCAACAGATAGTCGAACTATCAACGCAGAACAGATAGTCGATCTATCAACAGATAGTCGAACTATCAAGGAACGACAGATAGTCGAACTATCAACAGATAGTCGAACTATCAGATAGTTGAGCTATCAAGGCAGATAGTCGAACTACCAAGGGAAAACAGATAGTCGATCTATCAGCAGATAGTCGAACTATCAGGAGAGAGCAGATAGTCGATCTATCAACAGATAGTCGAACTATCAAACAACGCAGATAGTCGACCTATCAAACAGATAGTCGAGCTATCAGATAGTTGAACTATCCAAGCAGATAGTCGAACTATCAAACAAACCGATAGTCGAACTATCAACAGATAGTCGAACTATCCTCGCAGACATAACGTCGAGCAACTGATAGACGATCGTCGAACAGTTAGTCGACGATAGTCGAGCAGCGTTCGACTATAGTCGAACGAAAAAACTACTTAACCAAATTCTTCATCTGGAAAAGCGAGGACTCTACAGCTAGACCACTAACCATTGACCATAGATATTTCTTGGGTCAAGGGACAAAAGGAGAAGACTAAACTCAAATCAAACTAGGGTACCAACATTCTCAAACTTCTGTAGGAAGAACGACATTCAAAAGGAGCTCACTTGTGCTCATACTCCACAATAAAATGGAGTAGCAGAGCGGAAGATCCGTCATTTGACGGAGACCTGCAAGTGTTGGATTCATGCTAAAGGCATTCCAAGGTCCTTCTGGGTGGAAGAGATAACCTGTACTACTTATGTCATCAATCAGATGCCTCTGAGTCCGATCAACATGAAGTCTTCTCATGAGATGATGTTTAAGGAGAAGCCTGGTGTTGGACATCTTCGGGTGTTTGTATCTACCTGCTACGTACACATCCCAGATTCTTTGAGGACAAAGTTGGATGCAAAGTCAAGGAATCTTGACTTTGTGGGCTATGATAAGCGGAAGAAAGGGTGGAAGTGTATGGATCCTGTGACAAAGAAGTTCGTGGTTTCGAGAGACATGGTCTTTGATGAGCTGACGTCATATGGAGGTGGCTCCTCTGTGGAGCTGTAGGAAAGCAGGGCAGATGGCGAGCAGGGGGAGACTGCTAAGGATCTTCTTGTGGAGCTGCCTATGTCACCAGGAGCTCCAGGTATTTCAAGCTCTATGGCGGAGGCTTCTGGTTCAGGAAGCAGGTGGAGCGTTGCTCCAAGTTTGCCTGGTAATGGAGCTGATTCCGAAGAAGCAGCTGAGGTGGTTAGCAAGGGTCAGACTCTTCGGAGATCGAAGAGTACCATCAAACTACTGGCTCAATATAGCAAAAGAAACGTGGTGAGATTGGTCTCTTGTTTCTTTGCAGGCCCTCTGGATGAGCGAGAGCCTTCTAAATTTGAAGACTCTACTGGGTGTCTAGGAGTGAGAAGATTCCATGGATGAGGAAATGGCTGCCCTCAGGAAGAATGAGACTTAGGACCTTGTGCCCAAGGTCGATGACATTACTCCAGTGACATGCAAGTGGGTCTACAAGTTGAAGAAGAAGGCAGATGGGAGCATCGAGCGGTACAAGGCTCGCCTTGTAGCTCGAGATTTTTCTTAACAGTATGGAGAAGACTATGAAGAGACTTTTAGTACTATGGCGAAGATGAATTCAGTTCGGGTGGCGATGACTTTGGCGGCTTGACAAGGCTAGAAGATGTGGCAGTTAGACGTAAAGAATGCCTTTCCTTACGGGGAGATCGATAAAGACATCTTCATGGTTCAACCGCCTGGATACGTGTCTGAAGATCATCCAGGACATGTTTGCAGGCACAGGAAGGCCCTTTACGGCTTGAAGCAGGCTCCACGGACATGCTATGAGAAGATCGTAAAATACCTCTAATTCTGTGGTTATTTTGCCCTGGACTCAGATTCGAGCCTGTTCATCAAGAAGAAGGGGGAACTTCAGGTCTTGGTGCTGCTATACGTGGATGATATGATGGTCACAAGAAACTCCGAGGAGGAGGTGGCTAGGCTCAGGGTAGAGCTAGCCATTCGGTTTGAGATGAAGGACTTGGGTGAGCTCCACCGCTTCCTTGGACTCGAGGTGGAGAGGAAAGAGAGTGTCATACTCGTTTCCCAGAAGGTCTATGTGGATCAGATTGTTCAGCGATTCGGTACGTGGGAAGGGAAGAGTAGCTCTACTCCTCTTGATGTTGGCATCAAGTTTTATAGAGATGAGGGGAGGATTCTTACAGATTCTCTAGTGCTCCGTGCTCTAGTAGGGAGACTTATCTATTTGACGATTACACGGCCAAAAATTGCATATAATGTAGGCCGAGTAAGTCGATATATGACTGAACCTAGGAATCCTCATCTGATGGCAGCAAGGAGCATTCTAAAGTACATGAAGTCCACTTCTGATATTGGTCTCTTTTATGGGAGAGACACGAGCTTCAACCTGCACGGATATACAGATGCTGATTATGGGGGAGATTCAGATGACCGGAAGTCAACATCCGGTTATGTCTTCATATGTGGATCAACGGGGATTTCTTGGTGCAGAAAGAAGCAGGATTCAGTGACCGTCTCTACTACGGAAGCAGAGTACAAGGCTTCGTCCTTAGAAGCTCGAGAAGCCATCTGTCTTAGGAGGCGAGTAGAGGACGTCCATGAAGAAGTGCGTGGGACTACTTTGCTACGCGGTGATAATGAGAGTGCCCTGAAATTGGTTAATAATCCAGTTTGTCACACACGGACCAAACACATTGAGATTGGGCACCATTTTGTTCGGGAGAAGGTGTTGGAGGGGTCTCGTATGGTTGGACATGTGCGGAGTGAGGATAACATCGCAGACATCTTCACGAAGCCGCTATCAAAGGGGCCGTTTACTCGGCTACGGGGGTTGCTAGGGCTGATTTCCACTTCCTACTTCAAGGGGGAGT
Organism: Platanthera zijinensis; assembly: GCA_039513925.1. Taxonomy (NCBI): domain Eukaryota; kingdom Viridiplantae; phylum Streptophyta; class Magnoliopsida; order Asparagales; family Orchidaceae; genus Platanthera; species Platanthera zijinensis. The sequence goes on along the minus strand of CM077086.1, from coordinate 19,683,628 downwards.
GTTGAATTTATTGAAGTGGAAGTGGGTGACATGGGCAGCCTGGGCGGTCCGTCTATGCGGCCTGGACGGTCTATCCGCGCGGCCTGTACGGATAGAGGGTGGCAGCTTGGCAGATCGGCCTTGTTACTGTTGACGATTTGTTCTCTGTGGAAGCCGGGCTGATAAGATGTTTATCTACTGCGTTGTCAGGTTGTCTGGTGGTGTGGACTTGGTTTGGTTTTGGACCAAGTTTAGGTTGGCTTCGTCGGGGAGGTCGCGCGGCTTGCATGGTCTGTTTCTCTCTGTCCACCTAGCTCGACAGTAGTGTCTTGTGTGACTTTGCTGCGAGCTTGTTTTCTGCGATCTGGAGCTTAGTCCGCAATAAGGCAGACTGAGGTGGTACTCGCTGAGTCCGCCTATTTGGTGGCCTTGACCGGGTAGGTTTGGTGACTTGTCAGAGCTTTGTTTGCCGCCTTGGAGGTTCTCCTTGGCGAACTCTTTCTTGGCCAAGTCGCAGCGGTCTGGTTTGTATCCGCAGCCATTGCGGATAAACTTGGTGCTCGCACTAGATAGGGCGGTTATCCTATCATCTAGGGCGGTGATCACACTCCTCCTCACGCATATAAATAGGACTCCCCTGTCACATCAAATGGTACTGAGTGAATAGTTGTGCGGAGAGTGCTGGAAAGTCAGGAACTTGGTTCTAACTACGGTCAGGGACAGTGCAGCCTCTATGGGTAACAACCAGCGGCTAGCAGCAGGTCGCGGGTAGCGACTAGGCGGGTTCTCATCTACAACTTCTACCCAGTTCAAATAAGCTGTCCGCCTCTGGGCAGTCTGTTAAGTTCGGTGGTAGCAGTCTGCTTGATCTGACAGCTAGACGATCTCGCGGTCAGGCGGCTTGCAGATCAGCGGCTATAAATCTTCAACACTGGAATAACGGGTAGTCCGCGCGGCTTGTAGCAGTTTTGCGACCAGGCGGCTTCAGCGGACTCCTTGGCGGTTAGCATCAGAGCCGGCGGTTTCGTCTTGAGGCCGCGCGTTTTTTTTCAGCTTGTATTTTTCTTGCTCCATTGGATGCATTGACAAACATGTCTCGCCATGTATGCCTCGCCGTGTAAAGATTTTTTGATTAGTATAAGACTCTTGCTCTTCTAGTTATTTTTTGGCTTGCTTGGGCTCTGTATGGTTGAGTGTTCATGCGCCTAGTATCCAGTTTTCCGCTATCACAAATTTTCACAAGGCGAGGCCATACAACAGAGAAGTAGTCGGCGACATACCTGTCCCAAGCATGATACAAGCGAGTTAGTCCTGACGACGCTTTAGATATAGGACATCGAAGTCATTGCCCTTCAGCATCTCGTAGAGTAGGGCTGATATCAAGTCGAGTTCGAGTAATTTTTGCTCGGCTCGAAATTGAAAATTTTGACTCAAAATCGAAATCAATTTTGATTCGTGTTGGCTCGGCTCGAAATGGCTCGATTCTGAGTCGGCTCGAAATCGAATAGATTCGGGTCCTAATTGATCACTTTTTTACTTTATTCCAAATTGACTCAAAATTAAATCAGGCAACCTATAAATTTAGCAAATGAACCATTTAAAATCTTAATTCTTTTTATTTAGGTTAAAATTTTATTGTTTTTTTAAAAATAAGAATATATTAATAAATACACAATATTTTTAATTAATTCGAGTTGATTCGAATCATATTTCGAGTGATTCAGGACTAGCTCAAAACCGACTCGAAATCAGATTCGAGTCAAATTGAATCGACTCAATTTGAGTCGAATCAATTTTAGCTGATTCCAATTCAACTCAATATTCGAGCGTCTTTCGTGTTTCGAATAATATGTTCATCCCTATCGTAAGGTACATGGGCATCACTTGTCACTTTAGGAGGTTTGTAGGCATTCTCACTCCGCTCAACGGGCGTCATTGGCAGTGACCTGAACGCGCCTCGCACAAAGCGAACTTATCGGTCTAATGATGAACCATGTTCAGCGTCTACACCAGTCTGACATAAGTGCTGGAGAAGAAGACGTCGTCGCCAGTCGCCTTCAGGTTGAGGATCTTCTGGAAGTATGTGAGGTCAAACTCCACTCCCTCCTTGCGCATATAACACGTGAAGACAACGAGGGCGCAGGGTAAGTCGCGCAGTTCAACCTCAAAGTGGGTTAGAGGAAAGGAGAGCTTGTCCTCGAATGAGTTTATTCCCTCGGTGGGCAGAGGTTTCATGTAACGTCCCATTTTGATCTAGACCATTTGTGCATGTTTTGTGTCATGGGGCGGCTGGTTGGTCAGATGGTCGATTGAACTCGACGGACGGTCGAGTGAACTCGACGGACGGTCGAGTGAACTCGACGGACGGTCGAGTGAACTCGATGGACCGAACGGTGAACATGACGGGCCATCGAATGAACTCGACGAACCATCGAGAGTCACTAGACGGACCGTCGAGTGTTACGGACCGTCGAGTGTCACTGGACGGACCGTCGAGTGTCACTGGACGGACCGTCGAGTGTCACTGGACGGACCGTCGAGTGTCACTGGACGGATTGTCGAATGAACTCGACGAACCATCGAGTGTGACTAGACCGACCGTCGAGTGTCACTGGACGGACCGTCGAGTGTCACTGTGTAAGACCCCTTTTTTTTGAAAAACTCGTTTCTTAACTCGGGGTCTTATGCCCAAAACCGTCGCTTTGCGGTGACACCTTGGCACCCGGGAAGGCCGTCACTACAACGCGCCGATTCTGCCGGCCTTTTCGATCACAATCAAGTAGCAAGTAGAACAGTAAAGAGAAATGCAGTCCACAATATAATATCACATATAAATAAAAACTCCACGAGGGGAGCGTCCACAGTATAACATCAGAGTAAAATCAGAGTACTGAAAGGAAAAGGACTTAAGCCCGGTACAACAAAACCTCACTACATGGTCACTCAAACGGAAGCTGCAAAATAAACTGCTACTAAGGAACGGAACTCACGGTCCCGGCTGTCTGAGCTCCTTAGCTAGACTGCCCTATCTCCAAGCGCACCGGCCTCCTGGGTTGCTCCTCCGGGCTGGGCTCCACGATTCCCGAAAATGATGTGGTCTGAAAACCGTTAGTCTATAAGACTAAGCCCTATCATCCTCCGCCCCTTCCCCCATGCCCTAAGGCACCGAGCGGAGAGGAAGAAAGGGAAGGACATGAAGGTGGAGAGTAGTCAAAAGCAGATGACGGTGGACCTAACTGGCAAGTTATAACAGGTGAACAATATAAGTGTTGTAATAGGTATAACAGAAAGGTAAGTAAGTAAGAAATTAAACCTTCGCTTATGTGAGTACACATAAGCCAAGAGATCTTTTGCAAGGCTCCCATCGTATAAATGTCCCATTCCACTTATACGTTGGGGTGTCTGTTATCACAAGCATTATTTAAATATTTAAAATGACCTTAATCTATAAAACTTGCCCACACAAGCTTATAGACCAAGGGGTCGTTTTGCAGGTCCTAATGTATAAGCGTCCCATTCCACTTATACATTAGGTGTCAAGGTTCTTATGAATGATTATGTATATAACTATATGGTGGGTTAATGATGTTTATGCAGTGCAACTCACACACCCAACTTTGTGTACACAAACCTTAGTTCCCCCTTTCAGAGCCGTTACCTCCCAGGATACCTCCGTAGTTGCAGACGGAAGCGGTGGGTTGGGCCTCTCCCACCTCAAAACCAGTATTTGCATTACCGGTCTGACCTATCGTACGCCCTCAACGCCTGGTGTATAAGGCGGACTCCTGCGTACTCTTACCGACTGGACCGCCGGACTTAAGTTTGGCGAGGTGCTAGCCACCTTGCCGAGTCAACGTTATTGGTGTCGGTGCAACGAACTCCCCAATATCGAAGACCCACCACCTTAAAGTTTCCTATTTATGCACATGCAACCTTAAATATAAGAAGTCAAGAGTAAAGCTCCCGGACCAAACCGTCCGTCTCAACCACAAACCGAGACTAAGCTCCCCGGACTAAACCGTCCGGCTCAATTCCAAACCTCATCCCTTTGAGCACCGCGGGATGACTCCCCTTTGAACACCTCGGGATGACTTAACCTTTTCCAAATGTCCATCTAACTAGTGTGTGAAGTGTAGAGCTATTTCATCTAATTATTCTTTTGATTTATTTAAGATTTACGTTAGCCTAGGACTGCCTCCGGATTATGCCCCGTGAAGGGTTCTCAATAGGCACTAGGAACCAAGACGACGACATTACGGCCCGAAGTTCCCTTTCGCAAGGCACTTATTGTTATTGGTTGTTTTTCCCTTACCCTATCCCTTTATAAATTGCATCAAACTAAACCTAGGGTGAATTTGACTCTTCACTCTTACGGGGACGACGATCTTTCGTCGGATCCGTGCTCCTTCTGCCACAACCACTCACTTCTCGTCACTCCTTAGAACCTTCCAGACAACCTATCTAATCCATCCAAATCAGCACATTGAGAAACTCCAACATTGCCCTAAGTCGTCTCCAAATGCGATCTTTTACGAAAACGCCAAATGCAGACCAGCCTACACTATATGATGACCTTGATAGGATGTCCTTTATGTCTTCATCCGAATGACCTAAGTTATTTACTGGGGTCCTATCATGTCACAAATGAATCAATTCCAGGTTATAACCATTTTCTCAATTAATCTAATAATTAATTAATTTTCCTACAAATCCAAGGTCTACCAATTTGAACATGAAGTAGACTTTTTAGCTATGTAAAAAAATCATAATAAATTCAGAATAAATTCTGTTATATCTAAAAAGGATAAATCCAAGGTTTGACATTTTTCTCTAAGGTCTAAGAGGCCTAATCATGTTTTATCAATAATTCGTTCCTTTCATGACTAATGAATAAACTACATCAAATCTTCATTCAAATAATTTGAATTAATTACAGGGTACTAATAACCCCATGAAAACAGCACTAGATAAGTTTCATAATTTTCCTACTAGAAATTAATTTATAATAAATCATTTACTAAATTCTTAATCTAACATGCTTGTGAATCAAGTACCATAATCATAACTCCAAAAATCTTGAATAAATTTCCACTAGTAAATATTGGTTTAAGGACCCCTTTTTACCAAATTTCATAATTTTCCAGAAAATATTTAAGCCATAATATATTTTAAAACCATAAAGCCCTTTTATAACACTTGTGAAAGAACTACTAGATTTATTCAACATAAAATTAAACTAAAAATTCAGGAGCATTCCTACTGGCCAACAACATCTAATTCCAGAGTTTCATGGGGTCTTATTTGACTTAAAAATCTTTAGTAATTAAAATATCAAATAGGGCTGTACCCACATCCATAAGTGAAGTACTAGAAACAATTATCCAAAAATTCTAGTAAAATCATCCAAGGGTCCGAACTACCCTAGAAACACTGTACCCAAATTTCATAGCTTTTAAATGAATTTAAGTTACTATTTTGACCTAAAATCCCTTCTACCCTAAAACTAGGGTTTAGATTTTGAGGTACCTACCTACCTTTAAATTCTCCAATATTTCAACCAGAGGGTTAAATACCCATTAACAACCTCTCCACCAAATCTCATGGTCATACAATGGCATTTGCCCCTATGTCCTTCACAAGTCCCCAAAATCCTCATTTAGGGTTTGAACCAGGGCCCTAGGGTAAACTCACCCTAATCCATCCCATTTTCCCCAAGGGGGTTCTTAAGATCAATTTAAACCAGTGGTCAAAATCTCAACTTCTATTGAGGTGAGTGACCACTCAATTGCCAAAAGTTCCCCTTTTCCCAATTTACCCTTCCCTAGGTCCAACTAGGGTTTTGTGAATTCCTATTCAAAACTCAACCAAATGAGTTGAAATTTGAACCAGACCTAGATACCTATACCAGGGACACCTCACCAAAATTTGGGAGGGTATGGAGGTCATTTGACCCTTTAATTATCTTACCCTAGCTTTTCTAGGGTTAGGGAAAAACCCTAAGTTACACTATCCCAAATGGTCTCCAATTTTTACAGGAGCTATATCTAGGTAATAATAAGCCCCTGTACAAAATTCAGGGAATTTGTACCAAGGGTTAAGTGTGGGGAATTATTTTAAAATCTGCCCTACATATAGGTCCTACCCTAGAATAATGGCCCTATAAGTCAGTAGACTTGTCATAAAATTTTCCATTACATATCAAACTGTAGATAATAAAAATGCCTACAACATTTATGTTAGCCATTTTTGATGAACATGCCCCTAAAGGACCTAAATAATTTTTAGAAGGAATCTGCCCTAGTTGTAGGACATACCCTCACTAAAAAGGCTCTATAGGGCAGTCCCCTCATCCACATTTTCACCACTGCATATCAAATTGTAGGTCTTCAAAAGACCTACAACTTTTATGTTGTAACCTTTTTCAGGTGCTGCCCATAAGGGGCCTAAATTTAATTTACAGTGAAACTGTTTTATTAAATACAGAAAATCCGAAAAATATGAGTTTATAAGTATTTATTTTGATCCTGCACTAATCTTAAAGCGATCGTACGGCAGCTGTACTTCATCTTCTCCAAATGGCCTGAACCAGAACCCGTGAAAATGATTTTCACGGGCCTTTTTCCGGCCACCATGGATGGCGCCACCACCGGGAATCAACTCCTACATGTTCCCGGTGGTGGGAGCTAGCCTTGCCGACGGCTAGGGCGGCCGGAGGTGGCGGCGCCGCCCTACCAAAGAGCTTCAAAAACTCCATAAAAATGGAAATTTCTGAAATTTTAAGCTTTCGCTCCGGTTCATTCGAGCATGAACTCAACTCCTAAACAATCCTAGGATCTAAACATGAGAGAAAAGGTGAGGGAGGACCTGAGTTCGGGCTTGGATGCGAATAGACCGGCGGGAATGCATGGTGGCGGCGGCGTTTCCTCTCCTTGGTGGCTCCGGCAAGGGTTCTATCCTCCTCTGATTTCGAAATGGGTCGCCCCTCTCTCCTAAGTGAGTATATAAAGGGGAGAGGGGGAGAGGGGCGGTTTTCTTCAAGAGCCAAGGCACCTCTTCATGTGGGGGGTGGTTAGAGGAGAGAGAAGGTGGAAGCACCTCTTGATGGCCGGGAAAAGGGTGTGGGGGGAAGAGGTGTCAACCTCTAGGTGGCTGTTGGCCCTTCTTTGGCCGAGCTCCATGCCTCCTCACTCTCTAAATCCAACCCTTCACTTCCACCACCTTTTCTCTCTCCTAAATTTAGCCTCTTCCTTACTTCTTTCTCTGTCCTAGTCACCCTCACGAATTCTCTTCCCCTAGAAGCCTAAAGGCAGCCCATAAAATGAATATTAAATCCTTAAATGCCATATGAGAAGGGGGCTCACCATTCTACCATGAAAATACCCCCTTTATCCTCACTTTCTCTCTCCTATTCAACTTGTTGGCTAGCCTAGGGTTTAGGGTTGACTTGGTCAATTTGACCTTCGGAGTCAACATCAATATACCCCAAGGGACCCATTGACCTCCCCTAAGGCCTAGGTATGGTTAGGTAGGATAGACTTGGCATAATGAGGGTGAGTTGACCCAGGGCAGGGTTAATTTGGCCTAACTAGGGCTTAAGTTGACTTGGGTCAACTTAGCCACTAGGTTTGCACCCAATGGGTCCTTGGCGACCCATTGATCTCATATTAGGTCTAGGAATGCCTTGGAGTCAGATTGAACCCACTAGGCCACCAAAAATCAGGGTTTTAAGATTTTACTATTTGCAGCCCAAGTGAGTCTCAACTAACTAGTTGGGTTACTTGACCTCCTAGGTTCAACCTAGGACTTGTTATGACCTAGGCATGTTCAAGTCACTCCTTAGGGGGGTCTAATTTGAAAATGGGATGTTACACACTGGACGGACCGTCGAGTGTCACTGGACGGACCGTCGAGTGTCACTGGACGGACCGTCGAGTGTCACTGGACGGACCGTCGAGTGTCACTGGGCGGACCGTCGAGTGTCACTGGGCGGACCGTCGAGTGTCACTGGACGGACCGTCGAGTGTCACTGGACGGACCGTCGAGTGTCACTGGACGGACCGTCGAGTGTCACTGGACGGACCGCCGAGTGTCACTGGACGGACCGCCGAGTGTCACTGGACGGACCGCCGAGTGTCACTGGACGGACTGCCGAGTGTCACTGGACGGACCACCGAGTGTCACTGGACGGACCGCCGAGTGTCACTGGACGGACCGCCGAGTGTCACTAGACGGACCGCCGAGTGTCACTAGACGGACCGCCGAGTGTCACTGGACGGACCGCCGAGTGTCACTGGACGGACCCCCGAGTGTCACTGGACGGACCGCCGAGTGTCACTGGACGGACTGCCGAGTGTCACTGGACGGACCGCCGAGTGTCACTGGACGGACCGCCGAGTGTCACTGGACGGACCCTCGAGTGTCACTCAACGAGCCCTCAAGTGAACTCGACGAATCGTCGAGTGAACTCGACGAATCGTCGAGTGAACTCGACGAACCGACGAGTGAACTCGACGAACCGACGAGTGAAATCCAGTGAGTGCTGCAGTATGTTCTGCTCCTGTTCCTTTCTTTTATCTTCTTCTGATGAGTCACATGACATGACTTTTCCCATGCTTATTTAAGTATCTTTGACTAATCTTTGCTCTTCTCAAGGTTGGGAGGTGGTTTTGATCCAATAGGGAAGTGACATGTGGCACATGTCATTCAAAGGTATGGGAAGGACTTTTCCCACCACCAGACTTCTCCATCAGACTTTCTACAGTTCTTTCTCACCACTCAAGAGCTGAGACCAGAAACCTTCTTAGAAGAACAAGCTTCAAAGAGGGTTTGGAACTTAGAAGATCGCCGCCATGCTGCCGAGAAGAAGAATATAATCCATGGCCGGAAATCAGGTGAGCTTCCTATCCTCTCCCTTGGTGCAAGATCTTTAGATCGGGAATTAGGAGAGACGTCGGGCTCAAGAGAGCTTGATTTTAGTGAGTAATGAAGTTTTATAGAAAGAGACCACGCTAGAACTTCTGTTCTAGGGCGTCGATCACCACAAAAATATCTTCAATCATTCCCTCTCTTCAGTATGAAGATAACGAACTTGATTTCGTGAAGAATAGTGGTCCAATGAGAGAGAAAAGTAGGAGAGAAGTTGAACGCATCATGTACATTGGCTGGAGGAAGAAAATGAACAGATCCGGTTAATTTGTCTTTAAGATTCGTACAAAAATTTATTATATCACTAGATAGAAATCTTTTTTGTATGCGTGACGGACTTCAAACCTATTTTTAGGCATGATTCAGTCAGATTCAGGTCGTTGGCTCAACATGAAAGTTATATCCCCCGAACATACCTTTCCAACAAGTGGTTATACATTTTCCGAGGAACTTTGTAGCCCCCTAAAAGTGAAATCGAGTTTGCTGTCCTTTGAGCAAATATTGTTTAAGTAGCAGACAGGTTATGTCCAGTTTTGCATAGCCTGCTTCAGACTTGTTTTTAGGCATGTTGCACTCAGAATTGTATCTAGGGCTCAACAAGAAAGTTGTATTCCTTAGAAATACCTTTCTAGAATGAGGTTAAACTTAATTTTTGGTATTCTGTAGCTCTGGGAAATCCAATTTCCGTAAGCTATGTTGTAACGTACATATTTGATGTTACTCGGATTTCTCTTAAAATAATCATCTGATACTTATGAAAATTGGTAGTCATATACTTCATGATATTGTTATCATTCATGTTGAGTTTCATAATTTTTGGAAAATTATTTACTGAGATATTGACATATAGTATTATAAATATTTATGTCGTAAATGATTACCATGATGTCCGAGGGGGCTGCAATTTTGAGGGAATGTCTAAAATGATAGACTTGATCTATGGTATGAATCTCAATGAATACGGATATTATATGATCTTTCAAATAAATATTTATTGGTTGATTGTCTCACATTCCGAAGCTTGGGTTATTAGAATTATAATTATGCCCTAATAATTTTATGAGATAAAAGATGACGGAAATGACATGGATTGCGGGGCATATGTAAGGTGATGATCTCACCATGTTGTTAAGACACAAGTTGTCCTGTAGGATCCTTAGAAATAGTATTTCCATGTTTTGCTCGCATTGATGCGAGGTGTTATGGTAACACAACACTCGATGTGTGATACCGTGTTGGTAACTGTTGGATATGTTGCATCCTTGAATGTATTGTGTAAGGACGCAATCAAAAGTCCTTGGGTGCTCGATAGTATGTTTGATGTATTGTGTAAGGACACGGTTGGATGTCCTTGGTTGCTCGATAACATGTTTGGTGTATTGTGTAAAGATTGACTTTGTTGCCCTTGGGTGTTTTCCCATGTTTAGTACATGGGAATTACACGGTGTGTATGTTGATACACGGTGTATTGCGATCCTAATGAGATGATTACTTATGGCGAGTCTACGGGCTTGCCGGTCGTCACACCGACGGAAGTTGACAGATAGACTCAGGACAGTTGGACTGGGCTCTTTGGTGCATACTACCCAAAGACCCCTTCCGTGCCTTTTTTGGCCAGTTGGGTTGGGCTCTTGGTGTTTACGTCCTAAGACCCCTTCTGTGTCGTAGTACGAATGGTCTTCGGTATTTGGTTTGTTAGCATTTAGGCGTACAGAGGCCTAATCCTGGTAGTGTGTATGCCCGCCTATTAATGGAGAAGCCTGCTCCACTATCACCGTTTGGCCATGATGAGTGATGCCTGAGAGGTTTGCTACCCTCGAAAATTAGGAACTAAATGTTTATGTCGACATAGCAAATTAGAGAGTGTGTAAGCATGTGTGAATCATCATAACACATTCATTGCATTGCATTGCACCGCATAAGATCTTCATCATATAAATTTATATAAGCATTTTTATATTATGAGTTACTTTCTTTTATACCCGATCCTTAACTTATAAATTTTTATGAAAACTTTTATAAGTTAAGTTCAATTATGTACTTATGATTTTATACTGCTAGTATTTTATGCTCACACTCGCATGTTGCTATTACTCATTCTTACCATGCTTACATTACTATTGATGTCATTATTAACTGCTAGCTCAGTGTTTACTACCTACTATACTTGTAATTACTGATTATATTGTGCCCCCTCTTTCTTTCCTTTTGCCTGGTTCCTAATAGTCGTTAGGGAAAGAGGATGTGAAGCTACTTAGTCTTCATGACTAATGGTTGCTACACACACTTTTTAGGACCCCGCAGACGGAGCAACAACAGTACCCCGTATAGGAGGGTAGCCAGGCTAGGGAGACAGAGCCTGACACTACGATTCCTTTGCTTCCCACAGTGACAGATGTTAACAAGCATTTTTGTTGTAGTCCTTTGGACCATTTTGTACTTTGATATATGCAGGAGCTTTTGTGTAGCTTCATGACTTTTGTTATTTTGGGACTTTTACTTATTGTGGATCATGACTTCTGTGTTTTTATTTTATTGATGGGTTGACAATGTGATATTGGAAATTCATCGACAGAATAAGCATCTTATAATACAGGTTGGCTCGTGTGTTGACGCTACTGCAAGGGAACTGTTTTGGGCATAATACTACCCACAACTGTATTTTGTGTTCCGGGAGGGGAGGGGGTGTTACAACGCCTAACCGAGAAGCCCTCAGGGAGGCACCGTTCCTTGAAGCTCTCGAGCTCCGTCGAGGTCATCTTGAGCTGAGGGAAGTAAAGATCAACAAAGTTGGCGACGCAGTGCACACGACTTTCCTCGCCTTTCACATGAACCATGTCTAGTGGCGAGGCGAGTAGGGTCTTTGAGAAGGTAGTGAAGTTGGGGGGGGGGGAGAGATAATCGTGTCGTAGGACCTGACCCCCCTGCCTAATTATAGATTTTCACGGCCAAACATGCTAGTCCCCCCGGGATCGTGGCCTCCTCGTGTCCCTCGAAAGTCGCAAACTCACCCTTCTTGAACTCGCGTCGCGCCAAATACAGATAAGATGAACATGCATAAAAAAAGAAGAGAATGATAAAAGATCACGCCAACAGAATGATTTTATATTATACTCATCGTATACAAAAAACAACTTTACCCGACAATCATGCATGAGCACAAAAACATAGGCACTTTAAAAACAATAATTAAACAATGGTCTCTTCTTGCGGATGCTGGATGCTGAAGAGAGGTTATATGGGTTGGATACTTTCCAAAATGCCTTCGAAGATCACTTGTACAAATTCGGCAAGGTCACAAGCACAGTTGGCGAGGCAAACAGGTTGGAGGAGCATATGTGTAATGGGACAGATCATCTTCAGCGAGCCCAGGAGCATTTCCACGAAGCCTGTGGTATTACCTGGACGATGCATCTTCCCGCTCGTCCGCGCATGAGGGACCGAGGCATGCCAATTAATCCCTAGGGGCCATATCGGTCTGGCCATTTTTGCACGCGCATAGAGATGCACTGCCTTTTAGCTGTACGTTGTAATTATCTAGTGATTCCACGCGGCCTCGGAGCTCACCGACCCCCTGCTTAACTTCCTGATGGTCGGCAGTGGCGAGGGCCAAGTCTTGTGTCGTGAGCACCCTAATCAAGCAATCACTGAAGTCTCCGTTGTCCACACGCGGGTCTGTTGGAACCGGTGTTTCACATTCCCTGTGTTTGAGAATATCAACTCCCAGCTTGTATTTGATCACGTCTTGTGTTGATAGAGTGTGCAGGTTGATAGGTGCAAGTGAAGAAGAAGACTCCTATGAACAGTAATGCCGAGCGGTAGAAGTTACCTCCGGGCGGTAGCCGTGATTAGATTGGACAGAGTCCTCGGGAATATACTGTGCCACGCTAGTACTACCACCCGCGCTAACGAAAGGATTATTTTGGCTAGCCTCTCGGGAAACTACTGCCAAGCTGTAATTTACCGCGCCGTGCTAGCCTCTCGACGAATGCCGAGACGGGTTTCTTGAGAAATCGAACCTACCGCCAGGCGATAGCTGTTACCGCGCCATGCTAGCCTCTTGACGAGTATCGACATGACTGTTCAGAATCGTCATGTCCTTTATTACTGCGCGATGGTAGTTGTAACCGCACGACGCTAGCAACGATAAAACGACAAATATTCGTTTTGAATATTATTCCCGATTTGGACGACAGCTGGCACAACAAGCGTGCGAACCTACCGCCAGACGCTAGTATTACCGCCAGTTGTAGCCTATTTTCACGAAGACGTATAAAAGGCCGACTTTGTTTCTATGCCCAAAAAAGGGGAAGAGAATCCAGACAAAGTTCCTACACTCTAGGGTTCGGCCGCAGTCCTTGCATCCGTTCCAATCATCTTCGTCTAAGAAGAAGAGAATCATCTCCCTCACATTTGTGGTCCAAAGACTCTGGCGATCCAAGATCTACATCGATTACGAAGAACCGACCGGTTGCTAGCAAACAAAGATTTCAAGCACCGGTCGCGGATCGCTCAACTGAGAAGTCGTCAAGAGGGAGAACTTCATCTTTGAAATATTTACATCTTTTATTCTTGTAATCTTTCCTTTTTATAAATCTTGTGGTGAGGAAAATCGACCCGTAAGGGTCGTCCGGGAAATCGTCCCGGGGATGGAGACGTCTAGATCGGAGGATCTAGAGGGGCTCTAAGACCCTTCCTTATGAGGAGGTGAAAAGCCAGCTCGAAGACTTTTCCTGGAGGGAAAATGAGAGAGCCAACCGGTCCGTGGAGCGGATTGGTATAGAAATCAAAAGATTGTTTCTACTCACCGCCTTAGATATCCAGCATCACAGAGATCACCTTTTTGTACTCATCTATAACTATTGTTGTTTTGAATTCATACAATGAAATCTGTTATTTCTGTGTTAATTACTTCTGGGTGTGTACTGTGATTGTTTAGCGAGTATGTGTGTTTGTGGGGTTGTATCACAGATCTGCACAGGAAAATGAGCTCTGTGACTTACCGCCGCGCATTAGCTACCTAACGCCCCGCGGTAGCTTCCAGAACTCGATTTTCTGAGGCAAAATAAATTAAATTCTATTTAACGTTAAAACCTTATTCATCCCCCTCTAAGGTTGGCCACTAGATCCAACAAGTGGTATCAGAGGCAGGTTATTCCAAAATAGCTTCACCACCGGGAATAATGACCAAACCTGATCTCAAATCGACTAGGGGGAATGAAAAATGTGTATACTGAAAAATCACTAGCACCACCACTATTTGTGGGCACTATGAAAGATGGAAAGTGTTAATGAGTAAGTTTCTCACAAGTTTAGACATTGAGGTCTGGAACATGACTTGTATTAAACTACCAGGTAATTTTACCAAGCACGAGAGCTAGATAAACATTGTGGCCATGAATTGCTTATTCTGTTCTCTTGGTCAAGAAATCTTCAAACTAATCTGTCTTTCCCACTGCCTATGATATCTGGAAGTTTCTTGAATCTACTTTTCGTCCCCTCTCTGCAGGTGACAAGACCGAGCCATTCTTCATATATCCGAGTGAAGAACCGAATGGAGACTTGGTCTTGAAGAGAGACGCGACAAGCACATCACATGAAAGGGAAGTTGAAATCTCAAATATGGATGAGGAAACTCACGAAGAAGTCAGAGAATCCAGCCACGTCCCATCCAAGAATAGTGTAAGAAATTTTTACTCCCCTCATGTATGCAAGTCATTTTCTACTGTGAATATGCTAGATGTTGCTAGACGTAGAATAAAGAAACTGAGAAGTATGAACTCGAAACTGCGTCTAGATAATAACTGCTTAAAGACACGTATACGCATAGAATCTACTGTTTCTGCTCTTGTCTCTCCTGCATGCCCGTCGGATAACGCTCCTGCACCGATCATGGAATGTGACCAACTCAATATAGAACTCAAGGATGGTGGACAGGAATCTCTCTCCGCAGAAGAACACAATGAAAAATTAGCTCTAGACAAATTATCTGCAAAAACAGAGTGCGCGAGATGAATTGAGTATCAGAATGAAAACAAGGAGATGAATGAGACCTTTGACGAACTTAGGAACGAGTATGAAACCCGTATTGAATCCATTGTCCACATTCTAAAAAATAGATCATTAACATACGATAGAGCTAGATAGAGCCTCAAAAATAAGAATAATGAGTTAATTGCAAAAGTCAATATGCTTAAGGGAATTGAGTTTAGAGGCTCTCAATGCACAACTCACCAGGTTCAAGCAAGACCCGAGAGTAGGTTGAAAGTGAACGATCATATAGTCAACCACTTGGAGTCGAGAATGACAAGTGCATGTAAATGAGTTCCAAAACATAAGAACCTCCATCGGCCACAGACACCAGTCACTCCAGAGCGTAGATTAAACGAACATAAGTTTCCGTCTAAGAATCGCTATGCTACGAATCCTTACGTTATGTAACGTGAACATATCTCAGAGAACAATACGAACCAATCTAGACCTCTAACTCAATATCGTTCAACTAAAGGCTATCACACAAGGGGTCATAGGAATCTAAATGAGATCGTGCATCATAAACAGGAGTGTAAAAAAAATTTGAGTGGAGGCTCGTAGTTAAGAACGATAGACCTATGCTATCTGGTAGGGTACCTTCACAAGTAAAACTCCCAAGTACATCTCGCAGTGTTTGGGTAGCCAAGAGGTCCGCTCCACTGGGTTGCACTTGGATACCTAAACCACATATCCCATAACATCCACTATATGCGTGAAGTAAGCCCTAAACGAATTACAATACGTATTACTTCACGATATGTACATATTACATCCCATATCCCATATTATTTTGTTTTGTTTTTTCTTCTCCTCTTTAAGTAAATATTCTGTAGTATGGGTTGCATTTTTTTGGGGTCTATGATTATATCATGAGCTAGCACGTCTAGACAATGTTATCAATTTAACTAGAGCAACAATTAAAAAAAACACTACGAGTACGGGGGATAACACATAACATATCATGTGATAAACTACTACTAACAGATCTCAATGTTCACCTACTTTATTATTATAAAGCCAAATAAAACTGATAAAAAAACCCACTAGTCATCAGAAGATGGGGGGGGGGGAGATGTTAAACTTGTTCATAATTTTCTTCATTCCCTTTATCTCTCTCGTGTTCGTCCTGATCGCCTTGCCCTGCGCCTCCACCATACCGCATGCGTCCCGACTAGCCTCCCGAAGGGATCCGACACGGGGAATTGGTTGATGCGTTGCTGAAGACTGCACACGCGAAGTGATGGGAATTTCTCCTACCTTGTAGACTAACAAACAACTATCAATAGGATAGGCCTGCCAGTCTATGGTAGGATATTTCTCCATCAACACGCTCTGAATCACACCACCCAATGGGAGGGTGTTGATTCGCTGACGATCAGGGGACTTGAGGCGAAAAATTTACCTCATCATTGAGAGAATGAGATCAGAGAAGCTGAACGATTTCTCCCTCAGGATGCAGAACGTCACCATCGAGAGTTGTGTCGTGATCTTCTTTGTGTCCACAGCCTTATACATGAGTGAGTGACGGAGTATGTCTTGGATTATGCGTGCGTCAGAGGTGAGCGTGTCCACTATTGTAATGAGGTCACGACGGTTCTCCACGCCATGAAGGACCTCATTAACGTCTGTCCAGTCTCGGCTCATCCGAAACGACTCTACGACGTCCAGGTGAGGTGAGTTAGGAAACCAGACATATTTCCTCTCAAGGTCGGCATGGAGGATGGTCACTATATTTGTCCCAATGCAGGAATGCACAACTCCTCCCTGTGCGTCTGCGCAAGATCCCGGAGGTTGTTATAAAACTCTCGTGTGAGGGTTGAGGAGAAAGGGACCCCATATGAAATCATGACAAGCAAACCCGATCTTTCCAAAGCCTCATAGATGTGTGCAAATCTGTCGTCAATGTCAATGTTCATCACAACTCTCACCGTTATGTCATCTATTGTGGGGTAGGTGGAGACCGGTACTCAGGACCTCATTGAAAAGCTGCGGCGAGCAGACTGGGTGCTCGATGAAGCCATCTCCTGAAAGTAAACAAAAAAAACCACCTCAGTAGTAAATACATAAAAATGGGAAAACCAACATTTTTTGGATTCGAGACAGGCTACTGGAACCTACCGCGGAGCGATAATATGTTATTGTCGGGCGGTAGCATGACGGACTGCATCGTCTCCTTCCGCCGGAATGTCTCCAAAAATTTCTTTTTGGACAATTTCTTCTAAAAAATTACTAGAAAATGAAAATTCATGCCTATAACTAGTAGATCTAAGAAAAGAACGAAGATCCATGAAAAAGAAACAAAACAAACATGGATTTCTCACGGATATCTACACGGTTGAAACTTCAGCACCGAATCTTAGAAAAAACTTGATTTTTGCACACCGAATAAAGAAAAACACATGATCCGAGTTTACACAAGCTGGATCTATGAGAAACGGAAATGATCCATAACAAAAACTGAAAAATCAACCGAAAAACATCTCAAAATCATCTTAGATCGTGCCCAAAAATCGTGACATCATCAATCTCCACTCCACTAACACTATAAAATGAAAAACAAGAGAGAGAGAGAGCGTGGAGGAGAGTACCTTACGGTGAAGAGGACGAGATACAGGAACAACAAAGGGGGGATGTCGACATAAATCAGAAAGCAAGGAAAAATGTCCAGGCGTACGGGATTAGATCTGACCTGTAACTTTTATATCCCGATGCTACCGCAGCGCGATAATCTTAACGCCGGCGGTAGCTTGTTAGCCATAGTGTCTTCGCTCCTTTGGTAATACCATCGATAACACACGTTTCATTGTGATTGTGTCTCACAATAGCGGGGTTGTAGGCGTGTCGTCACTAGGATCGCTAACCTGTAAGTCACGTCGTGTTCTTAACCGGGGAAGGGTTCCAGTGGGTCCTTGCGTGACGCTGGGTGAAACGAGTGGTAGGTTGAGCAAGTTTTAGTGAAGGCATACGAGATTAACACCCCACCCTACGGCTCTTATGCAGCTCCTCATGCCCATCCGTCACTCAGTATGAAGCTAGAGTGTGGACGCAATGCTTATGTGAAATGTGTATTGAGTATTCTCATGGGCGTTCTTTCACAGCACGAGCAATATTTCATACCTCGTAATACTCAGTTACATGCATAATGGTCTATCGTGCTATCTTTAGGACTTCTTTGTGCTGTTCCATTTCTTATTATGTTGCTAATTGTTGTTCGTGTTTTCTTATTATGTTTCTAATTTTTGTTCCGTGTTTAGTGGTCTGGATCTCTCATCCTTGTCATCGCTATTTGTGTTTAATTATTCTTTTATTTGTAGTTTTTTTGTTTCACTTTCTTCGTGTCTTTGCTTATGAGTATTTTTTTTAGTTTCATTATCATTTTTTAACAACAAAAAAACATATATATATATATATATATATATATATATATATATATATATATATATATATATATGAAAAAAACTGTTATTGATTTATCATGCATGGGGCTCACATGATTGTGACTTAGACCATCATGCATACATACAATGTTTGAGTTTAGTCTCGTAATCTCTTTGAGCATTGTCCTCGAGTCATAGTGGGATGAATCTATAGGTGCTTAGCTATTGAGTGCGACAAGACGGGGTCGTGTCTGTTAGCTATGCCACTAGGTATGTGTGAGGACTTAGATTGGGGAATGACTTCACATGATACACACATCCCTAGCCGGTGCACTCAAGACGAAAAAATGCTATGCATACGTGCTATAACTCGTGACACTATATTCAAATACGCTAGAAATACATTGAATAATCAATGTCACGATTAACTTGTGTTTATACTAGGTGTGAACTTTAGGCCAAAACTCTAGTACAAAAGTCGTATGTATACAAGTTAAAGTGTATCTATCTAGGTGAATAGATTTCGATTGACTCGGGGCTCCGTGAATTAAAAAAAAACGATCAAAGTGATAGATCTACAATAACAAAATAACACTGCACGCTATCACATCTCTTGTCACGGTCCCCCCAAGCACTACTCATTCCTCTTGATAAGTCTTCATGAGCATTGTGAGGATGAGCACCTTGGTTAAAGAGTCACTTCAATCTTGTGCATCGACTCTATCTTTAGCTTAGTGACCCTATTTTTTGCCTATGTATGACATCGAATGACATGTGAGGTGATTATTCACCATATTTCTCTTATGTTAGGTTCCTAGACGATCTAGATAACCATGGACAATATGCTATCTTTCCCTTAGTGTTATCCTGCTTTCGATGCTACACGAACATATGTCATTGCCCTGTCTAAGACTTCCACACATAAGAATTGGACTGCAACTACACCATCTCTTTTTAGCACAATACGTACTACCACACGATTTACACTCATGACGTTTTACAATATTCTTCAACGTGATTTACTTCTAACTCTCCTAGCATTATAGTCGTACTTGTTATGTGCTTAGTTTGGTTTGTGGTGTCCAATTCACATTAACTCTGAAAATATGAACTTCTCTGCCTGTTTACTTTGCTCCAATGTGTGACCCATGTGCTTACAATTCTATGATATGTAGTTTTTTGGGTCACCTCTATGCTTGTCATGTTTATCTTTACTTCTTGTGTGCACTATCTGATATTTGTCTAACGCTCATCACATCTACTATTTTTTCATCCCGCATGTCTGATTGACCTTGCCTGTCCCTATTTGATATTATCAAAGGGGGAGAATAGAATGTTCATGAGTATCATGAGTATAATTGAAATAGAATAGATTGTTCGTGAGGATAAGTCACGGGTTAGGAGAGGTCACATATAGGGGGAGCATGTTAACAATGTGTGTACATAGATAGGGGGAGCAAGTCGAACATGTAGATAGGGGGAGCGTGCGTGTAGGGGAGCCATAAAGAACTTGTCACCTGATGTTTGCTTAATACTCTCATTCCTTATATGCATTTTATCTCATTGTTAGTTTTTTTCTCATGAACGAGATTTGATATCATCAAAAGGGGGAGTTTGTTGGAACCGTTGTTTCACATTCCCTATGTTTGAGAATATTAACTCCCATGTTGTATTTGATCACATCTTGTGTTGATAGAGTGTGCAGGTTGACAGGTGCAAGTGAAGAAGAAGACTCCTATGAACACTAACGCCGAGCGGTAGAAGTTATCGTCGGGCGGTAGCCGTGATTAAAGTGGACAGAGTCCTCGGGAAACTACCATGCCGCGCTAGTCCTACTGCCCATGGTAACGATAGGATTATTTTGGCGAGCCTCTCGGGAAACTACCACCAAGATATAATGTTTACTGTGCCGCGCTTGGCTCTCGACGAATGCCGAGACGGGTTTCTCGAGAAATCGAACCTACTGCTGGGCAATAGCTGTTACCGGGCCGCGCTAGCCTCTCGACGAGTATCGACACGACTGCTCATAATCGTCATGTCCTTTATTACGACAATATGGTAGATGTAACCGCGCGACGCTAGCAATAATAAAACGACAAATATTCGTTTTGAATATTGTTATAGATTTGGACAATAGTTGGCACAACAAGCGCGCAAACCTACCTCCAGGCGCTAGTCTTACCGCCGACAGTAGCCTATTTTCACGAAGACGTATAAAAGGCCGCCTTGGTTTCTGTGCCCAAAAAAGGGGAAGAGAATCCAAACGAAGTTCCTGCACTCTAGGGTTCGACCGCAGTCCTTGCATCCATTCCAATCATCTTCGTCTAAGAAGAAGAGAATCGTCTCCCTCACGTTCGTGATCGAAAGACTCCGGAGATCCAAGATATACATCAACTACGAAGAACCGACCGGTTGCTAGTAAACAGAGATCTCAAGCACCAGTCGCGGATTGCTAAACGGAGAAGTCGTCAAGAGGGAGAACTTCATCTTTGAAATATTTACATCTTTTATTCTTGTAATATTTCCTTTTTCTAAATCTTGTGGTGAGGAAAATCGACCGATAAGGGTCATCGAAATCCGGGTAGGATTCTACAGGAAATCATCCTGGGGATATGGACGTCTAGATCGGAGGATCTAGCGGGACTCTAAGACCCTTTCATGTGAAGAGGTGAAGAGCCGGCTCGAAGATTTTTCCTGGAGGGAAAAAGGAGAGAGCCAACCGGTCCGTTGAGCGGATCAGTATAGAAATCAAAAGATCATTTCTACTCATCGCCTTAGATCTCCAGCGTCACGAAGATCACCTTTTTGTACTCATCTAGAACTATTGTTGTTCTGAATTCATGCATTGAAATCTGTTATTTCCGTGTTAATTACTTCTGGGTGTGTGCTGTGATTGTTTAGCGAGTATGTGTGTTTGTGGGGTTGGATTTTGGATCTGCACAGGAAAACGAGCTATGTGACTTACCGCCGCGCGTTAGTTATCTAACGCCCCGCGGTAGTTTCCAGAACTCGATTTTCTGAGGCGAAATAGTTTAAATTCTATTTAACGTTAAAATCTTATTCACCCCCTCTAAGGTTGGCCACTAGATCCAACAGGGTCAACCATCAGTTTTCGATGCGGGCTAGATAGCCGGGGTGGAGTCGTCTCAAGAGGAATGCCCGACGATGAAATCCCTTGAGAAGAGGACGATTCGGTACCTACAAAGAAAGGTGAGGAAGAATCCCCCAGTTCAAACAAAAAAAAGTGTTAGGAGTTACTATGAGGCAAGGCGACATTGCCTTTGTCGAGGCGGGGCGGCTTCAACAACATGGAATTCCCGCATGTGCGGGGGCGGCTCGACTTGCCCACCTTTAGATGGTGAGGCGAGATGACGCAATCGACGTCAGTATCTAGGAGTGGCGGCCGCAAGCCGCCCGAATTCACGAGACCGGCATAATGATCTGCAGTGGTATTGCCGATCAACCCCCAGAGCGAGTGCGCTGTTGAAGAGGAGGGGGGAGGTTGCTTGCGGGCTTCTCCTTAAATCGAGATGGAGAAATTCTGTCGCCCAACACCAGTGGGTGAGCCCATTTCCTACCTTTGGATTGTTTTTTTGTTCACCTTCGCGCCGTCACCATCAATCGATGTTGCCAGGGCCACCACAACGGCAGTGTCATCACTGACCTATGGAATCACGGTAAGGCGAGGTATTAAGGGAGCAACATAATAAGAAGCAACGGGTTCACGTACCTAGTATGCACATCACTTTTTTATATATAGTATAAATATAGAATATTAAAAAAAACTGCACGACCTTCCTTAAATTGTATAAAAAAATATATTTTTGCGAATGAAATCCCGTAAAAATTTCAAAATATCAAAGAGTGATGAGATCTCCTTACTCCTTAGAGACGTTAGCTGCATCTCATGCATGGGGTGCGGATATCCGAACCTCCCCCGATGTAAGCCATCGTCGTCGCCACAAACCGCCATCTACGCCACCGTGTCAACTGCCATTATCGCTGCCGCAAACTGTCATCGCCGCCGCCGTACAAATCGCCATCACTGTCGCTGCAGCAACCACCATCGTCGCCGCCGTAAGCGACAGGCTATTTGCCGGCAGGCGCTGCGAAAACCACTGTGCGGCCCCCAGGTCGCGTGGACTTCGCCGTTCGAGTGGCCTTCACTGATTGAGTGGCCCTGCCTGTCGAGCGGCCACCTGGCCTTTGACAACCGTGCGACCGCCAGGCCGCTCAGCCCCCACCATCGAGCGGCCACTCGTCTGCTCGATCTTCACCGAATGAGCGGCCCCGACCGCTCGGCCTCCGACGCCGAGCGGTCCTGAGGCCGCCATGCCTCCGCCACCGAGCGCCTTCCTGGCCGCTCGGCCTCTTCTTCACTCCAAGTCGGACTCCCGCTATTGAGGAAGCACTGTCAATTACAACTGGCCAACCCGTTACCGCACGGGGGCGGTCTCTTCATTTTTGTGAAATCAATGATCCACGTGTTCTGAATGAAGCATTCCTATTCATCCGACCAGTAATTATGGTGGGGGGGGGGGGGGGGGGGGGGTGGGAGGGGGGAATTACCTGGTCACCCTTCTTGGAATCTATACATGGAATTATTTCCTCCTTCATTTGGATACTCTCTTTGGGGGCCAGAAAATCCTCCTCATGCGACTCTTTTTCTCTTCCTTGCACGCTCTAGCGCGCGCCTCCTTGCACGCTCCAACACGCGCCTCCTTGCATGCTCTTGGGCACACCTCCTCCTTGTGTGCTCTTGCGCGCGCCTCCTTCTTGTGCGCTCTTGCGCACGCCTCTTCCTTGCACCCTCTAGCGGGGGACTCCTTGCGCGCGCCTCGGCCTTGCACGCTCTTACGCGACCTCTCACTTATGTGAATTTCGAGAAATGGAGTCCGCCAATAAACTTGAAAATTTGAAACCTATAAAAATAATATTTTTTTGTCATAATCGAGGCTTGTGTGCAAAAAAGTATAATTTGGACAATAACTATTTAAAGCTTTTGACCTAGCAACCTCTCACTGCCTCCGATCAAAGATTTCACCCTTATCCGCCTCAGTAGGTCGCAGCGCTGCCCGGGCCTGCCCCTCTCACGTTCTTTAGTGGCTCAAAGTGCCCAATATTTGTCGTCTCTTTGGGACTACGTCCTTGCGACCTCTCACTGCCGCCGATCAAAAGTTTCACCCTTATCCGCCGCAGTAGGTCACGACGTCTCCCGGGCTTGCCCCTCGTAATTGCCTAAGATTGAAGGTGTGCTCTTCACCACAATCTTCAACAACATCCTGAGATTCGAAAAGGTAGAAATCTCACTACCAAACTAGAAGGGTTCACCCTTAGCATTGGTAGTAGGTCACGAAATCAAAATGTCTCAAACCACAACCTCAAACTCCGAAGGAGTGTGCCGAAGACAACCATAGAAGGCAATACAACGAGTATTACAAGCAAGCACATAAAACCATCAACAAACAGCAAAAAGAGACCGAAGCATGCAAAAAAATAAGGACGACACCAAGGAAATAAATGCACAAGACCACGTCAAACACATCAAACTAAGGATCCTACTCCTCTTCATCGACATCAAATTTAACACACTTGTCCTCAGAAAGTTCATCTAAGCCAAGATCAGCAATGTTGCATACACGATTCAGAGATACTATCCGAAGTATCTTCATCATCCCGCGATGGAACGCCACCTCGCGCACGTCGGAAAACTCAGGATCCACCTCCCTTGTCAAGATTTCATCCGGAATCTCCTCTGAAAGTTGGCAACAATCTTGTTTGAAGTCAAGAGAGTCTTTGTACTCCGCCACTCCAGACGTCTACAGGCTGTTGAGGCGCTCCTGCGAAGTAAGACGCAACATCCCGGACTGGAAGCGGGATACCTCCTCCTGTGAACTCTCCAAGATACCAACCATCTTCTACACCAAAGACTTCGCCGCCTAAAGCTCCACGCACAATTGAGCCATCTCAGTCTTCCACCCAGTGTCAGCCTACTGAAAGCAAGAGATGTTGCGATCTCACCTCCCTTTCAAGTTAGTAAAAGAATCCTTCGCATCCTGAAGCTTCCTCTGGAAGGATAAGTACTCATCCTTCAGACCAACATAATGATCGTTCCAAGAAAGGGAAATCTAGGCCTGAACGTCGATATGCAAAAAAGTTGTGAGAAGAGTCAAGTGAAGAACAACAAGACAAATTAGAGCTCAGATAACCTACTTATCGCGGTATTCATCGCCACCAAGGAGGATGAAACACACTTTCCTTTCAACTGCGACGGGATAGGAGGATCCTCGTGAGGTACATGGGGGATGGGGTAGAGGAGCCCAGCACCTCAAGGTCTAAATCTTCTGGCTGAGACCGATCATCAACCCTGTAGCTACAAGGAGCGACTACCTCTAAGCGTCCCTTCAATAGTGCAGAGGGACGACGTGCAGAAATTGAGTCACCATAGCTTTCAAAGATCAGATTCCTCTTCCGATCACGACCCAAGGGGGACGGCGGCAAAACACTCAGAGTCACAAGAAAGGTTACACAACAGCAACCGTTTCTCCTTCACAAACAAAGAGATGCTAAAGAGTTGATTCGCTAGTTCATGAGGTTCAGAAAATCCCAACACATGCGTAAACTCGCACTCGCTCCCTTTCACCCATCGACATCGATTAGGAAGGGCTCTCCACAACTCGGGCCACTCCCAACAATTCTGAACATATCCGTACAACATATTCCCATGGCATCTGTTGACCCAGCTCTCGAACACAACCCAAATCTTATTGTTGTGTACTTCAATATGACCCACGCTATTGGCGCAAATATAGCTAGGCCTGTGCAAGAAAACCGAAAACCACACCAAACTGAAAAACCACACAACACCGCACCCCATTCCAAACTGCACTGATCGGGTGTGAAGCGGTTCAGTTTTGGGGGTCTTAAAAACCACAGGTTTATTGGTGTGGTGCGGTTTTTAGTTCGTAAAAACCGTGCAAACTGCACCACACCTTAATTATAATTTATTATTTATAAATTTTAAAATCTTGTATTGTTGCAACTTGCACCTTCTTGCTTAAGCATGGACAGTTAGACCGATTGGTTGGTGCTCCACAAAAAAATAGCAAACCGCATCTCATTAGGCTTGGGCCAATTTCTCACGATTTGAGGTTTGCTGGTTTCAACTCAAACCAAAAGGCAAAGTCGAAGCGTTAAGAGTTAAAACCTAAGCGGCCGCAACTCGCAAAACCCTATTTGCATCATTTCTTAGAGCCAACAGACGTCGGAGTCGTCCCTGGCTCGCCGAGTCGCTGACACTGCATGAAGCATGCAGATTGAAGGCCGCTGTGGTGATCCATCGTCTTGCCCTAGGCTTCTCCTGTCCTCCCTATCCTCCTCAATCCCCTCTCACTCCGCCATTCTCAACTAGACTGGCAACCCGCCAGGCCGCCATTGCTTATTGCGCCTGTGGTCCCGTGCCCCGCTGCCTTCATCTCCAAAGTGAAATCTCCAATATCCAACACATGTACTCCTCTCTGAGTCTCGAGAAATGATGTTTTCTTGTTCATTCCATGGTATCAATGTGGTGTAGCCCATGCATGCATGGACCTATCCGTGCGTGCGCAAGGGTGCACCCAGCCCGAGCGCTCGCCGAAGAGCCCCGACCGCACGTTGCGTGTGGGATCTTCCCGTTCGAGTGGTGCGAGCATTCGCGCACCACCCCGCGCACTACCCACGGATGCGACCCACATGCATGCTGTGTATGAGCGCCCATCGCGTGTCGAGCATCCTCAGCACGTGCGAGTGCGCACCCCGTTCATGCGCGCGCGGCCGCGTTTTGGCATCTCTCTTCTTCACATCTCTGACCACCCAACCCGCAGAATCTTTTCCACTTCGAGCGCCTCTTTTCGCACCCTTTCATCGGTTTCCACCAAGAGGATCAAATATTCGTTGAGGAATGAAAGCCCCAGCACTCCACTCACTCTAACTCTTGTCTTCAGTGGCTTTGGGGGGCAAATGATGGGGTTGATCCCAATTTATAGAAAAACTGGGCTGTAAATAGTCAAGTTTCCCTCTCCCCCAACTCACGTCATGGGAAGTTACACACATAACCACCACACACACACGATTTGCGCGATAACTACCGCACACGGGATCCCAACCGCCAGCTACGATTCATATATGATGATTAATTGACAATTGTTTAATTGAAGAAAAGCAGTTGGATGTGTATCATGAATACTATCTATATATTTAGATTTCAATACTTTTTAAATTTGCAGTTGCTTCAGATTGAGTTTATCAGTTTCTCAAGCATATTCCCTATGGGCAGGCAAATAGGTGGAATGTGGATGTTCTCTTTGACGAAGAACAATTATACTCATTTCAAGAGGAAAATAAGAAACTGCACAGATTTTGTTGTAGAAATAATATGTTGGGGGAGGCTCTGTTCAAAGTATTCTACATGTCCCTATCAAGTTTGGAATATGTATATAGTACCTCCAGTGTAGAGTCTAGACCTAGAGCAACACAAACCCAATGACCCGTTCCGAACCAGTCTCAACACGTGCATACATATACACAATATATCTAACAATCTCCTCTTATGTCCACCGTAAACCCGACATCGGAAAAGAGGTGGTTTGTGTAATGTTCAACCAAACATAAGCATTCACAACCGTGTTCAACACCTGTTAACATATTAGACGTAAACAAACAATAGTATGCGCACATAAGCAAAAACAAAGCTCAGCCACATCACATCATAGTCTCAGGTACAATCAGGGCACATGCCATATAAGTCTACCGTCCTAAATCAAAAAAGAGCATAATGGTCCAAATAACCAGATAAAAGTAAGAGCCAAACAGTGTTATAAACAGAGATAACAAAAGAAATTAACTAATACTTTAACCATCACCATCAAGAAGATCATCATGATCATGATCTCAGTTTACCAGTTTTCCTCCTATATCAACAGTCTCTGTAATTTCCAACAGAAAATTTCATTTTAGAACGAATTCAATCCTTTTTGAAAATGTATAAATATCTAGTTCTACTGTAAGAACGTAGTATTTAATTATTATTATTAGCTGGAGGACACCTTCGCAGAGTATTATAGATTAACCGCAGAATCCGATCTATTTTCAAATAAAACGATTTACGGACTTCTGGACACCACTACTATATTTGTGTTCCTATATGGTATGTCAGGTTACTGCCCTTCTAGAGTTAACTGAAACTCATTAAGTTTGGAATGTAACCAATTAATAGAAGAAAAGTCAAACCAAGTCAGATCATATTATCAAGTTTTGAATAACACTCTCTTTCAAGGTAAGATAACCGAATTCAGGTGAAGTTGTTAGCATCAAATTTGGAATAAAACAACTTACCAGATCTGTACTCAACAACTAAGAGCATCAACGGGGCACAACATGCTTGCTTTGACAAAAGAAATCTGAAAAATCAAAACATTTGGAGAAAGGCTGAACTGAATCGCCTAACCTTAAACTAAGGTCGAACTAAATCGCCTTCATTTCCCCCAATATTTTGATTAACTGGTGTTCGAGCATTCTTTTTGTCATTGGATCAGCTAGGTTATCATTCAAACGCACATCGATTAAAGTGATAATTCCTTGTTCTTTCAGATAATTCAACAAACTATGTCTCAATCGTACATGTGTACTCTTAGTATTATTGATGACATTCTTAACGATTTGAACTGCTTCTTGATTATCATAATACAAGCTTAACGAGTTGACTTGTAACTTAGACAAGGGTATGTCTAATATCAAGTTCCTGATCTAGTCTGCCTCTTCATCATCCAAAGCTAAGAAAAATAACTCAGCTTTCATTGACGATAAAGCTATACAAGTCTGTCTTTTGGATATCTAAGTAATAACAGCTCCACCCAACATGAATATATATCCACTGGTAGACTTGTTGTTCGCAATTTCTAAATATCACGAGGCATTAGAGAATCCATCCATAGTAAGAGGGTAATCAGTATAACACAAAACATGATCTTTAGTACCTCTCAGGTATCTCATCAGCCAATCTAGGGCATCCTAATGCTCTTTGCTTGGACTACTGGTAAAATGACCCAGCTTGCCAATCGAGAAGGCAATGTCTAGTCTTATAAACCTTGTGCCGTACGTGAGACTACCAATTATTTTAGAATATTTTACTTGATCAATGCTGGTCTCTTCATTAGGGCTCAACTTAAAATTATGATCAAATGGTGTCTTAACTGGCCTACAGTCTTTATATCCCCAAGTAGAAAGAAGTTGCTCTATATAATGAGTCTGACTAAGGGTAACTCGACCCTTGTCAAATCTAGCTTTCATACCAAATAGGATATTCACGGGACCAAGGTCCTTCATATCAAATGCTTCTGCGAGAGTAGATTTAATATCCCTAACTGCAGCAAGATCCGACCCTAGAATCAACATGTCATTTATATATAGAAATATGATGACTGTTTGATTTGACATTGAGCAGTGATAAAGGAATTTGTCGGAAAGACTGGATTGAAATCCAAAACTCTTTACCACTTGATCAAATTTCATGTGCCGCATCTTGGACATTTGTTTAAGCCCATAGAATCAACATGATATTGAGTAGTGAATAAATATTAAAGTAGTCTATTCCACTTTACTGCTTATAATCTTTAGCTACTAGACGTGCTTTATACCTTGTTATACACCCATCACTATGTAATTTCTTCTTCAGTACCCACTTGCATCCTAGGACTTTAGCTCCTTTCAGCATGACAACTAGATGTCAAGTGTTATTTTATTGCAGCGAGTCTATCTCATCATCATTGGATTCTGCCCAAATTAACGCATCTCTAGATCTCATTGTTTCCTGATAAGAGAATGGATCATCCTCTAAGTGGTAGGTTGTAAGGCCCCCCAACCTTTTCCCGGGTCAAGACGGAGGGGATCTTACTTGCCCAAGACGTCCAACCAGTGCTCCTTAAGAGTGTCAATCCACACTATTAAACACTAGTTGGCCGCCTTACTCGGCTTGAATCACAACATTCACATCTCATCATAGAGTTTAGTGGAAGCATTAACATGAAGCCACAAAAAAAATATATAATAATATATATTTAACCGAAAACGCAAAGGTCGTAGCCACTGTTTATACATGGAGCCCGTAGGCTATAATAGTACTACAACTAACAAATCCTCTCTCTCTTAAATCTGCTCGCTAGTAATCGCGTCTCGAAACTCGGGAGATGACGGGGGTGTATATGCTCGAGTAGTACTATCAGCCGGCATCTCGTCCAACAGCAGCTGGTCGCTACGGTGCTCCATCTCGTGTGAATGGTTATTAAAAAAATCGTTTGTCACAGAGTTAAGCGGAAACAAATCTCCTCCCCAGATCCATATCCTGAGGACGAGCTCACACACCTAACAAAAGTAGATAGCTGAAGCATGAGAGGGTTAGTGCAACATTTCATGAATAAGCTAGGAGCAACCAAAAAGAGGTATAACATGGTATAAATGGACAAGTAGTAGCAATATACGTCAGTTATAATTCAGGCACCACTAGCACAGCAGTACAACATGTATTCATAATCCGTGCAAATATTGTAGACATTTACATCCGCGTACACATCACATACAATCACAGCCGCATACACATCGCATGCACTCACAACCGCGTACACATCGCAGGCATTCACAGCCGCGTACACATCGCAGACATTCACTGTAACGCCCACGATTTTCCGGTAATTATTTAATTTAGTAATGACGTATTTATGATGTCAAAGCGTTACTTTTAACGTCAAGTTGACGGCGCGGTGCCGTTAGTGCGATTTCACGTTCGTTAGGTCCGACTAACCAGATTTTGGAATTTTTCGTCGAAAACTGAAGTTTTTCACATTGGAAAAATTAAGTTGATTAATTTTGGACTTGCTTGTCAAGTTTCGTCGCGATCTGAACATTTTTGAAGTCTCGGCGCACGTTTGTAGTTTTGTATTATTTATGTTTGTTGTAAACTTTAAAAATTAATATCTCGAGAACGGTATGTTGGATTTTAGTTTTGTCATCGCTGTTAAATTCGTAGCGCAAGCATTCTCCTACGGTGCGAATTTTGTTCGAATCGGGGTGTGTTTAGCCCCCCGTATCGTCATTTATCCCTGAATAAAAGACAAAACTGATTTCTCGAGAAATCCAATGTATTTCTCGAGAAATTCATTGATTTCTCGAGAAATACATGTTGGAGCATGCGTTCCACGCTTATTGGTTTGCTAATAACAAATCTCGTCTGTATTTGATTATTGGGTGTTTGGTGTGCGGATAACGCAAGGCTAACCAAAGTCACATTAGAGCTTTGATTCGGAACAGGAAATGAGCTAAAGTGTTGTCACTGGCGACAGTCAGTATCGTCATCTGGTGACAGCAAAGATGACAGCTGGACCACGAACATGAATGACAGTTTCCGTTGTCGCCCGGCGACAGTGCACGAATCGGAGGAGTTCGATCTGAAGTGCAAAAATGGCGATTTCGTGGGACACGTGTCAGCATATGCGATGTCGTCGATCGGCGACAGTCATTGTCGCCGACGATATCGTCAAAGTATAAAATTAATGAAAATTTCGGTTGACATGAAGCATTGGAATTACCTGGAGTATTGTTACTGTTCATTTCATCAAGAGAACTCCAGCATCAAGAATTACCTCCATATTCTCAAGAAGGTTAAGGCGCGAAAGATTGGCAGCACGTACGCGAACCTCGAAGTCGCAAGGATTTGTCAGCATCTTCAGCGCATCATTAAGAGGGAGTTTTTAATTCAGAAGTTTTTTCTATTATCTTATTTCTTACTTTACATTGTGACTAAGAGAGAAAATCGCCACCTTGCGTGTGGCGTCTAAGTCCTTGTGTGGCTTAGGAGAGAATCGCCGCCTTGTGCGTGACGTCTAAGACCTTGTGCAGCTTAGGGAGAAATCGCTGCCTAGTGTACAGTGTCTACATCTTGATTTGGTCTAGGAGAGGCTAGGAGCAGAGTCTAGGGAGAGATTAGCTTTAGCCTGCCGGTTCTAGGCAGAAGGACCGGCGAAATCATCAGTTTATTTTTCTTTGTAAGCCTTATCTCTAGCTCTATAGAGATTTTGTTGTATGCATATCTGACATTTTTGGTATAAACTATTGTTGTCGTATATTTCATTAAATTCTTAAGTGTTTATTTATGTTTATGAAAAATCAACTCTGTGTTTTCTAGAAATTGGATAAGTCTTGCTAATAGTGTTAAGAAAATTTTTAAGCCCTTATTCACCCCCCCCCCTTTAAGGGTGCCTCGCGATCCAATAATTGGAATCAGAGCAGGTTACTCAAAAATCGGCTTTACCACCGAGAGTAATGACGCAAAACACTCACGTGTTTATTGAGGGGCAAGGTATAAGTAGACCTCCCTTATTCACGGGCACTGACTACAACTATTGGAAAGCTTGAATGCGATGCTTCCTAATAGCACTAGATATTGATGTTTGGGGCATGGTAGAAACATGCTACACTGCCCCCACAACAATTGTAGGAAGTTTCACAATGGAAAAACCTAAGGATAAATGGGATGAAGCTGATAAGCTTCGCTGTAAAAATAATGCAAAGGCAATGAATGCCTTATTCTGTGCATTAGATAGGACCGAATTTAATCGTGTATGTGCGTGCGAAACTGCAAATGATATATGGAATCTCCTTGAAGTTACTCATGAAGGTACATCGTAGGTAAAAGACTCGAAGCTTTTCCAGTTAGAATCAGAGTTTGAAAAGTTCAAAATGGAGGTTGATGAGGATGTAGATTCCATGTACACAAGGTTCGACAAGATAGTGAATGACTCAAAGATTCTAGGAAAGAGTTTCTCATATGGAGATTTGGTGAGAAAAATACTTAGATCACTGCCCCCATAATTCAATCCAAAGGTGACTGCAATCACAGAGTCACATGATATTAAGTCTCTCCAAATTAAGAATCTGATAGGCAATCTGAAAACCCATGAAGTAGAGTTGAGGATGTTGGGTTTTCTATGGAGGTGGGCACAACACTTGTGTACGCAGCGGAAGGAATAAAACAAGAACAACCCAAAGAGAAATGGATCGGGCCATGAATGTTGAATCAAGAAGTTATCAAAAATAACAAGGCAAAATTACCTTAGCGGCGTTGAGTCACAACTCAACGGAGATGCTCCAAGCTTCGTGTCCTCGTCGGTGGCGAGTTCTACGTGGAATAACGTCCACGTCTCTACAGAAATCCACACAAGTGGGAGAACCCTGAGCTTCGTCGCACGAAGGGTCGGGAAGAAGATCAGCCGTACCTTTTGCACTTACCACGGACTGCTAGGTCCGCGCCAGGGAAAGCAAGACCGGCGACGGTCGCCGGAGATAATGAGGTCGGCGGAGCGAAGAGGCGGCGGAAGCGGAACTCTTCCATTCGGCGGGACTCGGTATTCGGCAGAGCGATCGGCGGAACACTTCCGTCGGTTTGATCCAGCTATAGGAGAAGTCCCGATGTTGCTCTCTGTTTCCCCAAAACCCTAAGGCCCCTTTTATACCAAAAGCATAAAAGCATCGCTATCCGCAGACCACATCAAAATAGGGTTTCAGAATCGATCGGCGAGAATCACCTTAAGATTCGACGAGAATCAGTCGGCGAGAATCACCTTGCAGAAACGGCGTTGAGAGCATTGAGTCATACTCGACAATTCTCGACGAATCTGCCTTGGCGTTGAGAGCGTTGAGTCATACTCGACGACTCTCGACGAATCTGCCTTGGCGTTAAGAGCGTTGAGTCATACTCGACGACTCTCGACGAATCTGCCTTGGCGTTGAGAGCGTTGAGTCATTCTCGACGACTCTCGACGACTCTCGACGACTCTCGATGAATTTGCCTTAGTCGACGAGTCACACTCGACGACTCCAGTCGACTCTCGACGATTTTCCCTTGGCAACATTTGCCTGACCCCCATACTCCAGGGTGATTGGTAACCCTTACCAACACAGTTAATCTTCCAATTTCTCCACATGCTCTTATGTGCGACCCTGCAGGCTCATATCGCGTTGGCGAGATTACATGTTTGACCACTTTTAGAACACCATGGTAACTCCAACAGTCTCCCACTTGATCTTGAAAGTATCAAACCAAAAAAAACTCACAAACAATGAGCGACATCTAGCAATGCATCATTGCTACCCAAGCAATAAGAGTTCACAACTCACAAGCCTTCATGACCAATGTTCCAGCGTTTTCTTTGTCCCTTTGTCCCTTACATCCAGAAAGAACTAGAGGCATGGACCGTGTCACCCTGATAATAGCTCAATCCAAGTTTCTTGATCTAGAACGGACTTCTAGAGAATGGTGAGTCCAATATCATATATTGACTCAACCAAGCATGGCCATGCATTTCTCAGTCCAGTTCCATCAAGGGGCCCATGGATGCAACTCCTGTCATATAGGAGGACAAATCCCATATCTGCTCACACACAAACACCCAAATGATTCGTAATGTGCCCAACAACCACCCTTATCATCAACCTTTCTCAAGGAAGACTTTAGATGGCATCAAAGCACGCTCTTCCTCACTTGAAGAATGCTGCGACGTCAGGTCAAAGGACCACAACACCATTGCCAATAGAGACCTACTTGTGACACGATTAGATAACAATCCACAAAGTAGTCTCAGGTTGGTCTGTCCAGTACAACTTGTTCATTAACAAGTACCCACATGATGACTTGATATCACAATATCATGACCTGTGAGAACTGGTCATCAGTCAACACACGTGCTAGTCTTAATGCATCATCATCACCCTTAGTTTCTATGACGATACAACGACCAGGGACCTTTTAAGAATGAAGCTTCAAATAAATCATAGGCTCTCACATTCAAGTCACGTACTTGATGTCCTATGGAAGCGAACACTTTAAGGGTATTTATTATGTTACAACATAACTATCACATAGAAAAATCATAATAAAAGAACTTGCCATTAAGAAAAATCTAAGTACATAATTCATCATATGAATAAACAATAAATAGCCAACAGAATATATGTTTACATGCAACCCACAAGACTCCCACTAGAGTTGATCATTTAGGCATCGTATACCCATTGATCTAGTATGACCATCATGCTTTCTCTACGCGAGAGGCTTTGTCAATGGATCCGCAATATTCTCCTCAGTCGGCGCTCTGCAAATGTTCACATCTCCTCGTTCGACAATCTCACGAATAAGATGGAACCGCCGAAGTATGTGCTTGGAGCGCTGATGGGATCTAGGTTCCTTAGACTGTGCAATTGCACCATTGTTATCACAGTAGAGAACTACGGGACCAACAATGCTAGGAACTACATCAAGCTCGCCGATGAATTTCCTAATCCATACAGCCTCCTTTGCTGCATTAGCTACAGCGATATACTCGGCTTCCGTTGTAGAATCAGCAACTGTCTCTTGCTTGGAACTCTTCCAGCTCACAGCTCCTCCATTAAGGCAAAACACAAACCCTGACTGAGACTTTAAATCGTCCCTATCAGTTTGGAAGCTAGCATCCGTGTAACCACTTACAACGAGCTCTTCCTCTCCACCATACACCAAGAACACATCCTTAGTCCTTCTCAAGTACTTCAGGATATTCTTGACTGCAATCCAGTGACACTCACCGGGGTCTGACTAATACCTGCTAGTCATGCTCAAAGCAAAGGAGATATCGGGTCGAGTATATAGCATTGCATACATGATTGATCCAATTGCCGAAGCATATGGAATCAACTTCATGCGGTCCTTATCTTCTCAAGATTTTGGACACTGGTCCTTAGAGAGATTCACACCATGAGACATGGGTAAAAATCCTTTCTTGTACTCAAGCATGTTGAACCGCTTCAACACCTTCTCAATGTATGTACTCTGGGTCAAACCCAGCAACTTCTTCGATCTATCTCTATAAATCTTAATACCGAGTATATAAGTCACTTCACCCAAATCCTTCATAGAAAAGCAGTTCCCTAGGTTGTTCTTAACAACTTTCAGGGTTGGAATGTCATTCACAATCAAAAGTATGTCATCTAAATACAATATCAGGAAGACA
Source organism: Platanthera zijinensis (assembly GCA_039513925.1). Taxonomy (NCBI): domain Eukaryota; kingdom Viridiplantae; phylum Streptophyta; class Magnoliopsida; order Asparagales; family Orchidaceae; genus Platanthera; species Platanthera zijinensis. Next base: position 19,648,242 of record CM077086.1, on the reverse strand, counting down.
ACAATGCTCCCACTGATTCGCTTATAAACACGAGGCTCATCTTCATTCTTGATGAAGCCAAACTCTTTGATTTTCTTATCAAAACGTAGATTCCAACTTCGAGAGGCCTGTTTCAGTCCGTAAATGGACTTATCCAGCTTGCATATTTTAGTGGCTTCATTTGGGGATACAAAACCCTTGGGTTGTGTCATGTACACTTCCTCAAGGCGGTTTCCATTAAGGAAAACCGTTTTGACATCCATCTGCCAGATCTCGTAGTCATAATATGCAGTAATAGCAAGCAATATCCTTATGGACTTTACCATGGCAACAGGGGAAAAGGTCTCATCATAGTCAAAACCATGAATTTGCTTGAAACCCATTCGCCACCAGTCGCCCTTTGAATGTCTGTACATTCCCATCCATGTCAGTCTTCTTCTTGAAGACCCACTTGCACCCTATGGGTCTTACCCCTTCAGGTGGTTCCACCAAGTTCCAAACTTGGTTTGTATACATGGAGTCCATTTCGTATTTCATAGCCTCAAGCCATTTATCGGAGTCTGGTCCATTCATAGCGTCTTGGTAGGTTGCTGGTTCATCATCATGATCCATCAGCACACGAGAAATCCATATCTCTCAGGTTCAAATCTTGGTCTACCAGATCTACATAGTACCTGTGTTTCTTGAGTAGGTTCTCTAGCTACAACATCTTGTAGTCCTGACTCAGAATCCAATTCCGGTTCATTCACTATTGGTGGTTCTTGAACTTCTTCAAGTTCTACCTTTTCAGTCTTTCTTGATAAGAACTCTTTCTCCAAGAAGACACCAGTCCTTGCAACAAACACTTTGCCTTCGGATGGTAGGTAAAAGTAATACCCTTTCATTTCCTTAGGATATCACACCAGATAACATTTATCCGATTTGGGTTCCAGCTTGTCAGGCATTTGACGTCGTACGTATGCCTCACAGCCCCAAATTTTAATGAACGACATACTAGGACGCTTCCCAGTCCATATCTCATATGGTGTCTTCAGAACTGTTTTCGTTGGAGCGCGATTCAGTGTCATTGCAGCAGTCTCTAAAGTAAAACCCCGAAAGGAAACAGGCAAGTCTGCATGACTCATCATCGAACGTACCATGTCTAACAAAGTATGATTTATCCTCTCAGACACACCATTATGTTGTGGTGTTCTAAGTGGAGTGAGCTGTGATACAATACCACACTCTTTCAGATGATCACGGAACTCATGACTCAGGTATTCTCCACCTCGATCAGATCGGAGTGATTTAACCCTTTTACCCAACTGGTTTTCTACTTCATTCTTGAACTCTTTGAACTTTTCAAAGGTCTCGGATTTGCACTTCATAAGATACACATATCCGTATCTACTGAAATCATCAGTAAATGTAACGAAGTAGAAATACCCACCTCTAGCCATGGAGCTCATGGGTCCGCATACATCACTATGTACAACACCCAAGAGATCCTTCGCCCTCTCAGTATAACCAGTGAAAGGGGCTTTAGTCATCTTGCCTAACAAACAAGATTCACATCGCTCAAATGATTCATAATCAAATGAGTCCAAAAGTCCATCTTTATGGAGCTTGGATATGCGCTTCTCATTTATATGGCACAAATGACAATGCCAGAGATATGTAGGGTTTAAGTCATTTGTTCTTAGTCTTTTATTATTTTCTACATTATAGATCTGATGGTCCAAGTTCAAAACATAAAGACCATTAAACAATTGGGCTACAACATAACAAACATCATTCTTAAATATAGAACAACAGTTGTTCTTAATTATAAAAGAAAATCCAATCATGTCCAAGCATGAAATGGATATAATGTTTCTAGTTATGGCCGGAACAAAATAACAGTTATCTAGTTCTATTACAAGCCCACTGGGCAAAGAAAGACGGTAAACCCCTACGGCTACAGCAGCAACTCTTGCTCCATTGCCGACGCGCAGGTCCACCTCCCCTTTACTCAACAATCTTCTCCTTCCCAGTTCCTGCACAATTGTATAAATGTGTGAACCACATCCGGTATCCATTACCCAAGATGACGGAGCAGAAAGGTTTATCTCTATAACGTAAATATTTGAAGCGGAAGTCATACCTCCCTTCATTTACTACAGACCCTCAATGTACGAAGGACAGTTCCTCCTCCAATGACCAGCCTTGCCACAGTTGTGGCATTTCCCCTCCTTCACCGTGCTCTTCTTCTTCATCAGTGCAGAAGACTTGGGCTCAAGATGTGACTTAGGTCCCACCTTCATCTTCTTGAAGCCCTTAGCCTTGCCCTTGCCCTTATGCACCACAAGTATGGGGCTGGCAGGCTTGGCCTTCTTCATATTAATCTCGGCAGTTCTCAACATGCCTAGGAGCTCGGGCAGTATCTTGTCTATTTCATTCATGTTGTAGTTCAAGACAAACTGCTCGTAACTGTCCGGCAATAATTGCAGGATCAGATCTGTGACCAACTCTTGACCTAGAGGAAAACCCAGCCTTTCAAGGTTATCTATATACCCAATCGTCTTGAGTACGTGAGTCCCTACTGAGTCTCGAGCTCCCATCTTGCACTGAAATAATGCTTTTGTGACGTCGAACCTCTCTTGACGAGCCTGCCCTTGAAACATTTTCTTGAGATGCTCGTCAATCTCCTTGCACCCCATGTTCTCGTGTTGCTTCTGAAGCTTAGAGTTCATGGTGGCAAGCATAAGGCATTCGACGTCTAAGGCGTCATTAGTATACTTCTTGTAAGTATCCTTATCAGCACAGGAAGAATTCCCGGTCGGCACCTCGGGGGCTTCTTCTTCCAAGACATAGAGCTTTCGCTCTTGCCTGAGAACAATTCTCAGGTTCCTGTACCAGTCTATGTAGTTAGTCCCACTGAGCTTATCCTTCTCAAGGATGGCTCTCAGAGACAGAGTGGAGTGTGAACCACTTGCCATGGAATTCTACAAGAATTCATGTAGAATTATATCAGTACCAAAATTTCAAAATACAATTTATTTTAATTTGGACTTCAATTAAAACTCCCACTATTTTATTCGAAATAATAGCCCTCACTATCAATTCGGAGAGTTCATGCGAGCTACTCTCTTAGTGGACAAGATCCGTATTTCACCAACACAATGAGTCAGCTTTGGCTTTCCTCTCACGATGTGTTTATTTAGGTAGGCAACGTTTGCCAATTGCATCCTCATGCAATTCTTGTATGGTTGATGAATAACTCCTTATTCGCATCCATCAAATGGTGCATGCCAACCCCATGCCTCTAGGCACTCAACCTTGGAGGTCACCTAGTTAAGTTAGACCCGATGTCGACAGTGGGGTATCACAATTATCCGCTCGCACCCTTACCAAGATAGATTAATGCACCTTGCTTTGGCAAGCCCACACTTCATCGATCGAGGCAGGAAGAGTGTCATCCATCGGAAGGCATCCAAACACTTAATATTATATTAAGGGAATTTTTTATTATAGGTTAACAATTAACCATGATCAACATTTGATCATTGTGCACATCCACAGAAAAACAAATTTCTAAAATCCCCATGCATCCCTTATGTGCACAACAGAACACTATCAACATTTGATAGAAGAAAAGGGATAAATCTGAACATCTGGACACTTCCAAATCTTCAGGTTTACATGCATTGGACAAGGGACAGAGGCAACTCAACTTAAAGCAGTAGACAAGCTCATCTCTCCTTGTTGAATTCAAAATCCAAAACAAAATCGAGGGATGGTTACTGCTAAGGAGACAGTAATTACTAACGATTAGAAATTACCACAAGATTCCAGACGTTCCCGGCAGGGTGCCAAGATTAAATCTAGACATTTAGAACACTTCTAAATCCCTAGGTTTACACGTACTGGAATAACCTAACTTCCAAAACAACAAACATGGCCGGAACCTCCCTCTGATACCACTGTTGGGTTTTCTATGGAGGTGGGCACAACACTTGTGCACACAGCGGAAGGAATAAAACAAGAATAACCCAAAGAGAAATGGATCGGGCCATGAATGTTGAATCAAGAAGTTATCAAAAATAACAAGGCAAAATTACCTTAGCGGCGTTTAGTCACAACTCAACGGAGATGCTCCAAGCTTCGTGTCCTCGTCGGTGGCGAGTTCTACATGGAATAACGTTCACGTCTCTGCAGAAATCCACACAAGCGGGAGAACCCCGAGCTTCATCACACGAAGGGTCGGGAAGAAGATCTGCCGCACCTTTTGCACTTCCCATGGACTGTTAGGTCCGCGCCAGGTAAAGCAAGACCGGCGACGGTCGTTGGAGAGAATGACGACGGCGGAGCGAAGAGGCGGCGGAAGCGGAACTCTTCCGTCCGGCGGGGCTCGGGATTCGGCCGAGCGAGCGGCGGAACACTTCCGTCGGTTTGATCCAGCTATAGGAGAAATCCCGATGTTGCTCTCTGTTTCCCCAAAACCCTATGGCCCCTTTTATACCAAAAGCATAAAAGCATCGCTATCCGCAGACCACAGCAAAATAGGGGTTTCAGAATCGATCGGTGAGAATCACCTAAAGATTCAGCGAGAATCAGTCTGCGAGAATCAACTTGCAGAAACGGCGTTGAGAGCGTTGAGTCATACTCGACGATTCTCGACGAATCTGCCTTGGCGTTGAGAGCGTTGAGTCATACTCGACGACTCACGACGAATCTACCTTGGCGTTGAGAGCGTTAAGTCATACTCGACGACTCTCGACGAATCTGCCTTGGCCTTGAGAGCGCTGAGTCATCGACGACTCGACGACTCTCGACGAATTTGCCTTAGTCGACGAGTCATACTCGACGTCTCCCGTCGACTCTCGACGATTTTCCCTTGGCAACATTTGCCTGACCCCCATACTCCAGGGTGATTGGTAACCCTTACCAACACAGTTAATCTTCCAATTTCTCCACATGCTCTTATGTGCGACCCTGCAAGCTCATATCGCATTGGCAGTGAGATTACATGTTTGACCACTTCTAGATCACCATGGTAACTCCAACAGAGGTTTCAACAACATGAGTATAGCCTGGATCCAAGGAAGAAGGCTTTGGCGTTAAAGTCCAAAAAGGAAGTGGGTAGTGAGTCCGATGAGAGTGACAATGGAGATGAAGAAAGTTTGTAAAGAAATTCAGGAAGTTCATGAGAAACCCTGAAAGAAGAAATTCCTTCAAAAAATTTTTTAAGAAGCAAGAATATGGGTATAGGAAAGGAAAAACCCAATCTGATGGAGAGGATGAAGACGAAAGACCACCACCCGAGTGCTATCACTGCAGGAAAATTGGCCACATCAAAAGCAAGTGCCCAGAGTATCTGATAGAGCTGAAGGAGAAGCGGCACAAAAAGCAAGACAAAAAGAAAGTTTTGAAGGCAGAAACATGGGATGACGCAACATCTGAGGAGTCAAGTAGTTTCGGGTCAAAAACTGAAGAAGAAGCCAACATGTGTCTGATGGGAAAGAGCATTTCATCGAATGGTGATGAGAGCAGTGTCCAGAGCGACACTGAGGTAACTCCTGAAATTTATGATATTTTATATTCTGAATTTTTAAGAACCTGCAAATACTTAGATAAAAAGCTGGATGAAATTCAATTACTTAAAAATAAGAATAAAAATATTCTAAAATAAAATAAAGTATTAAAAGATGAAGTGAAAAAACTTGGGAAGGAGAAAGCAACGTGTCAAGAGGATTGTCCCTCTTTGACAAGGATACTAAAACTTGAGAAAGATCTCTCTAAGTATCATTCTCGGGTAGAATCTCTTACACGAGAGAAAGAAACCTTAAAGAGGTCCTTGATGCTTTCTCAATCTCAAGTAGAAGGTAGTAAAAAGTAATTTGCAAACCGATGCGGCATAATTGTTGCCGAAAACACTGCATTTAGAGGAAAAGTCCGAAATTTGGAAATGTCCACACAGAAATTTGGAATGGGCTAAAAGTCACTGAATATGATTTTAACAAGCCAGTGCTATGGCTCTGCAAAATTCGGACTTGGATACTCACGAGATCACTGTCACCCGGCGACATCCACTATCGCCGACGATAAGAAAAATTTCAAAAACTCACATTTTAGTTGGAAAAATAATAAGTCTACCAACACTGCTTCTCCCAGCAAAAGTTTAAAAATAGTTTTTACAAACCCGTCTACTTCTTTAATCACGTGTGACAAATGTAATAAGTTTGGTCACACAACACACACTTGTAAGAAAACGAGATATTGTTCTGTTAAACAAATCTGGGTACCTAAGCCTTCCACCTACACTTTGGGAGGAACCACTTGGGTAACCAGATATTTAATCTCATCATCTTCCTAGGTGTGTTGGCAGGCTAAGGACAAAGAAGACATGTGGTACTTGGACTCACGATGTTCCAAGCACATGACAGGCAACAAATCAAGTTCCTTAGCCTAGAGATGAAGAAAGGAGGTGTAGTTATGTTCGGTGATAACAGAAAAGGAAAGATTATCGGCAGTGGAGTAGTAGGTAACAAATAATTTACTATTTCAAATGTGTTGTTTGTTAAAGGTTTGAAGCACAATTTAATATCTATTAGTCAATTATGTGATGTTGGTTAAAATGTCCTATTTGATTCATCTTCAAATCTATGCAAGATTATTGATACCAAGACAAACGATATTGTTCTTACTGCTCATAGATTTCAAAATATTTACATGATTAGGTTTAACGACTTATCACACTCTTTTTTAAAATTCTTTATGTCTAAAAATGATGAATTAGATTTGTGGCATAGACGACTTGGACATTCTAGTTCCAAGCTGATTGTAACATTGTCTCAAAATAAACTAGTAAAAAGCTTACCTATTTTACATGAAAATCTATATTCTTTATGTTCACCATGTCAAAAAGGAAAATTTTCAAAATCTTCATTTAAGAGCAAAAAGGATGTTTCCACTACTAGGCCTTTACAGTTAATTCATATGGATTTATTTGGTCCAATTACTACACAAAGCCTAGGGGGTAGAAAGTACACTTTTGTCTTAATTGATGATATTTTTCGTTTATGTTGGACAATCTTTTTAGTGTCTAAATCTGATGCATTTTTAGAGTTTTCCAAATTATGTATACGTGTTCAAAATGAACTTGATTTGAAAAAAAAATGTATTCGTTCAGATCATGGAGGAGGATTTGATAATGAAAAATTTGTATCCTTTTGCAATGAGTTAGGTATTAAACATGAATTTTCCACTCTTCGCACACCGCAACAAAATGGTGTGGTAGAGAGGAAAAATAGAACTTTGCAAGAACTAGCTCGTACTATGTTATTAGAATACAAATTACCTAAGTCATTTTGGGTCGAAGCAATTAGTACTGTATGTTATGTTATTAATCGAGTTATGCTTCGACCTTTCTTGAAACTAACTCTTTATGAACTATATTTCCAAAAGAAACCCAATGTATCTTACTTTAAGGTTTTCGGGTGCAATTGTTTTATTTTGAACACTAAAGGTAATTTAGGCAAGTTTGATGAAAAGTGTGATGCAGGTATTTTTATTGGCTATTCTTCAACAAATAAAGCTTATAAGATCTATAATAAAAGGACAAAGATGGTTGAAGAATCTATTCATGTTAAATTTTATGAGTTTTTCCCTTGTGTAGAAACTAATAATACAGGTCAAAATAAGGAGCATTCCCTCTACAAAAGTCAGATGATGATGAAATTCTTGGAGACAATGAAGAAGAAAAAGAAAATGAACAAGAAGAAGAAGTGCAAGAATATGTGCCTCCAACTGAGCTAAAATTCTCAAAAGATCATCCACAAGATTTGATAATTGGAGAACCAAAAAGTGGGGTAAAAACTCGTTCATCATTACTTGATTTATTTGCAAATATGTGTTTTATTTCTGATATAGAACCTAAAAATATTGAAACCGCTTTAAGTGATAATTCTTGGTTTTTAGCTATGACTGATGAGCTTAATAAATTCGAACGTAATAAGGTCTGGAAGTTAGTAGAAAGACCACCTAATCATCCTGTTATAGGTGTTAAATGGATATTCAAAAATAAAATGGATAGTGAATCTAGGTTCACTAGAAACAAAGCTAGACTTGTAACAAAATGGTATTCACAAATTGAGGAATAGACTTTGATGAAACGTTTGCACCTGTAGCACGTGAAGCCGTTAGAATATTCCTTGCATTTGCTAGCCATAAACGATTTAGACTATTTCAAATGGATGTTAAAAATGCTTTTCTAAACGGGTATATTAAAAAAGAGGTTTATGTAGAACAACCTCCAGACTTTGTTGATGTTAAATATCCTAATCATGTTTTTAAATTAGAAAAAGCCCTTTATGATTTGAAGCAAGCACCCTGAGCATGGTATGATCGATTAACTGTTTATTTATTAAAAAATGGTTACAAAATGGGTAGTGCTGATTGTACTCTATTTATTAAACATGTTCATGATGACCTTATAGTTTTAAAAATATACGTTGATGATATTATTTTTGGATTCACAAATGAGAACCTATGTGATGATGTAGTTGAAATTATGAAAAATGAATTTGATATGAGCATGATAGGAAAACTCACTTATTTTCTTGGTTTTCAAATTTTTCAAAAACATGATGGTATTTTTATCAATCAATCAAAATATATTCATGATGTTTTAAAAAGATTTGGATTTGACAATCTAAAACAAGCAAATACCCCCATGAGTGTCTCATTGAAATTACGAAAATATGAAAGTGGTATTTCTATAGATCGAACTTTGTATAGGGGAATGATAGGATAATTACTATATTTGACCGCATCTAGACCTGATATTGTTTACTGTATGTTTATGTGCTAGATTTCAAGCTAATCCCAAAGAGTCTCATTTAAAAGCGGTTAAACGAATTTTTAGATATCTTATTGGTACATCTAATTTAGGCTTGTGGTATCCACACAATGATACCTTTATCTTACATGGTTTTTCTGATTCAGACTATGCAGGTTGTTCATTAGACCGTAAGAGAATGAGTGGCACTTGTCACTTTCTTGGCCCTTCACTAATCTCGTGGTCTAGTAGGAAACAGAATTATGTTACCCTATCCACCACTGAGGTTGAATACATTGCACTAGGTAGTTGTTGTGCACAAGCTCTATGGATGAAACAAACTTTAGAGGACTTTAGAGTTTTTCACGAATCGATTGAATTAAAATGTGATAAAAAAAGTGCAATTGACTTATAATATAATCATGTTCATCACTCTAGATCTAAACACATAGATGTTAGTCATCACTTTATAAGAGCCCACATTAAACAAGAAACAATTAAGGTTAGTTTTATTGGCACTGATGCACAGCTAGCTGATATATTCACAAAACTGCTTCAAGACTCCCGTTTCTCTCATCTTAGACTAGAACTAGGAATACTGTATTTATCAAGTTAGTGCTTTGTATTACTCCATAAATTAGAACAAAAAATTTAATCTTAATTACCAAGAAAATGATGAAAGCATTAAAATGCGTTAATTTCACAAGTCATAAACTGCACTACAACAATAATAACATCACATCTTAATTCATAAAATAATACATCACAAAATACTAAATAGAAATGTGAAACAAACATAATAAAACACTGTCGCCGGCGATAGTGACTGTCGCCGGGCGATATCGTTAATTATCTAGATTCATCAAAACTCTTCAGAAATCTCTACTATCCACTGCACCTGATTCATCCTGACCTTCAGCTGAGCTTTGTCCACTGCTTCGTGTACGATGAGGTCGACGAGTAGATTATCGAGGAGGCTCTTCTATCGGATTCTCCCATTCAGCCACCTCGGCTGGAGTCAGCTTCAATTTAATACTCTTGGTCAAGAACTTAAAGAACTTTTGAATACCAGAAAAACTTTTCTTAACATCTCTCTTATGCTCCTCAAACGAATCCCGCAAATCATCCACACTTTCACGTAATGAACCACCCCTTATCATAGGTGGGTTTCAGATATCAGTGACGGGTTTAGTGCTCCGTGTAGAACCCCCTCTTGCATATCAGCCAAAGATAGATGAACCACTAGTATAATAGATACCAGGCACACAATCATGCAAAAATAAACCTGGGTCTATCCAAGAGTATTTCTTGAACAAGACACGTTGAATGACCGCCCCCATAGGCAGTGTATTCAGTTTTTTCCACATAGAGTTCTTTAGTCTAAATGTGTATTGAATAATCGATAGGATGAAGTCAGCCATATCAAAGGGTTCTCGCTCCAATATCATGTATGACACATAACTCAGTTGAGCTGTGATAGTCCTCGTATCACCTGATTTGAGCAAAACACTATTTCTCAATATCTCTTGCACTAAACGTGCATCTGGAGTAAGTGTGGTCGTGGAGTGATTTAAGGTTTTGGTGGAGTTTTTGTGTAACACCATATTAAGCAAAGTCCAGTCCCTATCCTTCCTATATTTCTCCACCACATCCAACACATTGTTATGATCAATCAAGCCTAATTCCTCTCTAAGATCATGGTGTGTTATTTCTACTACTTTTTCGTGAATCAAAGATTGTACTCCACCATTCAAATCTTTATGATTAGGATCCATCAACTGATTATAAAACTCCCTAATCAAATTTGACGAAAACGAATCAGGGAGTTTGATTGACATTATACCTGCCATGGCTAACAGGTCATGGATGTGTGAATGCTGGATATGATCAAATTCAATAACTTTGCCCACTCCTACAATCGCATTCTCAATTCCTGGAAACGAGTGATACAACGAATACGGGTCACTTCCTGTACTCCTTCGTGCTTTAGAATTGGATGCCATTCCTGAAACAAAACAAAAAAACAAAAATAAAGAAATTAGCCACTGTTGCTGGGCAACACTCACTGTCGCCGGCGACAGTACAAATTCGAGTTCAAAGGTTTAGATCCAAAACAATAGCATAGAGTTCTACAATAGATGTTCTACACCCAACAACCACATCTCTTCTCTACATAATTCGATCTATGCACTTCACTCTCCCAAAAGTCATCTTCTCTAACACATAAAATCCAAAACAAAAGCATAGAATCAGCCAAAACCTAAAACTTTTTCCATTCTTCCTCACATTTCCTCTACCAAAGGTTTAGATCCAAAAAAAATTCCATAAAAGAAAGAGAAATTTCATGAACAATACCTTGATTTTGGATTTCCGGTAGATAGGCTTCGAGTTCCGCCGCAGGTGTTCAGGAAGAAAAGCTCCAGCGAGTGCCTTAGACCAAAAAAGCCGCGTTTTATATTTCACCACTATCGCCGACCGACGATAGCCGGTGTCGCCAGCGACAACATTTTTTTTTTGAATTAGGCCACCTTCCCTTCATCTTGTGTTTTTAGGTATGATTCACTGTATATTTAATAATTAAGAGTTCATTATCACATTGTTACGACGTTCAACCACCTAATATTTTATTACTACTCTTATAGTGCTTTCTTTGTGTAATTATTTTTCGCATGCCTTTAAGTATGAGAAATATTTTAGGTCTGATAATGGTTTTTCACTCATATTTGTGAAGACCTACATATGATTTCCCTTTCATGCATCTATGAATTCAGAATGTTCTACCATAACCACTAGATTTTCCGCTAATGATCTCACTTACTCAATGTTTTCTATGCACTACTTATATTTACTTTAGCCTGTATAATCACACAAGTGAATTGGATACCTTGGTCATGCCAATAAAACAAACAAAAAGAAAAAAAACAAAAAGGGACATCAAGTCACCTCAACAATTCATCATATCTGTTGGTGGTTTCAAGATTGCATTCATTGGCCTGATAAGGATCATCCACCAAGCACTACTTACCCTCCTGATAAGTCTTAATAAGCATTGTGAGGTTAAGCACCTTGGAAAAAATTGTAAAGTGTCTTGTGTAAATATATTTATGGCTAATCTCCTTCAATGTGCAATGAAATATTTGGAGCAAGTCTCGCTCGTTATGCCTACATCTATGTTATGTTGTTTTTTTAAATTCTACGTATTCATACACTTGTAAGGACTCCATATGTGTTATCAACAAACTCTCACTTGTGCACCCCATTATCTTCTCTAAAATTTCTTCTTATGACTATTGGACTGAAAATGATTCAACTTAGTTCTCACATGAGTATATGTCTATAATTATATTGGATGAACGTTGGTATCAATGTTAGTGATAACTCTCATTCTTCATTTATATGCATTGGTTCTATACTTGGTTTGCTCCTTCTGACTGTTATCTTATTGCTTCCGCAAATCTCTGTTCTATCTTTTGACAATACCAAAGGGGAGAATAATTTATGTTGAACTTTGCACATAAATAACTTTAGACATTAAGAATTCATTCATTCTTCTGACGTATTCTTCATAGAAGGAGTGTTTCATTTAGGGGGAGTGTTATATGTAGGGGGAGTGTTTCATTTAGCACACATAACTGCTTAGTCTAGCTAATCGTATCACCTAATATATTATTCATGATTTTTGTCCAAGTGGATTTGTTATTATCAAAAGGGGAGATTGTTGGAGCATGCGTTCTACGCTTCTTGGTTTGCTAATAACAAATCTCGTCTGTATTTGATTATTGGGTGTTTGGTGTGCAGATAACACATGGCTAACCAAAGTGACATTAAAGCTTTGATTTAGAACAAAAAACAAGCTAAAGTGTTATCGCTGGCGATAGTCAGTATCGCCATCTGGCGACAACAAAGATGATAGCTGGACCACGAACAGGAATGACAGTTTCTGTTGTCGCCCCGCGATATCGATGTCGCCCGGCGACAGTGCACGAATCGGAGGAGTTCGATCTGAAGTGCAAAAATGGCAATTTCGTGGGACACGTGTCAACATATGCGATGTCGCCGATCGGCGACAGTCATTGTCGCCGACGATATTGTCAAAGTATGAAATTAATGAAAATTTCGGTTGACATGAAGCATTGGAATTACCTGGAGTATTATTGCTGTTCATTTCATCCAGAGAACTCCAGCATCAAGAATTACCTCCATATTCTCAAGAAGGTTAAGGCACGAAAGATTGGCGGCACGTACGCGAACCTCGAAGCATTCCTCGCAAGGATTTGTCAGCATCTTCAACGCATCATTAAGAGGGAGTTTTTAATTCAGAAGTTTTTTCATTTATCTTGTTTCTTACTTTACATTGTGACTAAGAGAGAAAATCGCCGCCTTGCGTGTGGTGTCTAAGTTCTTGTGTGGCTTAGGAGAGAATCACCACCTTGTGCGTGGCGTCCAATCCCTTGTGTGGCTTAGGGAGAAATCGCTGCCTAGTGTGCAACGTTTAGATCTTGATTTGGTCTAGGAGAGGCTAGGAGCAGAGTCTAGGGAGAGATTAGCTTTAGCCTGCTGGTTCTAGGCAGAAGGACCGTCAAAATCATCAGTTAATTTTTCTTTGTAAGCCTTATCTCTAGCTCTATAGAGATTTTGTTGTATGCATATCTGACATTTTTGGTATAAACTATTGTTGTCGTATATTTCAAGAAATTCTTAAATGTTCATTTATGTTTATGAAAAATCAACTTTGTGTTTTATAGAAATTGGATAAGTTTTGCTAATAGTGTTAAAAAAAATTTAAGCCCTTATTCACCCCCCCCTCTAAGGGTGCCTCACGATCCAACAATACATTGATTTCTCGAGAAATCCAGTGTATTTCTCGAGAATTTGTTTTCAGCCTTCACGTTTCGCAAACTTTTGGGAGCCGTTTTTGACGATCAAAATAGTGTCAAATTAAAAAATGGTTAACATAAAATTTGCTCGTCTCTACGAGATCTACAATTTTCATGATGATCACTTTCCGATTCAAAGCCATATTAAGCCTCTAATCTCGTTTCCCGCGTTCCTGCGCTTAAGGTAAGAATATATGACGTTTAACAATTAATGATTTCTTAATATTATACCTGTATGTATATGTAAAAAGAAAAGGAGACAACTACTTCTTCTTCTTTTGAGCCGAACCAGAGCGGAGAGACTGAGGGCGAGAGCGAGGTTTCCGTGGATCTTTTGGTGGCCGCCGACGGAGCTCCGGTGCTCAAAATTTTCAACGGAGCATAGATCCGGAAAGCTCTCGTCGCGATTTACACGTGCGCAGTAAGTTTTTTTCGTTTTGTGAACTTCTAGCATTAGGGTTTTTCGGCCCTAACCTCCGTTTCTGCCAAATATCTGTAGGTTTTGCTTTCTCGCGCTTTTGTTATGACTGATCTGCGACGTGGAGTAATTCGAAAGGTAAATTCCTATATTTTCAATTGTTTGTCCTTGAGATTTGTTTATGGTAAGAGCGAAGCAAAGACAAGCAGGAAACGATTTTCGAGTTAGCACAATTGGCATGTTTACATCCTCAGAAGTCTGTAAAGGGATACGGGGTAAGAAGACTCTTTGACCACTGTATTGTCCTGTTAGAATTTCTGCTTCAATGATGTTTCTTCCAAAACGGAGACAAAGTAGTCTCGTACCATTGCAAAGCCCTATATTTGGATCAATATTCCCCAACAACATTATTGGTGATCTTACTTTCAATGTAAACTTGTGAGGTGGAAGACTTCCAGGAGACAGAGAGTTCAAGAACTCAGGTAGGTATAAATTTCTATTGTCATCAAGCACAAAGTCAAATGAGTAGTATGTATGTTCTTCTCCCAGGAAAAGAGCAAGAGTCATATCGTTCAACTTATGTACATCATCATTCAAAAGGGTTATAATAGCCCAACATTTCATGTACTTTACATTATCAAAATTGCTTCTCAAGTCCTTGAAAACAAAGTTTACCAAAGTAGAGACTGAATTCTCTCCATCCCACGGAATAATCATAGAATCTGGAATTCTGATCATGTCATCGTCCAGTATCAGTTCTGTGACATCACCAACTTGAAGAACAAAGTTGCTAAAATAAATATCACTGGCTGACCTCATATTGCATGATAAGCGTAACACGTGAACGTTATCCCACAGATGTGACTGAATAATGCTCGAATTTATACTTTCAGATTTTGCTCCATTTATGAGAACTAGAGTTAACTTTTGGAAGTCTTCTCCTAGTATTACGACCTTCCCACCGAACGGTCTATGAATGTCAAGCATGTCCTAAAATGTACGATCAACCGTTTCGAAAGCACATCTATTAGTCATAGGCGCCTCATCCCATATTATTGCAGACGCCTGATGTATAAGCTTACACAAATTAGATTTCTTAACAAATTGACACATTGTCGAAGCATCAATTTTTATTGGATGAGCAGTCCAGCCACCAGGTAGTAAAGTCGCAATAATCCCAGATGAGGCTATTGCCAAAATAATGCAACCGTTGCTTCTAAATTTTGCAAGGATTGCCCGATAAAGAAAAGTCTTTCCTGTTCCCCCCGGTCCGTCAACAAATAAGGTAGCACATCATTTTTTCATTATAGCCTCACTTATCGCGTTGAATGCGTTTAAATGCTCATTATTTAGTGACTCAATAGAGCGAAGATCTTCAAGAGGAGTAAGTATCGGTAATTCATGTTGTGGACTGCTGGAGGCATTTTGTAAATCTTCGAAATCAGCACTGATTGCAGGTAAGTCAAACTCTTGTAGAGTGCGTTTGTGCTCATTGAGAATTTATGCTATACTGTATAGTTCCTTATTCTTTATGTAATCTGGATTACTTGTCGATACAAAGTCTTCGACTATGCTAATGTAATTTTCTTCCCATAGTGATTGTACTTCTATAGGATTAGAGTACAAAAGAATAGTTGCAAATAATCTTCTAAGTGCAGAAGACATGCAGAATAGTCTAGCCTCCGCTATGCATTCACAAATACTATTATCGTGTTCAAGCAACCCGTAAGCCTCTACCGACCATTTGAAGGTGTTGTGGTGGACATTGTTAATAGTTAGAAGATCATCGAAAGATTTCGGGCCTGGTACGTGTGTTAGAAGAAGGCGAAGGAAAAAATCGCTCGCCTTCATTTGGTGAAATAGCATAGAGTCTACCCACAACCTTTTGATTGGTTGACCTTTTCGTCCACTTTCGCTCTGGCTTTAGCCATCTATAATACTTCAAAAATTCCTTGTATAGGTACTTGTGATCTTCCTGACCATTCATGTAAACTTGAAAGAATTCAGTCAACATAGTTCGAGAGTTACGGTCATTGGCCAATATCGACGTTATGTTTTCATCATTGTGAAATAACACCTGATGCTTGTTTGGTAAGTGCACTTGCAGCCTTTCTACGGATGGATAAATTCGATTCATCGAGAATTTAAATATTTTCCATAATGAGTCAGGTGTGCATAGTTATCTTCCTTCGATATACTTGTTCACCTCGTCATAGTTTGGTGCTGAACGAATCTCGAACGTTAAGTGATCTGGGCCTTTGTTGACATATTTGTACATGTATCAGATACTTTTGATGTTACAACATACTTCGACGTTTAAATTACAATTGTATTTTAGTAGTAACCATGAGTTATCTGGGACCACCCATCTGTTATCAACACAGGCTTCTTTATGTCTGTCTATTCTAACTGATCTGTTGTCATTGTGACGTCATTACTGAGGATAAAAGTCAACACGTTGCACTGTTGTAGCAACATAGGGTTTTGGATATCCCTTCTTGCAGCGAGAATCACGCATGCATGGAGCATTTGTTTTGTAGGCCCCGCAAGGGCCATGGATCATATGTCATAGTATAACTGCGTATAACTCAGGCTCTGATTGCTGGTCAGGGAGTTTCGCTCGAACAACTGTGTCGTAATCATCTGGTGAGTTTAATTTGTCAGCCGTATCAAAAATAACTAACATGTGACAGTATGGCAGACCACGCTTCTAGAACTCAATTACGTGAACATGTGCAATAACCTTGCCTAGAATGCCTCTGTGAAAAATATTTTCTTTAAGCTCCTCATATTTTGCTCGGAAAATTCTTGTCAACAAATCTGGACGATCATGCGAAGCCTGTCCAGGTAAAAGCTCTAAGGTGATTTCATCCCAAGATGGATTGCATGTCATTGTTATAAATAAATCTGATCTTCCATAATGTTGAACAATAGACATTGCATCTTGATATTGCTGATACATATCCTTTGGGCTCCCAATGAAAGTGGAGGGAAAGATGGTTTTTCGCTCAATATTTTTTGAAAAAAGTAATGAATATTTTTATTAGTTATTGATGAAATTAAGTTAGCAAAGCAAATCCACAGATCTGAAGACAAACCTTCACTTGTTTCACCCGCATTGAAACAATTTAGTATCCCTTCATATGGTTCAGCACGAATGTCTTTTTGGTGGTGTCGAATCCTATTCAACTTATGAAAGAGAAGGGATAGATCACACTAACTCTAGAGGGGGGGGGGGGTTAATAGAGTTTTAAAAACTTTTGATTAATTTTTATTACAGATTAAAATAAGTGATAACTATATGTAGAAGAGTAGAAAACAAATCACAAAAATTATCGCACAGAGAAAATAAAAAATAGAGCAACCAGATGACACAAAGATTTTATAGTGATTCCCCTAAAACTTGGGTAAATCCACTCTTCTACCACCATAGTAGGAATTCACTACAGGTTTTTGATCAGGTGCCCTGCCACCAAAGGTTTTTACTCAGGTGCCCTGTCACCACAAGATCTACTTCAAGGGAGATCTGACAACCCTTAGAGCTTTTGAGCAGGTGACGAAAAATCAAACCAGTTCTTTTGATCAGGATACTTGACAACCTAAGGATAACTTTTGAAGGGAGTTAAAAACCCCTTTATAGTAAAGAAAAGAAAATGATGATGTCTTCTCTTTCTCAATAATCTGAGAAGACTAGTGGATTTTCTATTGTTGTCAAAGCTCCTCTTGGGATGTAGAATTGTTCAGGAGAAAGAGAGCTTTGCTCAGGGTGTAGGCTTTTAGATTGCTTGAAGATCTTCGGGAAACTTTCAGACAAATGTTGATGATTTTGTCTCTTGAACTTCCTAAAGCAAGAATGTATGCCTGACTGCTTTTCTCTGTGTTATTATTCTCTGTATGTATTACTGTTGGCTGTCTTGAAAAGGAAAAACCTTATATATAATCCTTGCAGATTTTAGCATTTGAATTTTGAATTCCTTTTTCCTTGATTGACTACAAAAAATATGGGAGTTGAACGGCTAGAATTTATATTAAATGAATTTCCTCAACTGTCCCACTAAATAAGTCAAGTAATAACTCTGTTAAAACCATAATTAATGCTGACATGGAATGACTATATTAATAAGAATATTGAGTATTAATTACTAGAGCATTACAAACATATAATATAATTTGAAATACTTCTGCCTTAGTCGAACTGAAATCATCATAAAATAGTCGAACAGAATATGGGAGAAAATAATCGAACTCAACAAATTTCGTCGAACTGAGATCCAATATCGTCGAGCTGAAGATAGCAGACAAGAAGTAGAAAATCGTCGAACGGAGCTCCAAATTCGTCGAGCTGAGATGACACTTCGTCGAGCTGAGATTTCGGTATAATCTCACAGATCGTCGATCTTAGCTGAACTTTCGTCGAGCTCAACTCAGAGAAGAAGCTCTGAGTTCATTGATCTGAGATCGACGATCGTCGAGCTTAGTTCAGCTATCGTCGAACGCTTTTTCTGACTCTTAGAAAACTGCTTTTCTTTGGAGGTCTTCTGTCTCTAAGTTTTCTGAAGGTGAAAACCAATCACTCTAGGTTTCCTGACTTGACCTAGACCCTAATAAAGACCTATGACCCTAGACTATACAATGTGGGTCATCTAATAACCCTAATAGTGAACCTAGCCCAAATCAACCCTAAACAAGGTGGGGTTCCAACAATCTCCCCCTATTTGGGTGAGGTCACTATGAACAACAATAAAAGAAAAATCACAAAGCATAAAATAATATCTGGCAGAATTATAAAATTTTAGCAGATATAAACAGAAGTGCCTTGTGACATATTTATAACAAATAATAGTTAAGTTCAAAAACAAAAATGAAAAACTATCAAACTCTTTTTGAAGCATCCTAAGAAGTTCAAGTTGAAGGTTTGGTGAAAATAATGTCTCTATTGGGATCAATAGCTTGCTACTTTGACATCTTCTACTCCAAGAATTGTCACTGAAGCAGCTCTAGGTACAACTGCTTCAGAATGCAAAGACATATATGTATCAACATTAAAGAGTTGTTATACCTGATATTTTTTCAGCTTTCTTTCTGTATGAAGACATTGTAGTATACTGGGAAATATCTGATCCTTCTTCCTTAGCTTTCCTGATTAGAGAGAGTTCTATAAGTTCTTTAAACCTGGCCATCCTAGAATTAGGAACCATTTTTGGATCACACACTGGAGATAAAGGCCTTTTAGGACTGGATTTCTGAATATGTTGAACTTTCTGCTAGCTACTTTGACTGTCAGACTGCTGCTATTGCTTCTGTTTTCTCCGAGACTGAGTTTCTGATCTAGAGGGTCTATCTCTGCTGCTTTGAGTAGATCTAGATTGATAGGAGTGAGAAGCAGATCTTTTAATTTGAGAAATATTTCCCGAGGATCCAACTGTAGGAGGAGGAGGACCTCTCCTAAATTGAGGTGGAAGAGAGTATCTCCTGCTCTTCTTCTTTGCTTTCATTTCATTCTTAGAGTATCTAATCCATTGAGGGGAGTATGGAGTGAGAGTTATGTTATGTATAATGTAATAAGGAGTATCAGCAATTGGATTTGGCTTTGGAGCATCCTTTGGAGGAGCCTTCTTCTTAGCTCTTCTCCTTTTGGAACTAGTTTCCTTAGAGTCATCTGAATCATCTTCATCATCATCATCAAAATCATTTGTAGGATTGTCATATAGAGCATGAATCCTTTTAAGCATATCTTGAGAGAAAATAGGATGAGCCTAAGGCTGCACAGCTTTAGTCTGAGGCTGTTCTTGAATTTCTGGCTCTACAATTTCAGTAACAACTTGAGTCTGAATAGAATCACTTTCTTCTTCCATGTCTTGAAATAAGATCTCATCAAGATCTGGCATGGGAGACTCAGCCCAGCCATAAGTTGGAGGAGAAAGAACTTTTGGCTCTGAATCAGTTATTGGCTCTATAATAATATCAGAAAATGAAAAACTTGTCCTATGCTATTCCAAAACTTCAGGATTTATTAAAGCTGAGTAGCAAACTATAGCTTTAGAAGAATCTGGAATTGAATCAACAAAAGTTGGAAGATTGTTTCTAGGCACCGAATCAAAAGAATATAATAAAGAAACTATATCAACTGTGGGATTTATGATGAAATCACCAACAGTGTTTATTTTTGTATCTACTGAATAATCTTCAAAACAATTCATCTCTGTATCCTCATCAAGAATCTCAATAATCTCTACTAGAATTTCTGTTACTGGAGCTGCTGCTGTTGAAGCTAGAGCTACTGCTACTGGAGTTGGAGCTTCTTTATAAAACATCTCCCCCTGCCTGGTTTAGAAGGTCCTGAACCCAGGCCCCTAGAAGAAGGGACAGAAGAGGAGGCAGCAAGCTGAGCAGATAGAGTGGAGATAGAAGCAGCTAGAGGGGCAACGACCTCATCTATTAGCTTCTTAAGAGAGGGAGTGATGAATTGAAGAAGATCTTTAGCAATGTCAAAGAAGTTTAGATAGTTGGGTTCAGGAGTATAAGTAATGTAGGTGGATTGGTGACCACAATTTGAACAAAATGAGAATGATTGAGGGAAGTCTGTATGTTGGAATTCTGGGAATGTGGATGGAATGTTGGATTGAGGGATGACATCTGGTAATTGATCCTGAAGAGGTGAATGTTGTGGGGATGGTTGAGGAGATGGAGATGACAGTAGATTGAAATTTGGTTGGGTAGCGGTGGATGGAATGTCATCAAGATGAGATGGAATTGGAGATTGAGGAGATGGAGATGGTGGTGTATCCTCATGGATATGAATTGGTGATTGTGGTGAGACTGGATGAATGAAAATAAAAGGTTGTTGAAGGGGATTTGATGAAAGAAATATGGAATGAGGTGGAGATGGTGGATGAATAGGAGAGGGAGGAGCATGAGCTTCTTCATGAGTTAGGAGAGTGGCTGAATCATCCCTGGTGTTCTCAGAAGCTAACCTGGAAGAGGAGGCCCTGGAGGGCTTGGTAATTACCCTCTCCTATCTACCAAAGAGGGCAGAAGTAAGCCTCTTTGATGCATTAATAAAAATGGTTTGGGAGACCAATAATTCTTGAACCTTGGCTTGCAGAAAGATTCCCAGAATCCTTCCAAAACTCACATTCTTCTTACTGATTTTCCTTTTAATCAAATCAAACAAAATTACTCGCTAGTTTATTGATTTCTTATTGACTAAGGCACAAATCAGATGAAATTGGTCTCTGGTAATGTGATCATGAGCAGAGTGTTTTCCTAACAACACTTTGCCAACAATATCAGCCAAAAAGCTATATTCTATTGATAAATTTTTCTCGAGGAGGTGGTTAGGGTTTCCTTAAAAATGACCTAACCTTTCTAGCATCTCATTAAATTCACTGCTAGATAAGTCTATTTCATCTTCTCCATTAACAAAACCAAAAACTTCAGTCAAAATTTCTGGAGAGAGGAATCTGGTTACCAGATATCAAACTGATAAGAACTGCAGTCTCTTGAATTTTTGCCGTAAAAACCCATTCTTTAATCTCTGTTACTGGTAGTTTGATCCTGGTCGTCATGAGGAACTACAAATTTTATCCTTCAAACAATTTCCGAATATCTTGGAATATTTGATCTGAGTGAGAGAATGATTCCAAGTCTATATCAAAGCCTGCATCGAATTTCATGGTTGCGAGAAGTGCTGGAGAAATTGCCATTGCTCTGCAAAAAGAACAAAAGATCAAGTGCAGAGAGGAAATGGAAAGCGTGGGATGGAGTTTGGGAAAAACCTAATTATAGGTTTATAAGATGAAAAGACGAACTCCGTCCGACGAAAATGAAAAACTTCGAGCTCAGTTCGACGAAAATACCCATAAAGAGATAAAAATCGTTGACCTAAGTTAGAAGTGCGGGAAAACAGATCGTCGAACGGAACGTCGATCTTCGTTCGATGAAATATTTTCAGAAATAAATTTGTCGACCTCCGTTCGACGAAAAAATTTCATAAAGGGATTTTGTCACTCTCTGTTCGATGAAAACTCAAGAAGAGTTCACAGATCGTCGATCTCCGTTTGACGAAAAGTGATCAATTCTTTAGACCTTGGATAGAAATCAAATTAGACCTTCTCCATTAATCATACCTAGCTGATTTAAGAATAACAAATGTTTCTTTTTATCCAAAGGTTTGGTGAAAATGTCTGCTCTTTGTAAATCAGTAGAAATAAAGACAAGGTTAATTTTATTTTTGTCCACATACTCTCTAATAAAATGATGCCTAATTTTTATATGCTTGGTCCTACTATGATGCACTGGATTTTGTGTAATGGAAATTGCACTGGTACTATCACAAAATATAGTTGAATTATTTATATTGAAACCATAATCTAGGAGTTGGTTTTGAATCCACAAAATTTATGAACAATAACTGCCAGCTGTTATATATTCAACTTCAACATTTGAAGTTGACACAGATGTCTGTTTCTTACAAAATCAAGACTCAAGCCCATCACCAAGGAACTAACATGTCCTGATGTGCTTTTCCTGTTAACTCTACATTTAGCAAAGTCAGCATATGAGAATCGAGTTAATTCAAATTCTGACTCAGTTGGATACCAGAGTCCTAGATTTGGACAACCCTTTATATATC
The DNA here is from genome assembly GCA_039513925.1 of Platanthera zijinensis. Lineage (NCBI taxonomy): Eukaryota > Viridiplantae > Streptophyta > Magnoliopsida > Asparagales > Orchidaceae > Platanthera > Platanthera zijinensis. The sequence continues at coordinate 19,625,536 of CM077086.1, read as the reverse complement.
TCAAAATTCTTTTTAGAAAAATAAGGTGAGATTCTTTAGGGTTAACTTAGAACCTAGCACAAAGATATGTAGCAAACATTATATCTGGCCTACTAGCTTTGAGATACAACAAGGACCCAACAATAGCCATATATGTTTTCTGAACAACTGGCTTGCCCCGTTCATCAGAATCAATCATAGCATTGGAAGCCATGGGTGTTTTCATAGCTGAGGCATCAGACATTCCAAATCTCTTAATTAGCTCCTTAGCATATTTAGATTGGGAGATGAAAATGCCATCAGGGGATTGCTTCACTTGAAGACCAAGGAAGTATGAAAGCTCACCCATGCTATTCATTTCAAACTTGGAATGCATCAGGTCAGAAAACTTTTTGCATAGTTTGGAATCAGTAGGCCAAAAATAATGTCATCTACATATATTTGTACTAACAAAATTTTATTTTTATGATGCTTAATAAATAAGGTCCTATCTACAATGCCTCAAGTTAACTTATGCTCTAAAAGAAAGCTAGCTTGGGTCTCATACCAAGATCTTGGAGCTTGCTTTAAACCATAGAGAGCTTTATGCAATTTAAAAACAAAAGAGGGATGAGTTGGAGAGATAAAACCTGGTGGTTGCTCAACATAGACTTTCTCTTTGAGTTCACCATTGAGAAAGACACTCTTGACATCCATTTGATAGACTTTAGACTTCTTGAATGCTGTATAGGCAAGAAATATCCTGATAGCTTCCAACCTTGTAATAGGGGCAAGAGTCTGATCATAATCAATTCCTTCCTCCTGAGAATAGTATTGAGCTACCAATCTTGCTTTATTCCTTACAATAGCTCATTGTGCATCCAATTTGTTCATGAAAACCCATTTAGTTCTAATGACTGGGTAGTCTTTGGGTCTTGAAACTAAATCCCAAACTCTGCATCTCTCAAATTGATTGAGCTTCTCTTGTATTACAATAATCTAGTGGGGATCTTGCTCTGCATCTTTTATAGATTAAGGTTCAATCTGAAATATGAAACAAGCATGCATCAAATCTTGGTTGAGTTGATGCCTTGTTTGCATACCAATTGATAGGTCTCCAATTACTTGAGATATGAGATAATCTCTAAGTGTGACAAGATCAGTAGGAGGAGTTGGTTCATCAACAACTTGGGGGATTAATTCCTCTTGTGGAATTAGGTTAGCTGTTGTTGGTTCAACTGTTCCAATAATTTCTTCTTCACTCTCTTCATCAATATGTGGAGAAGGATGCAATGTAACCTCTTGGGTGAGGTTTAAGTCATAAAATTTCTCACACAGAAGGGGTACCTGCAAAATATCTCTAGTAGAAGAATCCTTCTCCTTGTAACACATATTAGCCTCATCAAAAGTTATGTGTACAGATTCTTCCATTTTTAAAGTTGATTTATTAAAAACCCTATAAGCCTTGCTGACTTGGGAATATCCAAGAAAAATTCACTCTGCATCTTTGGCTTCAAACTTTCTAAGATGTTTCTTATTATTATTATGAATGTAACATCTACATCCAAAAACTCTAAAATAATCTATTTTAGGTTGCTTCCCTTTGAGCAATTCATAAGGAGTCTTGCCCTTAAATTTATGTATTAAACTTCTATTCAGAACATAGTTTGTTGTGCTTACAGCCTCTGCCCAAAAGGATAGGGCAAGTAAGCATCTGCAAGCAATATCCCTGCAAATTCAATAAGGGTTCTATTTTTTTCCTTTTTGCTACCCCATTTTGTTAAGGAGTTCTAGGAGCAGAGAAGCAATGCCTGCTGCCTTCCTTCTCACAGAATTCTTGCATAGGAAGAGATTCAAAATCAGTGCTATGATCACTTCTGATCAATGTAACTTGAGTATAGTACTCAATCTTTATGCTCCTAAGAAAGTCTGTAAGAACTTTAAAGTTATCTGACTTGTTTCTAAAAAAACACTCAAGTGAATCTAGAGAAGTCATCTACAATAACTAAAGTATAAGATTTCCCTCCCAGACTTTGTACAACAATGAGTCCAAAAAGATCCATGTGTAGCAAATACAAAATTCTGGCTGAATCATTCTTATTAATTGATTTAAAACTATTTTTAGTTTGCTTGCCTAATTGACAAGCCCTGCAGACACTTTCCTTCTTGTAGGGGCCAGAAGGCAATCCTCTAACAAGGTTGTCCCTAGATAGTTTAGCAATATTCCTTAAGTTTACATGTCCTAATCTTTTATGCCATAATTCATTGGTATTACTAATCTGATTAAATAAGTAAATTTCTGAACTAGCTGACTTAAAATTTACTACATATATTGCCTTCCCTAAGTCCAGTTAAAACAACTTTGTTATTATTAGAAGTAATAATACAACAAGATTTAGTAAATGATACGTGATAACCTTCATCACATAATTGGCTTATGTATATCAGGTTATGCTTAAGACCACTCACATAGGCTACCTTCTTGAAGGTAACAACTCTAACTTTAACATTCTCAAAACTTTCTATTTATCCACAGTTGGAGTTTCTAAAGATCACCTTTGGTCCAAGCTTTGACTTGAAATCTGTTAGATTTCCCTTGCTGCTTGTCATATGCTTTGAACATCCACTATCCAAGTACCATTGTTTCTCTGTGGTAAGATAGTTCATCACCTGCAAGAAAATAGATTAGGTGTTCTTGACCCAGGTAACATTGGGTCCTTGATTCTTCTCAAATTTATAACTGGAAATAAAAGGGAATTCTGGTTGATTTTTATATCCTAAGGGGTGAAATTTTCTTGGTGGAATTATCCAATAAGTGAAGAGATTAACAGATGATCTAGGTTGATTAAAATTTCTAGAAGATTTTAGGTTTCTGTTGAAGTTATCTGAGTTCGACGAATTCTAGTAAGTTCGTCGATCTGTGTATGACAAATAGGGATGAGTTTGTCGAACTCCTCTCAGAGAATGAAAGTATTCATTTTTTGTGCCCCAATTTCGTCGATTGCGGTTCGACGAATCATATTGATTTCATCGATCGCAGTTAGACGATTTATTATATAGAAAATATGCATTCATAGTTCGTCGAACCATATATATTTCGTCGATCTTGGTTTGACGAAAAATGTTGAACATGATTTTTATCAAAAATTTTCTTTTTCTTTTTCTTTTGATTGGGTTTCTGAAAAACTTCAGTTTGCTTGTTGTTATCCTCTAATTTTTCTTTTCCTTTTTCAGATATGAATTTAATAGGGGTTGATAAAATGTTCTTCTTAAGAATAGGTGGCTGACTAGATGAAGCTCCTAAGCCTTGTTTACCATTAAGCCTGACATTTACTGTGCTAGTGATGTCCATTAATTTAATACTTCTCCCATTAAGGGATTCTTCAAATTGTTTTGCTTCATTTAGTTTAGTTTTTAATGAAATAATTTGTTCTGAAGTTAATTCTAATTTAGCTTTTCGTTTGATGTTTTCTGAAAATAGATTATCATATTCAATTTGTTTTTCTCTGAGAAGTTTTATTTCCTTCTCAGATTTGATTAGATCATTGCATAGAAGTTTAAATTCAATTTTAAAATGTTTAGAAGTAAAATAAAAAGAAGTTATTACCTGGTCCTCTTTTGATTCTGATTCTTTAGCTGCTAAGTGGATGCATGATGCATCAATAGCCATCAAGCAAATTTCTCTGGCTTTAGCCTCTTCTTCATCCTCACTGTAACTAGATGAAGTCTCTTCTTCTGAGTCACTCTAAGTCTCAGCTACAAAGCCTTTTTCCTTCTTGTATTTGTTGGAGTATGTCTTGTTGGAGTTCTTTTTATATTCTTTCTCTTTTCTCTTGTCCTTCTTCTGATCCTCTAGATATTCTGGAAGAATGTGTCCATGCTTTCTGCATCCATAGCAGACAATTTCCTTTGTAGGAGTCTGTCATACCTTGGCTTGTCCTCATTTCTGAATGACCTTCTTCTGAAATCCTTCTTTGCCATTTTATAGAATATTTTAGCTAATAGTCTTATTAGCTCTTCATTGGCAGGTAGTGCTTCTGATTTTTCAGATGCCTTGAAGGCAATGATTTGCTCCTTCCTGAGGTAGAAGTCTTTTGTTTAGCTGCTTCCCTGGTCTTGATCAGCTGCTCATAGGACTTGAGCTTGCATAACAAATACTCAGTAGAAATCTCATTTATGCTTATGTACTCCTTGATTGGCCAGATCCTAGAGTCTCGTGTGCTGGGGAAGCACATAAGGATCTTATCATTAATCTCTATTAATGAGATATTCTTGTCCAGATTCTTCAGCTCATTTATAATCAGGCTTAGTCTATTGTACATATCTGCAACTGACTCTGATTCATCTTTCTTGAAATTCTCATACTGTGAAATGAGAAGGGATCTTCTATCTTTCCTCTCATCAGCAGATCCTGCTACCATTTGGTTGAGAAAATCCCAAATGGCTTTTGCTAATGTGCATTCAACTACTTTTTGAAATATGTCATCAGACATAGTTTGAGCTAGAATGTTCATAGCTTTAGCATCTGCTATTTTAGCTTTCTTCTGTGCATTAGTCCACTCAAGTGGTGGAACTGCACTGGTGCTTGTACTGGTTGTTGCATAAGGAGTAGAAGGACCTGTAAAAATAGAGTTATAGATGTCTTCATCAATGGAATTCATATACAACCTAATCCTTGTCTTCCAAAGTGCAAACTTGTTATGGTTACATACTGGAGGTCTGGTGCTTGAATATTCTTTATTCTTTGCCATGATAGGAAAAGACAATATAGTAAGTGTGATCTATCGAAGATCTTTTGGTTCAGGAGTTAGCCTGTGAAATCAAATAACCTTACCCTCTGATACCAATTGAAAGAGAAGGGATAGATCACACTAACTCTAGAGGGGGGGTGAATAGAGTTTTAAAAACTTTTGATTAATTTTTATTGCAGATTAAAATAAGTGATAACTATATATAGAAAGGCAAAAAATTAAACACAGAAATCACAGCACAGAGAAAATAAAAAATAGAGCAACCAGATGACACAAAGATTTTATAGTGGTTCCCCTAAAACTTGGGTACATCCACTCTTCTACCACCCTAGTAGAAATCCACTATAGGTTTTTGATCAGGTGCCCTACCACTACAGGTTTTTGCTTAGGTGCTCTGTCACCATAAGATCTATTTTAAGGGAGATCTGACAACCCTTTGAGCTTTTGACCAGGTGCCCAAAAATTAAACCAAGTCTTTTGATCAGGAGACTTGACAATCAAAGGATAACTTTTGAAGGGAGTTAAAAACCCTTTTACAGTAAAGAAAAGAAAATGATGATGTCTTCTCTTTCTCAATAATCCGAGAAGACTAGTGGATTTTCTATTGTTGTCAAAGCTCCCCCTGGGATGTAGAATTATTCAGGAGAAAGAGAGCTTTGCTCATGATGTAGGCCTTCAGACTGCTTGAAGATCTTCAGGAAACTTTCAGACAAATGTTGATGATTTAGTCTCTTGAACTTCATGAAACAAGAATGTATGCCTGACTGCTTTTCTCTGTGTGTTATTGTCCTCTGTATGTATTACTGCTGACTGTCTTGAAAAAGAAAAACATTATATATAATCATTGCAGATTTTAGCATTTCAATTTTGAATTCCTTTTTCCTTGATTGACTGCGAACAATCTGGGAGTTGAATGACTAAAATTTGTTTTAAATGAATTCTCTCAACTGTTCCAGTAAATAAGTCAAGTAATAACTCTGTGAAAATCATAATTAATGCTGCCATGGAACGACTATATTCATAAGAATATTGAGCATTAATTACCAGAGCATTACAGACATATAATATAATTTGAAATATTTCTGCCTTAGTCAAACTGAAATCATCATAAAATAGTCGAATTGAATATGGGAGTAAATAGTTGAACTCAACAAATTTCGTCAACCTGAGATCCAATATCGTCGAACTGAAGATAGCAGACAAGAAGAAGAAAATCGTCGAACGAAGCTCCAAATTCGTCAAGCTGAGATGACAATTCGTCGAGCTGAGATTCTAGTATAAGCTCACAGATCGTCGATCTCAGCTGAACTTTCGTCGAGCTCAACTCAGAGAAGAAACTCTAAGTTCTTCGATCTGAGATCGACGATCGTCGAGCTGAGTTCAGCTATCGTCGAACGCTTTTTCTGACTCTTAGAAAACTACTTTTCTCTGGAGGTCTTTTGTCTCTAAGTCTTCTGAAGGTGAAAACCAATCACTTTAGGTTTGCTGACTTGACCTAGACTCTGATAAATACATATGACCCTAGACTATACAATATGGGTCATCTAATAACCCTAATAGTGAACCTAGCACAAATCAACCCTAAACAAGGTGGGGTTCCAACAACTTATGAGTTTCGATTTTAGCATAGTTATCTACTATATATTGCTGGAGTAGACGACCACAAAGTAGAAGCAGTGATGGTGAATGCTGACGTATCTTGATGTAAAGAAAACACAATAAAATTGAATTGACCATAACAAGAGTCCTTTCTTCCTTGTGTTGTGTTTAGATTGCATGGTACATAAGATAAGAGATACTTGAAAATCTTCGTATTTACACATTCTAATACCTGTAATAAGTAGGAGTAGTAGTCACAGCAAGAGTCCTTTCTTCCTTGTGTTGTGTTTAGATTGCATGACCACCCATATGTACCATGCGACAATAACAATGGATACTGCAGAGGATCATAATACCCAAAGTAGTCTTTGATATTGAGTAATTGACCTTCGGTGGTCTGCACAATTATGTTTCTATAATTTGAACCCAGTATGTATTCTACACTGACCAGTACAACAGCGACTTGTGATGCCATAAGTAGAGTGTACTGACGATCTGCGGCTGAACGTTCATGTATAAGTAACCTGCAATCTAGAATATCAGGTCTCTGCGCAAGTTGTCTCAGTGTTTGTACAAAAGGATTGTATTTGTTGAGTATGTGCTTAATCTTTTCTAGCATTTCAGTTTGTAGTGTAGCGTTCTCAGCCAGACGATGTTCCGTCTCATGCTCTGTGTTGTAGATGAACATTTATAGAAATCTCATGTGGGTTCCCTGTGGCGGTAGTAGGCTTCCCAACCGGTGATATATAGCATCGTGTGCTCTGAAAGTGTAAATTCCACCATTTGGCCCTGGTATGTCTGAGTCCAGGTTGACTCCCATCAAGGTAAATGAGAAATAGTGATTGTAAGAACGTATATTTTGCCTAAAATGTCGTTCCTGAGCAGTCTGATCTGTAAACAGTGAGTAGAGTTTTTCTGGCGCTGGTATTACTGGAATGTGTATTTTTCCATCTCAATAACATAAATTGCTTGTTTCATGCATAAATAATTTTGCATTATAATGTATACAGTAATTTGATGGAGGGAGCTGCATTCGTTGGACTCTAGTTCTTTGGTTACTTTGTCAGGCTGACATACGGAATGTAGTTGTTGATGTCTGTATAGTTGCTTCTAGTGATGGTCGGTGTGGTAGTTGTGGTTGTTGCTCAGAAGTAGATGCCTCATTTTTATGTGCTGGTGGTAAGTTAAAGTGTAATGGAGTTTGAATGTTGGAGATAGTGAATCTTCCGACGACTGCAGAATTCAGATAACTCGTTAGGGTGAATAAACACATTTGTGAAAGAGATCTTCAGAACAGGTAAAAGTACCTTGAATAATTATCTGGTCAATTTGGTTTTGTCGTATCTGATGTTGACGTCTCATGTCAGTTAGTTTCTGCATTCTTACGCGACGATCATTTTTCTGGGTAATTAACAGTGAGTCTCGAATGGGATCAATATGAAGATTGTGTGTTGGAGGTTTAATGCCATGGCCATCGCGATGTACACGCAGTTCTCTTAGCTTTAGCATTCGTGCGGTTATTGCGGAACGCTGCATCGCCAGTTGTTGCGTTCTTTTTGAATCCCCAACAGTGGCTATCAAGCTTGAGAAGTATACAAATATGAAGAAAGTTACATTATTTATACCGTAGTTGTTGAAATAAATGTGGAGAAGCAGGGTATTTACGATTTGCAGGTTGCAAGGGAGGATCGACGACCAAGTTGTTTTGCGAACTTTGATTGCAAGTTACCGTAGCTGTATTCGCTGTGTGTCATCGCCTATGTTGAAGGTGTAAACATCGAACCCTTCTTGCAATTCGCTGCACATCTTGTATAGTTTTCTCGTTATAGCAATTGACGGTGAATGAATAGAAGAATGTGTTGAGAGTTGGACATTATTAGTGTGTAGATTTGACATTTGCGTGCGTAGATATCTACGCCTTGCATTTCTATGCTCACGTTGTTCTATAGTTAGTGCATGTCTTCGGGATGTGTTTTGCATTCCTCATTACGACATGATGTTCCTATCGAAGCACTTGTACTCGGCAACATTTGAAAAAAAATCTTTTATTATGAAAACAAAAAATAATGAGTGAATTATTTTTTGTTAAAAAAGGCTTATCTGTAAAGTTGACACAACAAATAGGGGAATAACATAGCCAAAAAAATTACCTAGAATCAAATTACCTAGGATTGAGTCCATCCATGACGGTTCCTTGATCTGCATATGAATCATATGAATTCATTAGTGTAAACTTAAAGTATAAAAGTTGAAGCATATCAATAGTATTCCTGATTCAAAATCAAGGAAGGGAATGATGCAAACAAATACATTCAACGATTGAAGCATGTGAAAAAAATGATGAAAAATTATCAGTACCTTCAATTCACACTTCTAATTTTTTCCTAGAGCCTGGGAGACATGGTCCTGCTTTCCCAGAGTTCAGAGGCAGAATTAGTAAAAAGAACAGAGGCAAAATTTAGCAATATTAGAACTTCAAGAATAAACAAAAGTAGAACAGAGGCAGATGTCTGTCGTGCTCTGTTGTGCTTTGCCATGCCATGAGAGATGGGGGAAAGAGAATCAAGCGAGAGTGAGTTGTGTAAGAGGGTATTAGAGGCAGATTTCTGCCGTGCTCTGCGGTGCCATGAGAGATGGGGGAGAGAGAATCAAGCGAGAATGAGTTGTGGAAGAGGGTTGAGGGAAAGCTAACCGTGAGGGAGGACTAATGGTGGAGGCAGCGACAAAGGTCTGCTGCGACCGCGAAAGAAGTGCAAAGGGTGAAGTACACATCGGCGAATGACTGCGACCGCGAAAGAAGTGTGACAGGCGGAGCAGCGCGACGGGCGGAGCACTGGGATGGGCAACGGGCGGCGGCGATCGGCGATTGGAGTAGTCCCAGTTTGCAGTGCCTGTTTGCGTTTCCTGTTTGCAGCGGGGGTTTGGGCAAAGTTTCTGGGAGGAGCCAAAATAATAAAGGAGTGGGCGTTTCAAATTTGGTCCTCCCATGAATTTTTAGGCCTGTAGCGTGGAGTTGGGAGAATTTTTTTTAGGGTTTGAGTTGCTTTTCTGGTTTGACACCTGGTGTGTGTGTGGAGGGGGGGAGTTTTTTTAAGGGTGTTTATATTGGCAGCCCAGTAAAATAATGAAAAACATACGTAATATGACAGCTAATAGCAGCCCAAAATGGTTCCGTGCCTTTTGAAAATAAGCCTAATATCTGACATTTTTTAGAAAAAGTGTTCAACATTAAAGTTGTAGATCTCGTTGAGATCTACAACTTTCATGTTGAACACTTTTCCTAAAAATGACTTTTAAAAACCTAATTTATGGGCTACCATTAGCCATTGGGCTGCCCATATCGATTTACTTGGCTGTCATTATAATTGGGCTGCCAATATCGATATACGGGCTGCCAATATAAACGCCCTTTTTTTAGTAATGTATATATATATATATATATAGTTATATAGTTATAAGTTATACGGGGTGTTGGAGGTACGCGCAGCGCTTTATTCATCAATATACGCGCTCCTTCTAGCCGTTGGATTTAAATTCAACGGCTAGAACTAAACATGGAACGGTAAAAAGGGAGCAACGAACCCTATCACAACCAGGTTGAAACAGGCGTGCACGATCACAACCAGGTCCAAACAGGGTGAGGCGCGGGCGTGAGACAATCTGCTCTCGCGTGAATGCTTTTCTAGTAAAAGGCGGGATTACTATATAAACAATAAGGTAGCTTTGTTACTGGCGGTGTGGGACTAAAGTCCCGCACCGCCTGGAAACCGTCCAGTCTGCTCTCGCGCGCCCGATCGGACGGCTTCCAGGAGGTGCAAGACTTTTGTCCCACACCGCTAGTAACAAAGCTACCTTGCTGTTTTTATAGTAATCCCGCCTTTTACGGGAAAAGCATGCGCGCGAGAGCAGGCTGTCTCACCCCTGCGCCTCACCCTGTTTGGACCTGGTTGTGATCAGGCTCGTAATTATGCTAATTGCTGCTAGCCATGATGCTTCATTTTACCGATCCACGCTTTATCCCAGCCGTTGGATCTAATCCAACGACTGCCACCAAATCCGCGCGGAAATATTGTATATCCGCGTAGCTCGGATATACATAATTTTGTAAGTTATAACTAATATCATTATTAATATTAGTATTATTAATTTTATTATAATTATTATTATTTTTAATGTTCAAACAAATGTACATTGTCCTGCAGGATTCAGAAATTGTCCTCGATAGGTTCGTTACGACCGTTTTGTTGACACGCATCCATCGGAATGATATGTGATCCAATCCATGTTAGTACGCTCATTTTACGCTCCCCGGACCGTTTGCGGCCAATTTATTTAAACTTCAAATCTGTCCAAATGACGTCAGAATCGTGAAAGGATGACTCTGTTGGACTTTTATTATCATTACGAATCTAATAAAACTATTTGAGATCATGCCCAAGTCTGTTTGCTCGATTTCACCATTTTGCATAAATACATTATTTGCAAACCACGTTATTTGAGCTCTTGCATGCGCTATAATTTCTTCAATATGACACGCTGCCTTCGAGGCAACACAAGCTTTCTTGGCGACATAGGACTTCTAGGCGAATGCTATACCATCAGCGGTATACCCACCATGCACTGGACCCCACTCGACAGATTCATAAGGAAATTTTGTCAAGTCCGTTCGTCGAGATCACTCGACGATTCGTCGAGATCACTCGACGATTCGTCGAGATCACTCGACGATTCGTCGAGATCACTCGACGATTCGTCGAGATCACTCGACGATTCGTCGAGATCACTCGACGATTCGTCGAGATCACTCGACGATTCGTCGAGATCACTCAACGATTCGTCGAGTCCATTCAACAATTCATTGAGTTTATTCGGCCGCACGAACCTACCTACCGCCCCGTGACAATGGGTTTTCTCTCCCAAATTTCTATCGGCCTAAGCCACCCAAGATGACACAATACACACACGAGGGGTCATGCTCGAATTGGGATATTATAGCTCCAAACACACCTGACTGCTACGCGATGCTACAGGAGGTCCACACGGCGATATAGGCTTGATAACACGACCCAGTGACATTGCATTTATTGTTTAGTCAAGGGAAAAATAGGCTACCGTCGGCAATAGCATTGTTGTTGCATTTTAGCTTTCCTGCTATAATTGACCCAGCAATCCCAGCACTCCAAACACAAGGTGAAATTTTGGGGTGTTACAATTCCACCCCCCCCCCCCCCCTTAAAAGAATTATCATCAAAATTTAAAATGCTATCAAAACACAAAATACATACCTTAAGCAAACAGTTTCAAGAAGTCCTCCCGCATCGCTTACTCGCGCTCCCAAGAGAATTCGTCTCGATAGAAATAATCCCAAGGTACATTTGCGAGCTTGACTTCTTTTTTCCGCAAATGCCAAATTTTTGAATCCTCCACAGAAACCTGACGAACCATCGTACTCAAGTCCTCTGCCTTTGGCACTACCGTTGACTCGACCACATTATACAGCTCCACCAAGGCTTTTCTCAACACCGAGACTTGGAAGACATCATGTAATCCACTCAGCTCTTCGGACAACGCCAACTGATAGGACGTTTCTCCTATATGCTCCATAACCTCGAACGGGCCCAAATACCTCGAACACAATTTCTTGAGTCAGCGAATTTGCGAAACACCTTTGAACATCTTGATCTTCAAGTAGATTATGCCCATAACAGCAAACTCCACATTTATGTGGCACACATTAAAATAATTTGCCTGCCGATCTTTAGCAACCTTCATGCGCTCCTAAATCATTCGCACTAACTCCCAAGCGCCTGCCACTGCTTATTTTCCCAAAATATGGGTGTCTCCCACCTAAATCCAAGAAATCGGCATTTGACATTGTCTACCATATAATGCTTCATATAGAGCCATCCAAATGCTCGCATGGAAACTATTATTATTGGCAAACTCCACCATAAAAGGTGGTCTTCCCATCTCTTGTCAAAATCAAGAGCACACATCCTCAATATATCCTCCAAGGTATAATTTATCCTCTCTATTTGACTATCGGTCTGCGGATGAAATGTGATACTAAACCTAAGCATGGTGCCTAAATACTTTTGTACTAAACTCAAATCCTTGAACGCGAACCTTCCATCTCGATCACTAACAATACTCTTTAGAATCTCATGCAACTGCACTATGTTCCGAAAATAGAGCTCCACAAGATTTTTCACGCTGTCTTCCTTTTCATTTAGAATAAAATGAGCCACCTTGGTAAGGAAATCCACAATCACCCACATCGCATTGTTATCCTACGATAACAAAGATAAGCCATGCACAAAATCCAAAGAGATGTAGTCAAATTTCCACTTAGGAATAGGAAGAGGCTTTAAGAACTCACCTAGCCTTTGGCACTCAACCTTTACTAAGGCACAAGTCTGACTCGACTCACATACGAAGATATATCCTGCTTCATCTCAAGTCACCAAAAATATTTCTTCAAATCAAAGTACATCTTCGTACTTCTTAGATGAAGGGAGTACTTTGAAAAGTGATCCTCAAATATCAACTCCTCATGGTGCTTACAGAACTACGGTACACGCCATTCATTCTTCTTTAAGATTCGACTGATCATCTTCAAGACATTGCCTTCGCCTTGCTGAGCTACCGCCATTAATGGTTGGAACTCTGCATCAACTTTAGTTGCCTCCCGAATACGATCAACCAAGTCACACTGTAACTCTATCTAATTCAACTGTACCATGCTAGACTCACCTTTAGCCACACAAACAATGCTCAAAGACTCAAAGTCCCGTACCAACCTTTCATCATGCATTTCAATCCAGTTTCCTTGCCCAAAATATTTCTTATTCAAAGCATCGACCACAACATTGGCCTTGTCTGGCGTGTACTGAATCGCTAAGTCGTAGTCCCCAAGAAACTTGACCCACATGTGCTGCTGCATATTCAAATCTTTCTGATTCAAAAGTTTTTTCGGACTCTTATGGTCCGTGAAGATCTCCACCCTTGGGCCATATACGTAATGTCACCACAACTTCAAAGCAAAATTTATTGTCGTCACCTCTAAGTCATGGATGAGGTAATTTCTCTCATGAGGCTTCAACTGTCTAGAATCATAAGCTATCATGTTACCATTTTGCACCAGCATGCAACCCAACCTACAACTTGACGCATTATTGAAAATATGAAATCCATATGTTCCACTAGAAAGACATATGATCGGAGCAGATATTAACCTTTCCTGCAAGGTCTCGAATTCTCAGGCACACTCCGGAGTCCAAACAAACTTTTGATCCTTGCTAGGAAGAGAGGTGAGGGGCAATGCAATCCGCAACAAGTTCCACAAACCTCCTATAGTAACCATCTAGTCCAAGGAAACTTCTGACCTCCGCCACGTTTCTTAGAACATGACAATATCTAATGGCTTCAACCTTCGCCGGATCCATTGCCACCCCATCACCACTGATCACATGGCCCAAGAACTCCACCCTCTCTAACCAGAACTTGCACTTTGAGAACTTAGCATAAAACTGGTTCTCCCTCAGAATCTATAAGACTATTCTCAAGTGAGTCCCATGCTCTGATTGCGATCTCGAATACACTAGGATGTCGTTAATGACCACCAAAAATGAATCTAAGTATTTCCAAAAAAACTCTATTCATCAAATCCAAGAACACTAATAATACATTCGCCGAATCGAACAATATCACTGAGAACTCAAAATGACCATATCTCCTCCCAAGCACCGTCTTAGGAATGTCCTCCTCTTGAATACACAACTGGTAATACCCCGACTTCAACTCCAACTTGGAGTGTACCATCGACTATACCAACTAGTTGAACAAATTATCAATCCATGTAATCAGATACTTATTCTTGACAGACAACTTATTCAACACACATTTATCTATGAACAAACATATACTACCATCTTTCTTCTTCATAAAAAGCACCAGTGCACTCCACGAGGAAGAGCTAAACATAATGTATCTCTGCTCCAACAACTCTTGCAATTGAATTTTGAGCTCGGCCAACTCCTTCAGTGCCATCCTAAATAGTGGGCGTGACACAACCTTGCTTCTGACACTAATTTGATCGTGAAATGGATCTTACGGTGAGGAGGTGCTCCCGAAGTCTCCATGGGGAACACGCCCTCGAACTTTGCCACAACATACACTTCTTATTGTCAACTTTGTGGAGTGAATCTCCAGCTAAGCTATAAACACAACACCTCCCTAGTTTACAACACGCATTATCTGCATAGTCGAAATCAAGGAGCAGGCTACACCACTAAGGCCCTCGAACTTTACTTCCACTTTACCCTTGCTCCTCAGGGTCACCACCTTCAAAATGCAGTCAATAATGGCCCGTTACTCTACAAGCCAGTCCATCCCAAAAATCACATCAAACTCGGCTAACGGAAGGATCAACAAGTTAAGGATGGGCCCCACCAGAGCTAGGTCAGCAGAAGTCAGGGTCAACAAGTCAAGACAGAAGTCTAAGTCAACAAGCAAGGCAGCAGAAGGCCTGGTCGAGTATGGCGAGCTCCCCTCGCATACTCACCGGGTAGGCGACTAGGCATGTTACTCGCCCAACCCGTGCGAGCTCCTCTAGGAATTCACCTAGTCACCGGGGTGGGGGGGTATAAAAATGACCCCATATCCCTTTGGATTTCCCTATAAATAGGACCCCAGGGGTATGAGGTAGAGGAGAATTGAAATCCTGTTAGGATACTTGCGAGTTCTTCATCTTGGATACCAGTTGAGCCTTTGGATTCTTTTTCCTTAGAGACCAGGTCGAGAACTCGCGACTTATTTACCAGCTAGTCTCCCTCGTACCTTGCTCGACTAATTTTGGTTATGGAGGGGTTGCTTCTTTCTAGCATCCGGGTATATTGTGGGACCTTCCTGCCGTAGCATCCAAGGTCCTATTTGTTGAATTCTTCTTCGTCTTAGTCTCCTTATCCGTTTAGCCTTGCTGCAGAGTAAGTAGCCTTAGACTGCCTTGATTTGAATCTCGAGGTTGGAAATTTTCCTAGCTTCAACACTTGGTGCGGTGAGCGTGGATCACGGCCAAGGAGGAAAGTTTTGTGGTTTGGCGAGATGGCATATAGTGGCGAGCATGGGGAGTTGGTCGGCGACTCGGCAGGTGCTGGTAGTTCCACGCGAGGTAGCGAGTTTTTGACCGTGGTAGCATTCGAAGAATTCACAAAGAGGATCGAGAGGAGCATCCTCGTCGGGTTTCCTCATCGCCCCGATGTCACGACAACATCTCCCCATCACGTGACACCGCCAGATGAGGAAGCGTCGCCGAGCCGATCTAGGAAGGAGCCGGCTTGGGCGAGAGAGGAGTGACCGGTATAGTCGAGGCATCATCTGACAGGCAACCAGGGGATTAAATTCCGAGATCCAGAGCCTCCGCCGAGATATTATGGTACTCTCCTGTGGAGAGAGTATGACGATTCTAGCGGGGATGAAACTCGTCATTGCCAGGAAGGGAGGAGCCCCTTCTGTGACGAGATCCTTGCAACCCTAGTTCTCGAATGTTTCAGAGAGCCTGTCCTCACCTACTACTCTGACAAAGATGACCCAGTCAGGCATCTCCAGTGTTTTGAGGATGTAGTTTCCATCCGCAACATGTCTGAAGCCTTCAAATGCTGGTTCTTCTCCATCACCTTTAAGGTTAATACGAGAGATTGGTTCCACCAGTTGCAAGTAGGTTCCATCTACTACTTTGTCGATCTGTGTCGGGGCCTCATAGCGAGGTTCACGACATCCAAGAAGAGGAAGGAGGCAAAGACCCTCTTCAAAATTACCCAAGGACAACATTAGAGTTTAGGCTGTTACATAGATCATTTCCAGGAGGAGATCTTGGAGGTAGAGGAGGTGGATGGCTTTACCCTGATGGTGGCCCTCAAGTTCGGCATGAATCAAGACCTCTTCAACATGGAGATAGGATCCAAACCCCCAAGGTCCTTTGAGGACATGGTGGAGAGGGTGAATACGTTCATCCAGGGAGAGGAAAGGAACAAAGATTTCGTGGCACGGATGGATGGAGATGAGCCGTTGGAGAGGAAGAAAGGGAGACTTTCGGAGTCAGAGAGAGGAAGGCTGTCGGAGCGGCAGGAAGAGAGGAGAAGGGAGGAGATGGGGAGGAGAGATGAGAAGAAGAGCCCAGGAGGGTGAAAGAAAGGAGACAGGAGAGGCTGCAGAGGCTAGAAGAGAGGAGGCCAACAAAAGCTCTGGCGAGGAGAGGAGAAGAAAGGAGATTCCAGTACCCAGAAAATTGCCCAGAGTAGAAGCCACTGGTTCGGCCGCATTTTCAACAAGAGGAGAGGAGGAATGGAAACCGATAAGGGGAAGGCCGAGGTGGAGAGAGGAGAGAGGCAATGACAATTGCTCGTCAAGGCAATAAGTGTCGTAGGTGGGAAAAGCGAGTGAGGCATTATGAGGCAGAGATTCCCCTCTACTGCGACATCCATCGAGTAGAGGGGCATGGGACATTGGCTTGCCCTGAGTTCTGGGAAGCAAGGAGGAGGTTGGAAGCAGGAGTAGCAGAGACGGAGCAGCCAAGGCAAGAGGATCTTGTGGGGCAAGTGGCATTCTAGACTCCGCTAAGGAGAAGGAATGAGGACTGGGTCGAGCTGGGAGGTTGTGAAGAGGTGGTCCATGGCCCAGGAGATGGGCAGGTTGGTGTGATCAACGGGGGAGCCAGGCTCGGAGCTTCCCGCAAGGGAAGTCTTCATCAAATTTACAGGAAGAGAGTCGCCTCGACCTCGCAGAACCCACCTCCATTGAACGAGATTACTTTCTCAGAGGAGGATATGCTGTGGAATGAGAACCCCTTCCACGATGCGCTAGTTATTCAAGCTGCCATCGAAGACTTCACCGTCTACCGAATCCACGCGGATAACGGGAGTTTGGTGAACGTCATTTTCAAAATAACTTTCGTCGGGCTTCAGGTGGAAGCACCTCGGGTCCAGGTTGCAGATGGACCCCTCTTTGTCTTCTCAGGAGAGAAGAAAGAGGTGGAAGGGGGAGTGGATCTTCTAGTCACTCTTGGCAGGACATCAATCCGATGTCATTTTTTCATCGTCGATGCACCAAGCGGATACAACGCCATCTTAAGACGGCCCCTCATCAACTACTTCAAGACAGTTCTGTCGTCTTGTCATCAGTGCTTGAAGTATTACCGGGGAGACGTCCAGGTGAGGATCTGAGGCTATCCAAAGGCCTCCATGGAGTGCTACTTGAATGCCATCAATACCATCAGCTGGATGGAGGATGCATAGAGGTTGGAGAAGCTGCTAGAGAGAGAGGAGGGTTTGCGTGTTACTGAGGAAGTAGAAGAGGTAGAGGTGATCTCCTAGGGGGAGAGCCTGGTCTGCTGAAGGTTGGAGGATCCCTTTCCCTAGAGGAAAAGATCGAGATGGCCGCGTTCCAGCAAGATAACGTGGATATCTTTTCTTGGAGTGTCGCTGAGATACCAGGGATCAACGTCGATGTTGCCTGCCATCACCTCAATATGGATCATGCGGTGGCCCCCGTCTGTTAGAAGCAGAGAAAGAGAGCCGCCGCGCTGGCCAGCCTGATCAGAGAGGAGGTGGAGAAGCTGTTAGAGGCGAGTTTTATTTCGGAGATCCAGTATCCGGGCTGGGTCTCCAATGTTATAATGGTAAAGAAGCCTGGAGGGGGATGACATCTATGCATCGACTTTTCTTTATTGAATAAAGCTTGCCCGAATAATTTCTACCCCTTGTCTTCAATAGGCGTGCTAGTTGATTCAACCATCAAATTTCCTGTGATGAATTTTCTTGACGCTTTGTCAGGGTATCACAAGATCTGGATGCATCCCCCCGAATGTCGTGACATCTCATTCATCACTAATGACGGCTGCTATAGATACAGGATGATGCCCTTCGGGCTTAAGAATGCGGGCGCAATTTACCATAGAATGACGGATCAAGTCTTCAAAGAGCAAAAGGGGCGGAACCTGGAAGTCTATGTAGACGATCTCCTTGTCAAGAATAAGAGCGTTGTGGAGCATATAGTGGATCTGGTGGAGAACTTCACCACCCTGAGGAAGTATAAAATGCGACTCAACCCGTCCAAGTGCGTCTTCAGAGTAGAAAAGGGGAAATTTTTAAGTCACCTCCTCACTCCTAGAGAGGTGGAACCTAACCCAGATAAAGTCAGAGCCATTATGGAGATGGCGTCCCTGAGAAATCCCAAGGAAGTTCAAAGGCTGACGAGAAGGCTGGAAGGCCTTAGTCATTTTCTCTCCAAGGAAGGAGAGAAGTGTTCTCCGTTCTTCAAGACTCTTCCAGGCAACCAAAAGTTTGAGTGTACCGCGGAGTGTGAGGAGGCTTTTGGAAAGCTCAAGCAACAGCTAACTCAAGCTCCTCTCCTCAAAGGTTTACATGGAAGTGAAGATCTCCTACTCTATCTAGGAGTGGGGGTCGAGGCGGTCAGTTCGGTGTTGGTCAGGGAATAGGGCAAGAATAGCTCCCCATCTACTATGTGAGTAGAGTGTTGCGACAGGCAGAGCGAGATATCCTATCCTGATGAAGTTGGTGTTTGCTTTAGTAGTTTCGGCTCATAGGATCCATCCTTATTTTCAGGCCCACTCCATCAAGGTAGTCTTCGATCATTCGCTCAAATTATCTTGGATGGAGTGGAGCATTAAGGCAGGTTGGCAAAGTGGGCGGTAGAGCTTGGCGAGTTTGATATTTCCTATTCTCCGAGTATAGCGATCAAGTCCCAGGCCGTAGAAGATTTCTTGGTCGACTTCTCAGCCGAGGTGGGAGGGTATGAAGGCTCTTCTAGCCTAGTCTCTTGGAAGATTTTCGTGGATGAGGCTTTTGGGAGGTATTCTGTAGGAGTCGGAGTCGTGCTAGTGAGCCCACAGGGAACCAGGATCGAGCAAGCAGTCGAGATCCTCTTCCCCATCACGAATATCAGGCGGAGTATGAGGCCATGGTGGCTAGCTTGCGTCTCGCCAAGGAATTAGGCATCTAGGATATCAGGGCCTTCACTGACTCAATGGTGGTTGCATCACAAATCATAGGAGAGTTTGAATTACACGACCCCGTCTTGCAAAAATACTTGATCAAAGTCAGAGGTCTGATCGGGTGCTTCCAGCCCTTCTTCGTCGAGCACGTGCACTGAGAGGAAAAATTAGAGGCTGACTATCTTGCCAAGTATGGTCCCCGGGCTGGGGGGATAGTAATCGAGCTATTTCGACTGTCCATCGAGGAAGGGGAGATGATGGAGATCGAGCAACGAGCTTCGTGGAAGGACCCATTCATTACATTCCTGACAATGGGTCAGCTGCCTACCAACGAGGGGGATCAGAGAACATTCTTTTACAAAGCTGCCTATTACTTGATGTAGGAAGGGGAGCTTTATTGTAAGATCATTTCAGGCCCCTTAGCCAGATTTTTGTCAGATATGAAAATTCCCCGCGTTTTCCAGGAGATCCATTTAGGAGAGTGCGACAGCCACTCGGGGACTCATACTCTGGAGCAAAGAATTCCGAGGCACGGATACTTCTGGCCAACCATCTGAAAGGATGCAGAAGCTTTCTCCAGGAAGTGTTCTTAGTGTCAACTCTTCGCGCCTCTTCAGTTACAACTGGCTCAACACCTTCTCTCAATCACTGCTCCATGGCCCTTCGCCATCTGGGAGATGAACTTGATCGACCCTTTTCCTCAGGCTAGCAGACAAAGGAAGTTCATTCTGGTGATGATCGATTACTTCTCCAAATGGATCGAGGCAAAAGCTCTAGAAAAGACCACTTCTCAAATCATAAAGAGCTTCATCTGGGGAGAAATTGCATGGAGGTTCAGGATTCCTCTCGCCATCATCACCGACAATGGTCCATAATTCATTAGCTTGGAGTTATAGGACTTCTACAAGCAGCTAGAGAAAGATCTTTGATTCGCCTCTGTGCACCATCCTCGCAGCAATGGGCAGGTAGAAGCCGCCAACAAGCTAATCATTAACCTACTTAAGAAGATGGTCACCAACTTGAAGGGGAATTGGGCAGAGCAGCTCCCCTCAGTCTAATGGGATCTGAGAACAAATCCAAACTTGGCTACGGGGGAAACACCTTTCAAGTTGTCCCATGGGTTTTAGGCACTCATCCCAGTGGAGTTTGAGGTTCAAAGTTTAAGGGTGGTTGCAGCAGAAGATGGCAGCGAAGAGTGGCACTTGGAGAATGAAGATGCTCTGAGGCTCTCGCTGGATTATGTTGAAGAACTTTGTGACTTATCCTCCATCCGCCAGGAGGAAATCAAGCGACGCTTGATAAAACACTTCGACAAAAACATCCTCCTCAAACATTTCCTCGCAGGGGATCTAGTCATGAAAAAGGTGGATGCCGCGGGAAGGGGAACAATGGTTGGCAAGCTACACCCTAATTGGGAAGGCCCCTTCATCATCCAAGAAGCCTTAGCCACTAGAGGCTATTATCTTCATGATCAAATATGAGAGCAGCTGAGAAGTACTTTGATCGGGGATGACCTGAAAAGGTTCTATCCCTAGTGGTAACATGTACTAAATCTTTGTAATCATGTTGTATACATAAACTCAGTAATAGCCAAATAGTTTCTTTATATGCTAATTCATCCCCAGATATCTGAAGGCTTTGAGGTCCAGCCCTGCGATCGACTCCGGAAACCAGCAGTCGACATGTTCCTTGTAAAAAGCCTAGTGAGGATGATGAGACGATGCCTCGGGAAGTGCTCTTGTAAAACCGAGCCTCTACATTGATGACCGAGATCAGCTCCCCCTTTGCATGTCGTTCTAGGTCCCCCCGATTGCATCTCTCCTCCGACTAGAGGATTTATCAGGAATAGGCCTGGACGCTAACCCCCTGGACTCGACGAAGGGCCGATCTCACCCAACAATCATTAGTAAAGATATCTCAATTACTTCCAAGGCAGGATAACCTTCTGAAGAAGGGGTAAGAACAAGCCCAAAGGAAGATGTTGGCCTCGAGTGCGTCCTATAGGACCCTCGGAGGATCATTACACCTCGCTCGTACATCGACACTCACAGCCGAATGGCATGACCAAAAGCGATCTCCACTATTGGATCGGTATACGAGACTTTGACCAGTTCCTCCTAAATAGCCTAGTGCAGATGATGGGACGCTGCCTCAGGAAGCGCTCTTGTAAGACCGAGCCTCTACATTGACGACCGAGATCAGCTCCCCCCTTGCATGTCAGCCTAGGTCCCCCCGATTGCATCTCTCCTCCGGATGGAGGAAGTTTTGGGAACGGGATGAAATCACCTCAACTCCGATTAAAGTCCTCGATTGGTAGAGTTATCATAAGTACGAGTCCCTGCACGATCTCCTCTCCTGCATCTCGGCCAAATACCTCCTTGAGTGAGACCAGGTTCCTCGAGTGAGTGATGTTATAGCCTATCACCTCTATACGAGCTTCTCTCCTATAGACCGACTACTTGCCTCCCCGATTCGACTCACACCACTCTAGTTGAGCTCAACTCCTGAGAGCTGTCAACTCCAGAGGTTCCTCATTGGAGTGATGTCGTAGCCTGTCACCTCTATACGAGCTTCTCTACTACAAACCGACTACTTTCCTTCATGAGTCGACTCACACCACTTTAGTTGAGCTCAGCTCCTGAGAGCTGTCGACTCCAGAGGTTCCTCGTTGGAGTAATGTCGTAGCTTGTCACCTCTGTATGAGTTTCTCTCCTATAGACCGACTGCTTGCATCCCCGAGTCAAATCTTCTCCACCGTCAGTTGAGCTTGGCTCCTGATAAGGTGTCGGCTCTTCTCCACCGCCAGTTGAGCTTGGCTCCTGATAGGGTGTCGACTCTCGTCCACCCCCGATTTAGTTTAGCTCCTGCGGGTGTCGACTACAACCTCCAACTCAGTTGAGTCGGGCTCCTGTGAGGTATGCGATTATATAGGTGCGAGTATGCCATGGTGAGTATGCGAGTAAACACATATGCGAGCAACAAGGTGCGAGTATGTTGTTGAGCGACCAGGTATGCGCTAGTAATGATGGTGCGAGTATGAACGACGTTTATATGTGAGTAAGCGCATGCCGAGCTCTTAATCTCTCTGCGCCCATGAGCCTAGCAAGCATCATCAAGCAGGCAATTATATACAAGGAAACGAGTAACACAGAAATTATGTATATATTTTCAATAAGGATCATAAATTTACAAATTCCTGTTTACAAAAATCTATACAAGCGTGGACGCAGGAGGTTGTCGGCCGGCTACTACTCGTCGTCGCCAGTGTCAGGAATGCACTTCTCATCCCTGATGGTGACATCTTCCTCATCGTCAGCATCATCCTCGCTGTCATTCTCGTCGTCGCTGCTGCCACTGCTCTCTCCGTTGTTATTGTCGCTATCGTCACCGCTGGATCTAGAAGCCGAAGACAGTACCCGATCAAGCTAATGCAATGCCTCGGCGGGAAGAAAGGGGATGAGGTTTATAACCGTCAAATGGTCGGCCTCCGCTCCAAGGAAGCTATCCATCCTCAGCTTGGCAAGAATGGCTTCCTCATATGCTCACGCTATCTCACAATGGATAGCGGGCATCATATCCCCGTGCATCCTGATCCTCTTGCCCACCCCGTGTGAGGAAGCCGCCTCCTACGTTTCAGGTGGTTGGACCTCAAAAGGACCCGTGCGACCTTAGAATGCCTCCATGCGAGTTGCTAGCTCGGCGCTCCGGATTTGAGAAGTCTTTAGCTCGGTCTTTGTGTTGGTGAGCTCTAACTCGAGCTCGGAGAACTTCTTCTCCATCTCCATCGGTGGCCTGTGAGGACAAGTCAGCCAAAAGTCAGAAGGATTAGCAAGTATCGAGATAAATAAGTCGCGATGAGGAGGCGACTGACCTCGTAATCCCTCCAGTGGACGGATTCCATCCCCGGCTTGATCGCCTTCTGTGTGATGACCTTCAACGCCTCCTGTGTCTTGAGCAGCTTCCTCACCATGAAGTGTCCCAGCTCTGCAGCTCACAGCATGGAGTGAGAAGTCTGCTAGGCGAACACCTCTGGACTTAACTCCATCATCAACTCGGCGTCAGCTCGCCCATATAAAGCATGGAGGATGTCGAAGGCCTCCCCCTTATATTCCCAATCCTCCGACCAAGCAGGGAGGTTAGTGCTCAGTGACACCTGATGCTCGTCCGCCGATCAATACACTAGCGGGCATCCATAGACGTCCCTGCCATCTCACCCGAGGTTGAAGTTCGGGTGGCAGTAAGGCGCTCTGACCTCAGCGGGTGACTCCCTCTCATCGAATAGTTGCTGGAAACCCTTGCACGCTTGCTCGCATGATCAGGATACTTGGCTCTGCCCTTCCCCTTAGAGAGCTTGCCCTTGCGCGCACCACCTTCGCCACAGGCAGTCAGGCAAACCGTGGCAGGCGAGATCTCCTCGACCTCGGCAGGGTGGATTGAGGTCTCCTAGCGCGAGAAAGCGACCTCTTTCGCTGGAGGCAGCGACTTCTGCGGGGGATCACGGGCCTCTACAAATTGAAGAATGTTCAACAGTATTCAACCAATCCAGCGACATCTCGACAAGTAGGTCAGAATCTCGTGAATACATTCCTTCACCGAAGAGGACCTCGTCAAGTACGTTGACGTTGATGCGCCAATGGATGACGTCGAATCGGCGTCCGCGGAAGGCTTCAACCAACTTCTCATGCACACCTTCCAAAATCGAGGAGAGGAAGGCAACGTCAGCGGGATGATGTGTCCTTACCAGCACGCCCTCGAAATCGCCATTGACGGAGACCAAGAACTCGCTCCATCTATGGACCTTGTTCGTCGTCCCAACCAATGTGCAGACATGGCTGCTGAAGAAGACGACCCCTCCGAGGTTGCGGCGAAGGCGAAGATCTTCCGAAAAATGGAGAGGTCAAACGCAATCCTCTCTTCCCGGAGGAAGCAGAGGAAGCCCATGATGATCGCCACCCCATTGGGGTTTATCTGGGTGGGCGCGATACCGAAATATCGCAGGATTTGGCGATATTCGGTCCACAATGGAAGTCGCAGGCCGACTTCAAAGGGGTGAATGGATAGTACCAATCAACCTTCTATTTAGGTGTTTAGTCGCTCGTTCCGGGCGAGGATCCTGGCAAAGTATCCCTCTGGAAGATGTCATCATTTGAACTCTTCCAGATCTCGTACAGAGGCTGCAGATTTCTTGAAAACTGCTTTAGTGAAGTTAATGGCATGATCCTGTCGGCGAGCATTGGCGTCATCTCGAACCATCCTGAGCAAGTTGGGAGTGCGAGAAAGGAAGTGCGAGTAGGCAGAGAAAGAAGAGGAAGACGCGAGCAAGGGTAGTTACTCGCAAGCAAAAGTCAGAAAGCGCAACAATGTACTTACGTCTCACCTACCCCTTCTATTTATAGGTGGAGGCCAAAGGGGGGTGTATACCTTGCTCGGGCGAGTATCCACATAAGTCGCATCCTAACCACTGGATCTAGCCTAAACACGAGTCCTACCTCGCACAAAGCGATCAAGAAACTCGCAAGCTCGTCAGAACCTGCACAGAAACCAAGGCATTGCAGAGAAAACAAATAGAACAATCGCAGAAAAGCTCGGCATAATCAGCATGAGATACAAACTCACTCATTACAAACAAATAGTACTTTACATAATCGCCAAATGCAAGTTCAAATGAAAAGAAGAAATTCATAAGTTCTAGGAGGCTGTTGAAGTGGTGACCGGGCGGTCTGGCGGTCTGGCTTGGCGGGTTGATGACCGGGCGGTCTGGCGGTTTACCTTCAGCGGTTTGGTTGCTATGTGTTGTTGCCTGTGGTCCAAGCGGTCTAGCATCTTATCACTGGCGACTTGGAGACCGGGCGGTCTGGAGATCTCACATGGTGATCTCTCTCTCTCACTCTGGCAGTTGCCGATCGGTTAGCCCATCTGTCTAACCGCGCGGCTTGTGCGGTTTGTGTCTGTACAGTCCGCTTGTGTCTTGTAATTTTTAGTCCCACATCTCTTATTTGTATTCTCTCTTCTTTCCTCCATTCTATATAAGGGAGGCCATACCTTTGTAATAGATACCTTTTTATGATAATAAAGTTTCAGTTTAAACCGCTTCCGGCTTGTTTTAGTTCGTTTCTTACATGGTATCAGAGGACTCGATCATTTCCTCCTGATTCTGTGCGCCCTCCCTGTCCGCGCGGCTTGCTTCGCCTGCTTGGGCCCTATCCGCACGGTCTCTTTCTCTCCTTGTCGTTGTACTCTGTGTGCGCGACCTCTTTGTTCCTGTGCTTAGTCGCCACTTTCTGTACGCCGCGACCTGTTTCCCTGTTCGCCGCGACCTGTTTCCCTGTGCCTTGTTTTGCCTGTTACTTCTGTTCGAGCGGACTTTCTTCTAGCCACTCGACTTCTATCCCTCTGCTTGATTATGCAGCTTTGTCATGGATTCTCTGGCCGCTGGTGTCTGACATCATGACCGCTGCAGATTTTCTTCATCCTATTTGCACGGCTTGTTTCCTTACCGCGCGGCCTCTCTTCTCTCTCTAATTCTATCCGCGACCTATTTTCGTGGTTTCTCTGCCTCTGTTTTTCCCGCGATCTCCTTTGATTCGCGCGACTCCTCTGTTTGTGCGGCCTTCTCTCTAACCGCACGGCCTTCTCCCTACTTTGGTCTTCTTCTTGGTTGTGTCCTTTGCGGTTTCCTTTTTTTTTGTCCGTTGTTGTCTTCTGGTTCTCACGAACTTCCTTGTGTTCGCGCTGTGTTCGCTGATTGTCTGTTCGCGCGACCTATTCCTCTGTTCGCGCGGCTTGTTTCTTGGTTCTCTCGCTCTCCTTTTTTTAGTTCACGCGACCTGTATCTCTGTTCATGCGACCTTTTCTGCTCCTATGGCTCTCTTCGATATCTCTACATTCTCCTCTTCGATTTTCTCCTCTTCCTCGTGGCCTTCTGCCTCGGTGGTCACGTCTTCTGGTAGTGCCCACTTCATTACTCAAGGAAAATGGCTGATCGACTCAGGTGCTACCAATCATATGACCAGCTCTCCCCAGTGTTTTTATCTCCTGGAAACACATGTTCGGTTGCCCCCGGTTATTCTCGCTGACGGCTCTCCATCCCCGGTCCATGGGACGGGAGTGGTTCAAGTCACTCCATCTCTTCAATTGGCGAATACTCTCTACGTGCCCAAATTCCCGTGCAACTTAATTTCTGTTACATCTCTATGCAAGCAATTACGGTGTTCCGTCACATTTACTTCTACTTCTTGTACTTTTAAGGATCTAGACTCCCAGCGGACGATTGCTACTGGGACTGAGAGTGGTGGCCTATTCTTCCTCGACAACGTTTCCGCTCTATCCGCCTTCTCCACCACCTCCACAGATCTACTCTAATGGCATCTTTGCCTTGGTCATGCTCCTTCGCGTCTTCTTCGTCAGCTTCTGCCCCATCTTCCTTCACAAAGTCCTCCCCTTAATTGTGAGGCATGTCAGCTTGGCAAGCATCACCGCTCCTCCTTCCCACCAAAGCAAGTTCG
Organism: Platanthera zijinensis; assembly: GCA_039513925.1. NCBI lineage: Eukaryota > Viridiplantae > Streptophyta > Magnoliopsida > Asparagales > Orchidaceae > Platanthera > Platanthera zijinensis. The sequence goes on along the minus strand of CM077086.1, from coordinate 19,598,714 downwards.
TGGATCTTCCCGACCGTTTGATCTCATCCACTCTGATGTTTGGGGTCCTTCTCCTACCCTTACCGTTGGTCGGGGAAGTTCATATTTTGTCACGTTTATTGATGATTTCTCTCGTTGTATGTGGGTGTATCTTTTAAAAGATCGCTCCGAATTATTCTCTGTATGGACATCTTTCTATCTCATGATCAAAACTCAGTTTGATGTTTCTATTAAAGTTTTTCGATCTGATAACGCCCAAGAATATCTCAGTCATGCTTTTTTCATCCTTCTATATACAACATGGGATTATTCATCAAACTAGCTGTGTCTATACTTCACAGCAAAATGGTGTGGCAGAGCGTAAAAACCGTCACCTCCTTGATGTCGCTCGCACTCTGATGACACAGATGCGGGTTCCTCGTGCCTATTGGGGCTATGCCGTTCTCATCTCCTGTTTGCTCATCAATCGCATTCCATCCTCTGTTCTCCATGGTCAAACCCCATTCTCCATTCTCCATCCTGGCAAGGAACCCTTCCCCCTTCCACTACGTATATTTGGATGTACGGCCTTCGTACATGCTCCCTCCGTTACCCGCGATAAACTATCCCCTCGCTCCACCAAATGTGTCTTTCTGGGGTACTCCACCACCCAGAAAGGCTACTGTTGCTTTGACCCTGTTCTTCGTAAGCAGTTCGTCTCCGCTGACGTTACCTTCTTCAAGAATGCCTCCTACTTCTCGGATGACTCCTCTTCTCTTCCCCAAGCTTCCTATTCTCTTCCCCCAGCCTCTGATTCTCCTGTTATTCCCTTCGTTCCCTCGCCTCCTACTGCGATATCCACCCCTCCTCCGTCTCCGTCCACTCCTCTCTCTCCGCCTCCATCTCCCTCATCTCTGCTGCCGCCGCTCTCTCCTCCCAGGACAGCTCTCTCTGCCACGGATGATCTGGATGCCGAGGAACCCGCCGACCTGGATCTTCCTATAGCTCTTCCAAAGGGGTGCGGACGTGTACCCTACACCCCCTTGTTGTTGTTTCACATGATCGTCTTACCTCTTCTCGCAGGGCCTTTGCGCTAGCTATCTCTGCCACTGCCACTCCTCATTCCTACCAGGAGGCCTTGCTATTCCTCACTGGATGATGGCCATGGATGAGGAAATGACGTCCCTAACAGAGCGGGGTACTTGGACTCTTGTTCCTCCTCCCTTCAGTACTGATGTTGTTGGCTATCGCTGGGTCTTTGTGGTTAAATTTGGCCCAGATGGCACTGTGGACCGTTATAAGGCTCGTCTTGTTGCTAAGGGATTTACTCATACCTATGGGGTTGATTACTTTGACACCTTCTCTCCCGTGGCTCGTCTCAGGACTATACGGGTCCTTCTCTCTGTGGCGGTCAATAAAGATCGGTCAATTTCCCAGCTGGATGTAAAGAATGCCTTCCTTTATGGTGATCTTCAGGACGCCGTCTACATGGAGCAACCTCCTGGGTATGTTGCTCAGGGGGAGACACGAGTATGCCGACTGAAGAAGGCAATTTATGGCCTCAAACAGAGCCCTCGAGTTTGGTTTGACAAGTTCAGCGGCATCGTGGCGGCCGTTGGTTTTGCGCGCAGCTCTGCCGATCACTCTCTATTTATTCGCAAAACCCACTCGAGACTGGTGGTTCTTGCTGTGTATGTTGATGATATTCTTCTCACTAGCGATGACCAGGAAGGGGTAGCCTTGACAAAAGCGACATCTTCGTCAACATCTGCTCACGAAAGATATGGGCTCTCCGAAGTACTTTTTGGGGATCGAAATCTCTCGGAAGCCCAACTCCTTAGTCCTCTCCCAGCGTAAGTATGCCCTTGATCTTCTAAAAGAAGTAGGATTGACTGGAGCCAAACCTGCGCGATGCCCTATGGCTATTGGAGAAGACAAAACCTGGACAGATGATTCACCTCTTCTTTCAGATACTACGCGGTACAGGCGTCTAGTTGGTAAGCTCATATATCTCACAGTGACCAGCCCCGACATTTCTTATGCCGTGGGCAAGGTAAGTCAATTCTTGCAAGCACCTAGGGAGTGCCATCTACAGTCCGCCTTACGGATCTTGGAGTATGTCAAAGCAGCCCCTGGGAAAGGATTACTATTTCAGAAGAATGGTCATCTGAAGTTTGAAGCATACTCAAATGCGAGTTACGCTGATGACAAAGGGGATCGCAAGTCTACATCCGGTTTCTGCACCTTTGTTGGGGGAAATCTGGTAAGCTGGAAGAGCAATAAGTAGTCTGTTGTTTCTAGGTCCAGTGCTGAAGCAGAGTATCGAAGTATGGCATCGACCACTTGTGAGTTAAAATGGCTACGAGCTCTCATGCTGGATTTGGGAGAGGTCTACAACCATCCTCTACCTATGTTCTGTGACAACAAGGCTGCGATATACATCTCCAAAAATCCAGTCTTCCATGAAAGAACCAAGCACATTGAGGTCGACTGTCATTTCATTCGTGAAGAGATTTTGAAGGAACAAATTTGCACTCTCTTCGTCACTTCTGATAAAGAGCTGGCTGATATCTTCACCAAGCCAGTATCCGCCTCGTTTTTTCATATTTGTGACAAGCTGGGCATGATCGATATATATGCTCCAGCTTGAGGGGGAGTATTGAAGTGGTGACCGGGCGGTCTGGCGGTCTGGCTTGGCGGGTTGATGACCGGGCGGTCTGGCGGTTTACCTTCAGCGGTTTGGTTGTTATGTGTTGTTGTCTGTGGTCCAAGCGGTCTAGCGGCTTATCACTGGCAACTTGGAGACCGGGCGGTCTGGCGGTCTCACATGGCGATCTCTCTCTCACTCTGGCTGTTTCCGAGCGGTTAGCCCATCTGTCTAACTGCGCGGCTTGTGTGGTTTGTGTCTGTACAGTCCGCTTGTGTCTTGTAATTTTTAGTCCCACATCTCTTATTTGTATTCTCTCTTCTCTCCTCCATTCTATATAAGGGAGGCCATACCTTTGTAATAGATACCTTTGTATGATAATAAAGTTTCAGTTTAAACCGCTTCCGGCTTGTTTTATTTCGTTTCTTACAGAGGCCCTTGCTCCGGAAGATGGGGATGCCGCCCGACTAAGCCAATCTCGCGAGCTCGCCGGAAGTGCTCAGTGGCCGCCGCAATCGCATTGTCACCTCTCCATAGCTGCTCCTCCATCCTCGCTAGCCGTCCTGCAGACCCCATACTCACGCACATGCCGGCTAGCTCCTCCCTTAAGAGCTGGATGCGGTGGTCAGTTATCACCTGGCGCCGCTCCACCTCTTGGATCATGTGGAAGCAAGACTCGTAGGCCTCCAAGCTTTCCCGTAGCTCTTCCATCTTAGCCATCCTTACCTCCAGTGCCAAGATCCGGCGATGAGGCTTGTAGATAGCGAGTTGGTCGAAGTTTGCCTCCAGCTTGATGTATGAGCGAGTAGCGGCACGACGGTACTCATCTCTAGACAACCCCAACGCCTCAATGAAGACACCGCCAGGAGTGGATGGGCGACTTGTCAAAACAAAGTAAAGTCGCCAGAGCAGTTAGGAGTCGGTAGAAACGGTCAAACCAGATCAGCAGTGGTGGAAGATACCTTGTCGAGGAGAAGGGCTGCGGCGAGCTATTTCTCGCAGGCCCGAGGACGAGCCTCTAGGACGCTCGGAGGGCTGCCCCTGTCCGCAACCTCCATGATCGCGGCCTCTAGCCCCCAGCGGGAAGTAATCGGGGCACCGCCTTTCTAGATCTCATGCCGAGCTCCCCGATGCATGCCAAGGAGCTGTGAACTCCGAGAAAATCTCGGGGTGTGGTTTGCCGTGCGAAGATAGAGGCAGTGGCGGCGACAATGGAGTGCTCCCCACCGGTCTTTGAGAGTTCGTCGGAGAAGGTGGCACCGCAGGCGTGCTTTTTGACTTCTGCAGATTCGCAAAGGGAGGAGGCTGCGACAATGCAGTGCTCGCCATCGACAATGTGACCTTGGCCGGGAGAGAGTACGACGACGCTGGGATGCTAGCCGTCAGCGGCGTTGAAATATCAGGAGGACCTCCCTTGGCCGCCGGAGGAACTCCCTTGTCAGACCCCTTAGAACCGAGTCTGATTCGGACGGTGTGCGCGATCTGGGAGGGATACCGAGCCAGAAGAATACCCTGTGGAACTCCCCGCAGCAGGGCAATGTCTAGAATCTCGCCCAAAGTAGTCGCTGGGGAGCTACAAATACAAGAACTTGTTAGACAAAGGGTCATGAACATCATCAAGCGTCCATAAAGATCAACAAGTTTGTAACCTTGCGAGGTAGCGAGATTCTCCAGTTACTGAGGCAGTGGCACGATGACCTCCGGAACGAAGGTACCTAGCGGAGATGGAAGCAAGGTATCGGGGATGTCGCCTAGCCTGAGATCCTCGAGGAGCTGTTGGGTGCTAGTCGAAGGTTCAGGCTGGTCGGTCGGGGGTGCAACTTTATCCGTCGGGAAAGCGACCTTCTCCACCGGCGGAGGCGGGTTGTCGGCCTTGGGGGCAAGCGACTTCATCAGTTTCTTTATTTTCTTCTTCTTTACTGGAGACAGATCTGCTGCGGGCACATCTTTCTGCGTCCTCTTGGGCCTTGAGGGTTCTAGTTCGATAAATTCGGACAGCATAGCCAAGCTCTCCTGATAAGCTTTCTCGACGGCCTTCGACATCGCGTGCGAGCTCAAAATTGTATGCCTCTGATACTTGCCCCCTATTTATAGAGTTCAGCGAACCCAATTCAAGGGCGAGTAAGCCAGATACTCAGCCAAGCAGCTCGCTAAATAAGCGTTGGATGATTTTTTTTTCGAGTTCTTATGTCGCTCGAAAAGAGCGAGGATTGTGTACAACCTATATTCATCGAGGATGGGCCCCACCAGAGCCATATCAGCAGAAATCAGGGTCAACAAGTCAAGACAGAAGTCAAAGTCAACAAGTAAGACAGTAGAAGGCCTGGGCGAGTATGGCGAGCTCCCCTCACATACTCGCCAAGTAGGCGACTAGGCATGTTACTCGCCTAGCCCGTGCGAGCTCCTCCAGGAAGTCGCCTAGTCACCGGGGCGGGGGTATAAAATTGACCCCCCCTCCCTTTGGATTTCCCTATAAATAGGACCCAGGGGTACGAGGTAGAGGAGACTTGAAATCCCGGTAGAATACTCGCGAGTTCTTTATCTTGTATACTACCTGAGCCATTGGATTCTTTTTCCTTAGAAACCAGGTTGCGATCTTGTGAATTAGTTACCAGCTAGTCTCCCTCGTACCTTGCTCGGTCAATTTTGGTTGTGGAGGGGTTGCTTCTTTCAAACATCCAGGTACGTGGTGGGACCTTCCTGCCGTAGCATCTAGGGTGTTGTTTGTTGACTTATTCTTCGTCTTAGCCTCCTTAGCCATTTAGCCTTGCTGCGGAGTAAGTAACCTTAGACTTCCTTGATCCGAATCTCGAGATTGGGAATTTTCATGGCTTCAACACCCGGGATGAACTTCGTTGACTTTGTATTGACTATACAAACCCAATGTCATTGACTAGGGTCAATTCAAAGTTTATTTACTTTAATATTTGAAAATTGCGCGTCGTGGCGCACTATGAAACTCAAAGTGTTCATATTTGGATTGCGACACAATAAGTTTCATCGTACTCGTATTGGGTATACGAGACCATATGAACTGACAAAACTCAAATCAGAGTTCTCTAGCTTAATAATCAAATTTCTTGTTATCGTGACGTTTTACGAGGAATAGTTATATTCATCATATGACCTCGGATTTCAATAAAACAAGTTCCAACACACTCGTATTGATTATACGAGGCCATAGGAACTGACATAACTCAAATTGGAGTTTTCTAGCTTAATATTCAAATTTCTCGTAATCGTGATGTTCTACGAGGAATGACAATATTCACTGTAAAACATCGGATTTCAACGAAATAAGTTCCAATGCACTCATATTGACTATACGAGGCCATAGGAACTGATAGAACACAAATCAGAGTTCTCTAACTTAATATCCCCAAACAGGGTTCTCCTGCCATTATGGGTTTTGGATATGGGTTCAAGTCTTGGTTCCACTAGGGTTCTAATGACCCAATAAAAGTCGGGATGTTACAATCCAATAAAATAACAGGATTTTCATCCCCAAAAATTTGCTTAGAGTAAGGGGTATGTGTAACATACCTAGGGAAAGAGCTTGGGGTACTTTTCTCGGACGAGGGCCTCAGATTCCCATGTGTATTCGTCTTGTCCGCAGTTCAACCACAGGATCTTGATCATCGATATTGCCATGTTTTATAGATTTTCACCTTGAAGTCCATCTCTATTCATAGGAGGATTGTTTAGGTCCATCTCTGTTCATAGGAGTAATACTCCGTTCCATCTCCGTTCATAGGAGAAATGCTCAACTCCATTTCCGTTCTTATGAAGCTTCTTTTGAATTTCACCCATTTTTAATGTTCGATATTAAGTTCAGTTGCGCCTTTTAAACATGACTTGATCAGACTTGAGAAGCTTATTATGGGTTCCTTAATTTCTCGATACATATATTATACTGATTTGATTATCGAGAGTATAAGCATTTATTCGAGGATAGGAGACAACTTGATTTCACGAGTTGGGCCGATTCTAGGTATTTTAGAGAGCCTGATTTTCCTTCGAAAACTAATCTCGTTAATAGTTTCAAAATAAAGGAAAAATTCAAACATCTGAATCGAGCTTGATAATTCACGTCTATAAATTTCGTCATCATTTATTTGAAAAATAATTCATAAATTATATCACGATCGTGCGCTATGAATCCCCCCCCCCCCAAATATTTGAACATTCAAGAAATCAGAGCCCAAATTTCAGTATGACATCAAAGAGGGCTTCTTTCGAGCTTATGAATTTTTTCAAAAAAATTCAACCAATTTTGGCTATTAATTTGGTCAACTAAAAATTCTTCAGACTTATAAAAATATCAAATCAATCTAAAAAATTTTCCAAAAAAATTGTGGTGATAGCCGACATAACGAGGAATAACTTTCGTGTTCAGACATTTTTCCCTAGGTGCCAAGATTCTCCTACGAAATTCCTCAAATTTTCAATTTAAAATTTGGTCGGCATATAGTCATTTCCCGCGACTGGGAGATCAAACGATAGTTGGAGGCCCTCAATGGCAGAAGTTTGCGGGCTTCTACCGCCGTCGCCTGGTGGCTATCGGGCCAAGACACCCCCACCCCCCCCCCCCCGACCAACTCGCTGGGGGCCGGCGAGACATCTGGTGGTGGTCCGACGGTCTGGCACCGCCAACCACTGGCAGAATTGAACAAACAGAGGCCATGTGGTATGACTGGCCCTGTTCCCAGGAGCGTCGCGCCACCCTGCTCCCAGGCCACTAGCACACTACGCTACAGCCCCCGGCCGGCTCGTAGGGGGTCGAGCACTCCTCCGGCGATGGTCCGGCGGTCGAGCACCGCCGGCCACCGTCGGAAAAGTAGAAACAGAGCGGTGGAGAACAAAAAAATTTTGGGTGCCGCCGAAAACACACTTTCCGACGACACCACCGCTTCCTCCTTCCTATGGGAGGTTCCTCTGATGAGGTAGCACCCTTCCATAACTTCCGTCGGCATTGAGCCAAGCCATCCCTGCCCGACCTCTGCTCGGACCTAGAGCATGGTTCGAGTGGCTACGGCTGTGCTTCGGTGTCGGGGAGGCACATGTAAGAGGATGGGGAGATATGGAATAAGGAGAGGTGAGGTTTCTGCCTGAGGGAGGGGGATCGGGAGGTTCTAGGCTGGTTCACCATTAAAGATGGAGGAGGTGGCGGGTTGGGTAAGGTTTTTTCGGTGGGTGGAGGGCTTAGGCAAGGGGGTTGGCTAGGGATTTCTTGAGCTCTATGTGGTGCGAGCTTTTATGGAGGGGGGTAGGGGTCCATTTATAGCTGAGAGGAGCCTCCTACATCCCTCACAATCGGTGTTGGACTAATGTCTATAGAGGAGGAATTATCTCCTCCTCCTCCAACTGGAGGAGCATGTGACAACATCAAGAGGGGCAAGTACATCTATATATCAGCCATCCAATGGAGGGGAGAAGCTTGGGCCTTTTTGGACTTTGGAAAAGAGTAGGGGAGGGGAAGGTGTTTGGCCTTCTCTTGGCCCATAGTCCCCATCCCATTGGCCAATTGATCGAATTTGCTAGTTTTTGAGACCCAAGGTAGTATATGGTGAGGCCTTAAGCTAGGCTTTGAGTGGAGAGCCCATTCTTAGGAATTTTTCAAAAGAGATTTTAGGGGGGTTTCACCAAAGTCAAACCTTAAGGTGGGTCCCCTATATAGGTCAAGGTCAAAGTTAGTCCAAGTTGTCCAGGGATGGGTCAATGTTGGGGGTATTATGGTAAAACTAATGTGTGCACGCTTTTTGGTGCTCAATAAAGCTCGGTTAGACCACCTGTTATTGAAATTGATCGGGACGAACTCTGTTGACTTCGCATTGAACATACAAATCCAATGTCACTGAACGGGGTCAATTCAAAGTTTGTTTGCTTTAATATTTAAAAATTGTGCGTCGCGGTGCACTACGAATCTCAAAGTGGTCACATTATCTATATGACTTCGAATTGAGATGTATCGAGTTCCATCGTACTCGTATTAGATATACGAGACCATATGAACTTATAAAACTCAAATCGAGATTCTCTAGCTAAATATTCAAATTTCTCGTAATCGTGATGTTCTACGAGGAACGGTTATATTCACCATATGATATCGGATTTCAACGAAAAAAGTTCCAACACACTTGTATTGACTATATGAGGTCATGGTAACTGACAGAACTCAAACTAGAGTTCTTTAGCTTAATATTTAAATTTCTAATAATCGTGATGTTCTACAAGGAATGGTCATATTCACCGCATGATCTCATATTTCAACAAAACAAGTTCCAACACACTCATATTGACTATATGAGGTCATAAGATCTGATAGAACTCAAATCGGAGTTCTCTTGCTCAATATTCCCAAACATGGTTATCTCTTACACCTTATAGGTCTTGGGTAGGGGTTTGGGTCACTTTTATTGGGTCCACTATAGTTCTAGTGTCCCAATATAAGTCAAGATGTTACACGAAACCTCTTCCTCACCATAAAAATCTCGAATAACATGGTTGGAAACATACGCCTTCAAGCCCTCTTCATACCGTCGGTCTCAGATCGTCAAACTTAGCTCTTAATCTCCAACAATGGTAGGATCTTGATCTTCTTCCTCCTCCAAGATTTCACACACACCCTAGCCGTAAAGTCAAGATGACTTGGAGAATGAGAGAGGGAGAATTCTTATGGACTATTTAAGGTTCATGGGTAGACAAATCTGGGTCATCAGACCAAGTTCCAAGAGGACCAGACTCCAAGAAACCATAAAGTTACAAAATGAATTCATGTGCACTTTGAAACAACTCTCTAGTTCATATTGTCGAGTGAACATGATGGCATACAGGTAAACCCAATGACATGCAAGTGAAAATGATGACATACTACCTCCTGGCGGTAGCACTACTGTCGGCCATAGCTGTAAGAACACCCGACCGCTACACGATGATACGGGAGGTCCACACGACGATATAGGCTTGATAACACGATGACACAATGGCATTACCTTGTCATTTTGTCAAGGGAAAAATGGGCTAGCGTCGGCGTTAGCACTCCAAACAGTTCTGAGAAATCCCAACATATTAGCTTTCCAGCTACACTTGATCAAGCAATCCCAACACTCTAAACACAAGGTGAAATTTTGGGGTGTAATAACACCGCAGAATTTCATCCTCAAAATTTAAAAATCCTATGAAAACACAAAATGCATACCTTAAGCAAATAGTTCTGAGAACTCCTCCAACATCGCTTGCTCGCATTCCCAAGAGAATTCATCTCTCCCGCAATTGTCCCAACGTACCTTCAGGAGCTTGACTTCTTTATTCCATAAACGCCAGATTTCTGAATCCTCCACGAAAACTAGACGAATCATCGTCCTCAAGTCCTCTGTCACCGGTATTGCCTCCGACTCGACCACATCATACGGATCAACCAAGGCTTTCCTCCATACCAATACATGCAAGACATCACGTAATCCACTCAGCTCTTCAGGCAACGCCAACCGATAGTCTGCTTTGCCTATACGCTCCGTAACCTCGAATGGGCCTAAATGCTTTAAAGTAAATTTCTTGAGTCATCGAATCCATGAAACCCCTTTGAATGGATTGATCTTCAAGTAGACCATATTGCCTACATCAAACTCCACATTTCTGTGGCACACATTGAAATACTTTGCCTGCCAATCTTGAGCAACCTTCATGTGCTTTTATATCATCTGCACTAACTCACAAGCGTCTGCCACTGCTTCTTTTCACAAAAGATGGGTGTCTCCTGCCTCTATCCAAGCAATTATCATTCGATACAGTCTATCATACAATGCTTCATACAGAGCCATCTGAATGCTTGTCTGGAAACTATTTTGTAGGAAAACTCCACCATATAAAGGTGGTCTTCATATCTCTTGCCAAGATCAATAGCACACATCCTCAACATATGTATCCTCTGAGGTATAATTTGTGCTCTCTGTTTAACCATCGATCTACGAATGGAACGTGGTACTGAACCTAAGCTTGGTGTCTAAACACTTTTGGACCAACCTTCAATCCTTAGACGTGAACCATCCATCTTGATAACTAATAATACTCTTCAAAATCTCATGCAACCACACTATGTTCCGAACATAGAGCTCCACAAGCTTTTCTATGCAGTCTTCCTTTCAATTTGGAATGAAATGATCCACCTTGGTCAGGCGATCCACAATTACCCAAATTGCATTGTTACCTTGCGGCAACCAAGACGAACCATGCACAAAATCCATAAAGATGTCATCAAATTTCAACTTTGGAATAAGAAATGGCTTCAGGAACCCTCATGGCCTTTGTCACTCAGCCTTCACTAAGGCACAAGTCTTACATAGACTCACATACGAAGCTATGTACTGCTTCATCCCAGGCTATCAAAAGGATTTCTTCAAATCTAAGTACATCTTTGTATTTACTGAATGAAGGGAGTACTTTATAAAGTGAGTATCATTTCATTTTCCATATTCTCTCTCCAAAGGTAAGTGAAAGAAGAAGAGGGGAATATGGTTATGGAAGAGGAGGAATGATTTCAGCCATTGGAGGAGCTTCCAAGCTTGGATTCACAATCCAAAGGTAGATTCATATAGATGAAAGCATTGCGAACCTTTTCATCCGGATCAACTGTAGATTCATGGCGCCGAAGATATCATAAATGGTAATGATCATTCTTCCTGGTGATTGGACATGCTAGTCCTATTTTTCTATGGCATGTTTGAATGAAAGTGCTTTCACTAATTAGTGGAAAGCGATACTTTCAACGGGTTGATGTTGTGCATCCCTGATTTATGTTGCATATTGAGCACAAATTGATGTATGGACATATGCATGTTGTGTGAAGCCCATCTGCGACAAGTTGGTCCGGATTGGTGATGTTTTGATTTTTGTGCCGAAGAAGAATCCGTAGAAATTTAATGATTTTTTTGGTTTTTAGTGTTGTAGGGTGCTACAAGGAGTATTGGAGGTCGACTCCAGGAAACACCCGAATTTGAACAGAAAAGGTTGTTATGTTGATATTGCTCGATGATAGTAGATAACATCGAGAATAACTAACTAATAGTATTCTTGTAAGTTTTTGGTTGTGGTCATGAAGCCTCTCGGTCCTGGGGACTAGGTGCGTAGTGGCGTAAACTGAAATGCCTAATATGCTTAGTTTTGGTGGCTTTTTGTTCCAACCTGGTGAGATAGCATTGGTTATCAAGTTAATGGGTCGAGGTGAAGTTATACTTGCATCTTGATAATATGATTTTGGTGATTTGATCAGGAGTAAAGCTGATCCAAATCCGCCCCATGCTAGTCGGTGAAGAGATAGCTCCTTGGTGCACTGTTTGATCTTGGGAAAATACAAGAAGCATTACATTTAGATGACTGGAAGTAGCTAAAATTTACCATCTAAGTCTGTAATACTTAGGATGGATACGGGACTTGAGGAATAGACTAAAAGCGTGCCCTGAGAGCACGAAACGTGTGGTCATGCATGTCAGCGTTTGTGATGGTTCGTGCATATATAGATTGTGCTTGGCTTGTGAGTAATTGCACTTTCTTATTGACATATATATATATATATATATATATATATATATATATGCTGCTATACTGCTTTCTTGCAGGGAAGGAGTACCACCGCCCCGAGAATGGGGTGGGGTCATTATACCATCGTGGTCAGCTAAAATTGACCACCTTTTTATTTTACCTCGTCCTTTTGGTTTGTACCTATGAAGGTGCTGGCGAGCCGAGCGGGAAATAGCGAACTAAAGTTCATTGTTGTGCTGGCCTTTGAAGGCCCAAGTGTTGTGCTTATAGCTTTCATGTATTGTCGACATGCATGCTATATATAAACCATGTAGATGTTTAAACATTTTTGAAGCATGTAAGGCCTTAAGAATGAAAATACTTATTTATGTATTATCATTCCTGGTTATATATAATGGACATTCATGTTTGTGGGTAATTTAATTAAACTATTTTTGCTAGTGTTTAACTCTGTGTTAGGTTCGGCGGATGTTTCATTTTATTTCGTAACTCTTTAGTATGTTCGTTTAACATGACGTGGGGTACCGACCAGATTCGCTGTTATATTCTTCAGAACGGGAAGGGTGTTACAATCTCTTCCTGAGTAGTAGTTCATGACAGGCTCCCTGAAACCTTCTAGGATGGGGGCTAACAACACCTCCTCGCTGGATGGGCCCATCCCTCCTTGACGACGATGACTTTTGACTTGGCGGGAAACTACTCCATACTTGGCACCTGGGCGAGCATCCAATAACCTCGCCAAATTCTCCACATATCAAAACTTGATGTCATGAGAACTCATCAGGTAGAACTGCGACTGCACTAGTCATTCCGACTCTCCTGTCACATGCTCCTTTCCTGACCACTATCTTCTGACTGAGTGACGCGATGAGGCGAGGTTGTCATGACCTCCGTGCGAGGAGGCAATGCTGCTCGCAAAGTCACCTCTATCATCCGTGCGAAGTCTTCAAAAACCATTGTTGTCATATACTTGCCTCCTCTGGTCGAGTTGCCGACTATCTCCCTATTCTCGCCAGCTTCCACCATCTCGCCTGCTCACCGGATTTTTCTCCTATGTCTGCGATCACGCTCACTGCACCTTTATTCTAAGTGCAACTTAAGGTTATTAGTCTGACAATCAGGATTGATAGGATAAGGGGAGTGGATTAAGAGACTAAGGAAACACCAAAGGACCTCATGTGCTGCGGTAAGGAGGTCCCACCACGTGCATGGAAGCTTAGAAGAAACTTCTCCTCCACAACCAACGATGACTGAGCAGGGTACGGGGAATGGACTAACTTGGTGAGTATCAAGAAATGGATGGTCACCAAGTGGGATGATCAAGATCTCGCGACCCAAGTCTTCAATAATAATATTCGGAAGCTCGGCCAAATGTCCACTTCCATGTACCCCCAGGGCCCTATTTATAGACAAATTCAAGGGGTTCATATTGTTGGGATTCTCTATGAGGTGGCACAACACTTGTGCACGCAGCGGAAATAGTAAAATCAAGAACAACCCAAAAGAGATTTGGGATCGGGCCATGAAAATTGAATAAAGAAGTTAAAAAACAACTAGGTAAAATTACCTTCGCGGTGTTGAGTCACAACTCAACAATGATGCTCCAATGTATGAGTTCTTGTCGGCGGCGAGTCCAACGTAGAATAGCGTCTACGTCTCTGCAGAAATCCACACGAGCGGGAGATCGCCGATCTTCGTCGCACGAAGAATCGGAGAGGAGATTGACTGCACCTTGTACTTCCACGGACTGCTAGGTCCGCTCCAGGAAGAGCAGCACCGACGACTGTCGTCGGAGAGGTCGGCGGAGCGAGCGAAGCGACGGAACACTTCCGTCGGGCGAGGTTCGGGAATCGGCGGAACGACAGAACTTTTCGTCGAGCTCTGCTCGATGATTTTTCGTCGAGCTCTGCTCGATGATTCCCATCCAGCTCTGCTTGGCTATTCCCATCTAGCTCAGGTCAGCACTTTTTGGGGTGTTACAATCCTCCCCCCTTACTGAAATTTCGTCCCAAAATTTAATACAGTGTGCAGAAATCAGTAACAAAAAATTTTCTGTACAACAAAATGTTATATCAGTTTGCAGAAACCAGTAACAAATATGTTACAACACAATTGTCTGTATGGCAAAATGTTATAACAGGTTATACAAACAACTCGGGAAATTCAGCACGCATGGTTTGCTCCCGCTCCCATGTTAGCTCCTCACAGCCACAGTTGTCCCACCGGACCTTGACCATCCCGATTGTCTTGTTTCGCAGCTGCTTATTCGCTTTATCCTCGAGCCGAATGAGCCTAACCTTTGTCGTTAGCCCATACTAGATCGGTACGCGATCATTCGCAATCGCTTGAGTTGGATCTTTCACGGCCTTTTGAAGCACTGATATGTGGAACACATCATGCAACCCGCTCAAGTCTGCCGAAAGAGCTAGCCGATTGGTAGCTTCTCCAACTTGCTCCACCACTTTAAATGGACCAAGATACTTCGGACTTAACTTTTTCAAGCGTCGAATCCTGGACATGCCTTTGAATGACTTGATTTTGACATATACTCAATCGTACACATCGCATGCACTCATAGCCGCGTACACATCGCAGACATTCACAACCGCATATACATCGCAGACATTCACTATAACGCCCCTGATTTTTCCGGTAATTAATTAATTAATTTAGTAATGATGTATTTATGACGTTAAGACGTTACTTTTAACGTCAAGTTGACCGCGCGATGTTGTTAGGGCGATTTCACGTCCGTTAGGTTCGACTGGCCAGATTTTGGGATTTTTCGTCGAAAACTGAAGTTTCTCACGTTGGAAAAATTAAGTTGATTAATTTTGGACTTGCTCGTCAAGTTTCGTCGCGATCCGAACATTTTTGAAGTCTCGACGCGCGTTTGTAGTTTTGTATTATTTATGTTTATTGTAAACTGTAGAAATTAATATCTCGAGAACGGTACGTCGTATTTTAGTTTATCTTCACCGTTAAATTCGTAGTGCCGACAATCGTCTGCGGTGCAAATTTTGTTCGAATCGGGGTGCGTTTAGCCCCTCGATTCCAGAAATCCCTTGATTTCTCGAGAAATCCAGTGTATTTCTTGAGAATTTGTTTTCAGCCTGCACGTTTCGTGAACTTTTGGGCACCGTTTTGAGGGTCAAAACGGTGCCAAATTAAAAAATGATTAACATAAAATTTTCTCGTCTCAACGAGATCTACAACTTTCATGTTGATAATTTTTCGATTCGAAGCCATATTAAGCCTCTAATCTCATTTCCCGCGTGCCTGCACTTAAGGTAAGAATATATGGCGTTTAACAATTAATGTCTCCTTAATATTATACCTATATGTATATGTAAAAAGAAAATGAGACAACTTCTTCTTCTTCTTTTGAGTCGATCCAGAGCGGAGAGACCGTGAGCGAGAGCGAGGTTTTCGTGGATCTTCCGGTGATTACCGACGGAGCTCCGGTGCTCAAAATTTTCAACAGAGCATAGATCCGAAAAGCTCTCGCCGCGAGTTACGCGTGCGCGGTAAGTTTTTTTCGTTCGTGAACTTCTAGCATTGAGGTTTTTCGACCCTAACCTCCGTTTTAGCCAAATCTCTGTAGGTTTCGCTTTCTCGCTCCTTTGTTTGGACCGATCTGCGACGTGGGGTAATTCGAAAGGTAAATTCCTATATTTTCAATTATTTGTCCTTGAGATTTGTTTATGGTAAGAGCGAAGCAAAGACAGGCAGGAAACTGTTTTCGAGTTAGCACAAATAGCACGTTTACATCCTCAGAAGTCTGTAAAGGGATGCGGGGTAAGAATACTCTTTGACCACTGTGTTGTCCTGTTAGAATTTCTGCTTTAATGTTGTTTCTTCCAAAATGGCAACAAAGTAGTCTCATACCATTGCAAAGCCCTATATTTGGATCAATATTCCTCAACAATATTATTGGTGATCCTACTTTCAATGTAAGCTTGTGAGGTGGCAGACTTCCAGGAGATAGAGAGTTCAAGAACTCAGGTAGGTATAAATTTCTATTGTCATCAAACACAGAGTCAAATGAGTAGTATGTACGTTCTTCTCCCGGGAAAAGAGCAAGGGTCATATCGTTCAACTTTTGTACATCATCATTCAAAGGGGTTATAATAGCCCGACATTTCATGTACTCTACATTATCAAAATTGCTTCTCAAGTCCTTGAAAACAAAGTTTACCAAAGTTGAGACTGAATTCTCTCCATCCCACAAAATAATCATAGAATCTGGGATTCTGATCATGTTATCGTCCAGTGTCGGTTCTGTGCCATCACCAACTCGAAGAACAAAGTTGCTAAAATAAATATCACTAGCTGACCTCATATTGCTTGATAAGCGTAGCACGCGAACGTTATCCCACAGATGTGACTGAATAATGCTTGAATTTATAATTTCAGATTTTGCTCAATTTACGACAACTGGAGTAAACTGTCGGAAGTCGCCTCCTAGTATTACGACCTTCCCACCGAACGGTCTATGAATGTCAAGCATGTCCTGAAATGTACGATCAACCGTTTTGAAAGCATGTCTATTAGTCATTGGCTCCTCATCCCATATTATTGAAGACGCCTGATGTATAAGCTTACCAAATTTACACATTGTTGAAGCATCAAGTTTTATTGGATGAGCAGTCCGGCCACCAGGTAGTAAAGTCGCAGCAATCTCGGATACCTCTGAGCCGTGTGGGCCATGTGGTAACCCCACCTCTGAGCCGACGGGTTGTGCTGGACGCCGGGGGGGGGGATTGTTGGGTCCGGCGTTCCTTCACTTGACCCGTGGCGCTCTGCTACTTATATAAAAAATTAAGTAGCGCCCTCTCCAACAGTCCGGGCTTTTGGTGCAGTTGGGTATGCGCTTGATCCTTCAATTGGTATTAGAGGGAGGTTACGGGTTCAAGACCGGGGGAGCGCTATTAAATCCCGATTTTTCCCTTCTACCTGTGTGGGTCCGGTGGGTCAGGCAACCGTGGACATGTGGTAACCCCACCTCTGAGCCGTGTGGGCCATGTGGTAACCCCACCTCTGAGCCGACGGGTTGTGCTGGACGCCGGGGGGGGATTGTTGGGTCCGGCGTTCCTTCACTTGACCCGTGGCGCTCTGCTACTTATATAAAAAATTAAGTAGCGCCCTCTCCAACAGTCCGGGCTTTTGGTGCAGTTGGGTATGCGCTTGATCCTTCAATTGGTATCAGAGGGAGGTTACGGGTTCAAGACCGAGGGGGCGCTATTAAATCCTGATTTTTCCCTTCTACCTGTGTGGGTCCGGTGGGTCAGGCAACCGTGGACATGTGGTAACCCCACCTCTGAGCCGTGTGGGCCATGTGGTAACCCCACCTCTGAGCCGACGGGTTGTGCTGGACGCCGGGGGGGGATTGTTGGGTCCGGCGTTCCTTCACTTGACCCGTGGCGCTCTGCTACTTATATAAAAAATTAAGTAGCGCCCTCTCCAACAGTCCGGGCTTTTGGTGCAGTTGGGTATGCGCTTGATCCTTCAGAGGCTGTTGCCAAAATAATGCAACCTTGCTTCTAAATTTTGCAAGGATTGCCCGATAAAGAAAAGTCTTTTCTGTTCCCCTCGGTCCGTCAACAAAGAAGGTAGAACAACATTTTTTTGTTATAGCCCTACTTATCGCATTGAACGTGTTTAATTGGTCATTATTTAGTGACTCAATAGCGCGGAGATCTTCAAGAGAAGTAAGTATCGCTAATTCATGTTGTAGAATGTTGGAGGCATTTTGTAAATCTTTGAAATCAGCACTGATTGCAGGTAAGTCAAACTCTTGTAGAGTGTGTTTGTGCACATTGAGAATTCCTGCTATATTGTATAGTACCTTATTCTTTATGTAATCTAGATTGCTTGTGTAAGACCCTTTTTTTTTATTCAAAACTCGGGGTCTTATGCCCAGAACCGCCGCTTTGCGGTGACACCTTCTCACCAGGGAAGGTCGTCACTACAACGCGCCGATTCTGCCGGCCTTTTCGATCACAATCAAGTAGCAAGTAGTAAAGAAAGAGAAATGCAGTCCACAATAATAAATCACATATAAGTAAACTCCACGAAGGAAGCGTCCACAGTATAACATCAGAGTAAAAATAGAGTACTAAAAGGAAGAGGACTTAAGCCCGGTACAACAACACCTCACTACATGGTCACTCAAACGGAAGCTGAAAAACAAACTGCTACTAAGGAACGGAACTCACGGTCCCAGCTGTCTGAACTCCTTAGCTAGACTACCCTGTCTCCAAGCGCACCGGCCTCCTGGGCTGCTCCTCCGGGCTGGGCTCCACAATTCCCTAAAATGATGTGGTCTGAAAACCGTTAGTCTATAAGGCAAAGCCCTATCTTCCCCCACCCCTTCCCCCATGCCCTAAGGAACTGAGCGGAGAGGAAGAAAGGGGAGGACATGAAGGTGGAGAGTAGTCAAAAGCAGATGACGGTGGACCTAACTAGTAAGTTATGACAGGCGAACAATATAAGTGTTGTAATAGGTAAAACAGAAAGGTAAGTAAGTAAGAAATTAAACCTTCACTTATGTGAGTACACATAAGCCAAGGGATCTTCTACAAGGCTCCCATCGTATAAATGTCCCATTCCACTTTATACGTTGGGGTGTCGGTTATCACAAGCATTATATAAATATTTAAAATGACCTTAATCTATAAAACTTGCCCACACAAGCTTTTAGACCAAGGGGTCGTTTTGCAGGTCCTAATGTATAAGCGTCTCATTCCACTTATACATTATGTGTCAAGGTTCTTATGAATGATTATGTATGCAACTATATGGTTGGTTAATGATGTTCATGCAGTGCAACTCACACACCCAACTTTGTGTACACAAACCTTAGTTCCCCCTTTCAGAGCCGTTACCTCCCAGGATACCTCCGTAGTGGCAGACGGAAGCGGTGGGTTGGGCCTCGCCCACCTCAAAACAAGTATTGCACTACCGGTCTGACCTATCGTACTCCCTCAACGCCTGGTGCACGAGGCGGACTCCCGCGTACTCTTGTCGAGTGGACCGCCGGACTTAAGGTTGGCGAAGTGCTAGCCACCTTGCCGAGTCAACGCTATTGGTGTCGGTGCAACGAACTCCCCAATATCGAAGACCCACCACCTTAAAGTTTCCTATTTATGCACATGCAACATTTAATATAAGAAGTCAATAGTAAAGCTCCCAGACCAAACCGTCCGTCTCAACCACAAACCGAGACTAAGCTCCCCTGACTAAACAGTCCGGCTCAATTCCAAACCTCATCCCTTTGAGCACCGCGGGATGGCGCCCCTTTGAACACCTCGGGACGACTTAACCTTTTCCAAATGTCTATCCTACTAGTGTGTGAAGTGTAAACCTATTTCATCTAATTACTCTTTCGATTTTTTTAAGATTTACGTTAGCCCAGGACTGCCTCCGGATTATGCCCCGTGAAGGGTTCTCAATAGGCACTAGGAACTACGATGGTATGACATACCAAAGTTCCCTTTCGCAAGGCACTTCATAATATTGGTTAATTTTCTCTTACTCGTTCCCTTCTCATATTACATTAAACTAAAACTAGGGTAGCTTGACATTTCACTCTCACAGGAACGACGATCTTTTGTCGAATCCGTGCTCCTTCTACCACAACCACTCACTTCACGTCACTCCTTAGAACCTTCGATGACAACCTATCTAAATCCATCCCAATCAGCACATTGAGAAACTCCAACATTGCCCTAAGTCGTCTCCAAATGCGATCTTTTACGAAAACGCTAAATGCGGACCACCCTACACTATATGATGACCATGATAGGATGTCCTTTGTGTTTTCATCTGAATGACCTAAGTTATTTACTGGGGTCCTATCATGTCATAAATGAATCAATTCCAAGTTATGATAATTTTTCTCAATTAATCTATTAATTAATTAATTTTCCTGAAAATCCAAGATCTACCAATTTGAATATGAAGTATAACTTTTAGCCATGTAAAAATCTTTATAAATACAGGATAAATACTATTACCTCTAAAAAAACGACATGTCCAAGGTTTGGAAATTTTCTCTAAGGTCTAGGGGCCTTAAAGCTATTTTTGTAATATCTTGTACCTTTCAAAATTTGTGAATCAACTATATAAAGGTGGCTTTCAAAAATTAGGAATCAATTATGTAAGACTTCTACTGGCTTGAAAATAATATTAGCCAAAATTTCATAATTTAATACTGAGAATTGAAGTCTATAAAAAATTAATTACAAATACTTTAAATAGACATGCTTGTGAAACAAGTATTGAAAATATAACTTCAAAATTCATAAATAAATTTCTATTAACATAAAATGGCCTAAAAATCTTATTTCCTAAATCTCATAATTTTTCAACAGGTATAACAACCATAATTAAATTAATTCCCTAAAGCTCCTTTTTAAAACATTCATGAATAAAGTACTAAATTTATCCCACTAAAATTTATATAAAAATCCAAGAACATCCATTCTAACCTAAAGACCTCACTTCAAAGATTTTATGAGATTTCAATAATTAAAAAGAACCTAAATAATTAAATCTTCAATTAGGGCTACAACCACATTTACAAATGAAGTATTAGGTATTATCATCATAAAATTCCAGTAAAAATACCTAAGGGTCCTATCTACTCTAGATTTACTCTACCCAAGTTTCACAGCTTTTAGATGACATTAAATTACAGTTTTGACCTAAAAGCCCTTCTACCCTAAAACTAGGGTTTACTAAATTCCTATTCAAAACTCATCCAAATGAGCTGAATTTTGGGGTACATCTAGATATAAATACCAGGGACCACTCACCAAGACTTGGGAGGGTATGGAGGTCATTTTGTCCACAAAATCTCTAACCCTAGCTTTTCCCAAGTTAGGACAAAATACCTAAGTAAATCAAATCCAAATTTACCCAAATTTGGACAGCCCCTAACTAACAATAATATTGACTCCCTGTCCAAATTTCAATTCATTTGGACAGAGAGATAAGGGTGGGCACCCTCTTGAATTCCTAGGGCATAATTCCCAAGGTAGGGCTTGGGTTTGGTCAAACCCTACCCAAACCTTATCCAAACGTGCTAAAATTTTTCTACAGAGTTATATATTAATGCTAGGGACCCCTCACCAAAATTTGGGAGGGTATGATGGTCATTTGTCCCCTTAACTCCCTAACCCTAGCTTTTATAGGTTTAGTGCAAAACCCTAGGTTAAAATACTCTAAATGCCCTCCAATTTTTACAGGAGCTAGTTTTTGATGATATTAAGCTCCTGTCCAAAATTCAAAGCATTTAAACAAAGGGTTAGGTGTGGGAAATTATTTGAAAATCTGTCCTACATATAGGACCTACCCTAGTAAAATAACCCTACAGGTCTAGGTTCTCTACCAATTTTTCACCACAATATATCAAACTGTAGGTATTCCAAAGGCCTACAATTTTTATATTATAAACTTTTTCATGAGATGCCCAGAAGGGGAATCAACATGTAGTAAACTGTTAAAACAAAAACAGAAAAAAAAAGAATTAATAAAACAATAGTTCATGTATTTTAAGTCTTGCACGCATCTTGAAGCAATCCTAGGGCTGCTGTACTTTGTCTTCTCCAAGTGGCCTGAACCATAAACCGTGGGAAGTGATTATCACGGTCCTTTCCCAGCCACCAGGGGCGGCACCACCACCGGGAAACAACTCCTACATGTTCCCGGTGGTGGGGGCTAGCCTTGCCGGCGGATAGGGCGGCCGGAGGTGGCGGCGCCTCCCTACCCGTGCCCACCCAAAAGCCATGAAAATGGCAAAAACAAAATCTGGTTTTGGTTCCCTACGACCGGCTACTCGAGCCCGACCTCTACTCTAATGATTCTAGGATCTAAACATAAGAGAAAGAGAGGGGGAGGACCTGAGTTCGGGCATGAATGCGGGTTGAACGGCGGGATGCCATGGTGGCGGCGGTGGCGGCGTTTTTCTCCTTGGTGGTTCCGACAAGCCTCTCTCCCTCCTGCTATGGTTTCGATGGTCGCCCCTCTCTCCTAAATGAGTATATAAAGAGGAGAGGGGACAGGGGCGGTTTTCTTCAAGAGCCAAATCACCTCTTCATGGTGGGGTGGTGGTTAGAGGAGAGAGAGTGAAAACTCCTCTTGATGGCCTGGAAAAGGGTGGGGGGAAGAGGTGTCAACCTCTAGATGGCTGTGGGCCCCTCTTTGGCCCAGCCCCATGCCTCCCCACTCTCTAAAACCACCCCTTCACTTCCACCACCTTTTCCCTCTCCTATATTTAGCCTATTTCTCACTTCATTCTCTCTCCTAGTCACCCTCACGATTTCTCTTCCCCTAGAAGCCTAAAGGAAGCCCATAAAATGAATATTAAATCCTTAAATTCCATATGAGAGGGGGGCTCACCATTCTACCATGAAAATACCCCTTATTCTCACTTTCTCTCTCCTATATTTAGCCTATTTCTCACTTCTTTCTCTCTCCTAGTCAACATGTTGGCTAGCCTAGGATTTAGGGTTGACTTGGTCAATTTGACCTTCGGAGTCAACATCAATAGACCCCTAAGGACCCATTGACCTCCCCTAAGGCCTAGGTATGGTTAGGTAGGGTAGACTTGGCTTAATGAGTGTGAGTTGACCCAAGGCAGGGTTACTTTGGCCTAACTAGGGCTTAAGTTGACTTGGGTCAACTTAGCCACTAGGTTTGCACCCAATGGGTCCTTGGTGACCCATTGATCTCATATTAGGTCTAGGAATGCCTTCGAGCCACCAAAAATTAGGGTTTTAAGATTTTACTATTTGCAGCCCAAGTGAGTCTCAAGTAGCTAGTTGGGTCACTTGACCTCCTAGGTTCAACCTAGGACTTGTTATAACCTTGGCATGTTCAAGTCACTCCTAAGGGGGGGGGGTCTAATTTGAAAATGGGATGTTACAAATCCCAATAAACAAAACAAAAATTTCGTCCCCGAAATTAAGGTTAAGTCTATAGGAGCTTTTCTACCGG